>CM035164.1:118235362-118799166 GCA_020205615.1 Panax quinquefolius | reverse complement strand
TATATTTATTATTATTAAATCAATAATTGAGACGACAAAGTTATTCATATTATTATTTGCAATATTGACAATGTTTAGAAGTTCATCGAGGAGAGGTTTGGTCACCTAATCAGCGCTAATAAGGAGAAATCCTTATCGGAAAGCCCCTCTTTTCCGAACGACACGGTTATAAAATATTATGAGTTATAATATTAATGATGAATAAGTTGTGTTGATTAAAGATGAATTTGATAGTTCCATTGTGTTGGGATTATTAGTGTTAGTGGAAATCGACATCTATTAGATGATAATTGAAGTCTAGGGTTATATTGATAAATCGGGTAATTTATCGGATAAATGAGCAATTAATTGCTACTAATTCACATGCTTATATAACTACTTGTTCACATGTGTGTACTATTGAATCACATTCTTGTACTATTAGGGGAGTTCAAAAAAGATTGATAATACTTGCATGATTAAGTTAAAATGGAGGTATAGTTGAAGGTACTATATCTTTGTATTTTGTTTTTCACATGATTATACTATTGAGTCACATGAATGAACTATTAATTCACATTATTTAATATTAGGGAGGTGGTGCAAGTTTGATAATATTTTCGCAGGACTAAATTAAAAATGAAGAAAAAGAGAAAGGTATTATACTGTATTATTTCGAGCCCCAAAACGTGCAATTACTGAAACTATATTTTCTTATAAATAGAAGCTCATTCTTCCTTTATTTCTCA
Source organism: Panax quinquefolius (assembly GCA_020205615.1). NCBI lineage: Eukaryota > Viridiplantae > Streptophyta > Magnoliopsida > Apiales > Araliaceae > Panax > Panax quinquefolius. Next base: position 118,798,438 of record CM035164.1, on the reverse strand, counting down.
CCAATTCACAAAAGTTTTAGAGCAATTATTATAAAGAGAAATTATAGAGAGAAAGAAGAAGAGAAGTTTGCTACCTCACTATTCCAGTATCCAGTTTTTCTAAGGTAGGGGGTATTATTTCTTTCTTGTTCTTGAAGAGAGATATTGTTATTCCATCCCTTATTATTCATTTGGAACATCCGTGCTGCGCGTAATTACGCATGACTGGTTCCGTTATTTATTATTTTGTTGGAATAAATATGTCATCTATGCTAAGTACCACATACGTCGTGGTGAAATTCTTACATTATTCCATTCTTTATTATTCATTGGAACATCACGCCTGCGTGCGTATTACGCATGACTTGGTTCCATTATTTATTATTCGTTAGAATAACTTTTGTCTATGCGATCTATCGCATGCATGGTGAATTCTCACGTTATTCCATTCTTTATTATTACATTGGAATATATATCGCTCATGACGTTCTACGCATGACATTGGTTCCATTATTTATTATTTTGTTGGAATAACCTGTCTGTGCGGTCTATCGCATGCCTGGTGAATTCTTTTATTATTCCATTCTTTATTATACTCAGTTGGTTAAAGTTTTGGCTTTTATACTCCATGAAATTAGTGGAATATCCTTGATATTTGCGCTTCATCCAAAGATCTTTTCATGAAAATATTCTTCGAGCATTCTTAAATTTTACTCCACAAAGCAGTATCATGTTGACAATTTGGACATTATTGGTTCCTAGATAAATTAATTCTTGAACTTGTTTTGTTGAATTCTTATATCATTGTCATCATCCTCATGTTTATATTATGTTGAAAGTCATACGTGGGCATGTAGTGCATAGATGGACTTGGTATGATTATGACCAAAGATTATTCGGTATAATCATGACCGTAATGTTACCAATGATGTGGTAAAAGTTATCATTGGCCCATAGTGCATTGATGGACAGTTGTTGGCATGATCATGACTATTGATGAATATATGAATATCCTTGGCCCGTAGAGCATGGATAATTTGTGGTCGTGATACTAATGAATATCCTTGGTCGTAGTGCAGGGATGATGTGGTTTATTTATTAGGCTGAGTCTCAGCGATAAAAGTGTTGAAAAACCTTTTAAATCATAGAAGATAGTAGATTTTATTCTCTACTTGACTCTTCAAAAGGATTGCTTGTTCCGCTGCAGTTAAACTTGATGTTTGCTATATTTTATCAGTTTAACACTGTTGAAGGCTAACGATAAATTATTCTGCATTATATTAGTCATAATATTTCTTACTGGGATAGTTGAGCTACCCTTTCTTTCACTGTTCTCTTCAGGAAATGAGAAAGTAGGCTGGGACTAGTCGAAACGAGAGTGACGGTCAGATGATAGCATTAGTAGTCCTCACTATTACATTAAATAGTGTGATAATAAATGTAATGAGGACTCCATTGAGTTTGTATATTGTCTAGATGACAATATTCTTATTAAAACTCTTAGATTATATTTTGTCGTATTTTACACACATTGTTGTATTAAGTTGTATTTGAATTTTGTACCATGTATTTGGCGACCCAAGATGGGTGATGTATACTGTTTTGGGGGGCGCCAATTCGTCAGTATTCATTAATGGTCATGATCATGCCAACAACTGTCAATCAATGCACTATGGGCCAATAAGGACTTTTTCACATTATTTGTAACATTACGGCCATGATTACACAGAATAATCTCTGGTCATAATCATACCAAGTCCGTCTATGCACTACATGCCACAGATGACTTTCAACATAATATAAACATGAGGATGATGACAATGATATAATAATTTAATAAAACAAGTTCAAGAATTAATTTATCCAAGATCTAATAACGTCCAAATTTTCAACATGATACTTCTTTGTAGAGTAACACTCAAGAATGCTCAGAAGAATATTTCCATGAAAAGATATTGGATGAAGTGCAAATATCAAGGATATTCCACTAATTTCATGGAGTATATAAGTCAAAACTTTAACCAACCGAGTATAATAAAGAATGGAATAACAACATAAATCACCGGTGTATGAGATAGACCTAGCACATACAAAAGTTATTCCAATGAATAATAAATAACGGAATTCAGTCATGCGTAAACGCATGCACAAGATATTCAATAGAATAATAAATAATGGAACTGTGTCATGCGTAAGAACGCACGCACAAAGATATATTCCAACAGAATAATAAACAACGGAATTCAGTCATGCAGAACGCAATGCATATGATGTTCAAATGAATAATAAAGAATAGAATAATGAAAGAATTTCACCATGTATGCAAGATTTGCATATATATAGGTTATTCCAACATAATAATAAAGAATGGAATAACATAAGAATTTCACCAAGTATAGGGTATCCAGCGTGATCTGATTATTCCAACAGAGTAATAAAGAATGGAATAATGAAGTTCTCTTCATGAATAAGAAAGAAATAATACCCTTTACGAAAGTACAACAAATAATATCCCTTACTAGTAAAAAGAAGAGTAATTCGATGGGTAGGTAGGGGATATACTTGAAGAAAAAACTTGCACTACGCTTCAAAGATTTCTTAAACTCTAAAGAAATACGCTCAAGATTATAGAAGAAGAATTCTCTCTCTAGAGTTTCAAAGTGAATTCGTAAGAAATAATGAAGAAATGAACTTCTATTTATAGGAGAATGGGTGAATAGTAACTAATTCATGAACTTTGACGCCCCAAAATAGGTATACATCACCTATTACGAAGTCGCCAAATACATGGTACTGATGTAATACAAATACAACCTTAAATATACAACATGAAATGTGTGTGTTTTAATACAAATATTGTCTTCTAGGCATGATTCAAACTCAAAATAAGTCTTCAATATATTTATTATCACACTATTTCATAGAATAGTGAGGACTACTAATCTTATCATCCGGACCGTCACTCCGGTTCCACGACTTGTCCTCGCTACGTTCTCATTTTCTCAAGAGAACAATGAAAGCAAAAGGGTGAGCTCAACTAGCCCAAAGAAGAAATATTATGACTAAGATAATGTAGAATAAATTATCATTAGCCTTCAACAAAGTGTTAAAGCGATAAAATATAACAAACATCAAGTTTAAGCTGCGGTGGAACAAGTACTTTCCGAAAGTATTCGCTCAAATGAAGGAGGTGGAGTTCATCAAGTTAGAACAGAATAATATGACCGTGTCGTAGTACGAAGCAAAGTTTGCCGAGAGTTGTCGGTTTCGTCCCACTTGGTGGATAATGAAGAAAGAATGACGCGGATGTTTTTAAGAGGTTTGAAGAGAGATCGTCAACATCTTATTTCTCATAAACCGTGTTTGTATTCGGATGTTGTAAATAGGGCTCGATTAATGGAGCGCGATAACGAGTCAACCTTAACCAAAAGAGAGCGACCAACAAAATGATAATACCGGAGAGTAGTCATCAAAGTTTGTGACAACAAGCGTGGAGGAATCAACATGCGAAATGGTAACCACTTGATTGGTAATCAAGGCCAAAACAATAAGAATGGACATTTCAAGAAGAGGAGATTCAATAATGATGGAAAGGCGTCGGCACCAACACCGTTGTTAAGGAAGGAGAACGACCACCTATCATATGCTTCAAATGCGGAAGGAGGGACACATCGGTCAAAATCGTGATGCCAGTCAAAGCGTGTTATAACCGTGGAAAAAAATGTCACTTAGCCCGATTTGTCGTGGAAAAAAGGTCACTAGGATGGAGCCCAAGGTTGTCGCATAAAAGTCAGCGGTAGTGCAAGGGATACATTTGTTGTTGTGGCGCCCCCAAAATAGGGATGGAGGCACCAAAGGTCGTAATTCCCATATAAGTAGGCACAAGTTATCTGAAGGGGGGATATAGATTGAAAATCTTTTATATTTTAAACTTGTTCTTAGATAGTGATTAAAACTAAGCGGAATTAGTATTTGTTTTAATCTTCTTAACCAAGCAATGGAGTTAATGAGCAATTAGTAAGGCGCTATAAGTTAGATATAGCTTATATACAAGTTATATAGATATAGATATTTGAAATCTTTTCTTTTAAGTGGTCTTAGAGCACTCAAAGAATTCCTAGTCCACTCTTCTACTCAAGTTAGTAGGATATCCTTATAGCGAGATGTCTTTTACAATCTTATATAATCACACATTGTTTTAATTCCTTCTAGCACTCAAAGCAGCCTAGAACTTCTCTAGTAGGATATCCACTAAGGAACTCTTCAAGTCCAAATCACAGATTCGCTTTCTTACAGCTAAGAACTTCTACTCATCTATTTAACTCTTCAAGTCCAAAGTCAGACTTGGTACTCTTCTTCTTGATTGATGGTTGTTGTTGTCAAGGCTCAAGGTTGCTACTCATTTTGTCGTAGTAAGCACCGGTTCGTTAAGAATCGAGTAAATGAGCAAGCTTTTCAATATCTCGATCGTAGAGTCGAGCCTTAGAGAATTCTTCACGTTGAATGTTTGATTGCTTGCTTTTTTTTTCTCTCATCCGTCTCGATCCAGATATATGTGATGTTGAAAACTATCCATTGGATCCATCCGTTGTGGCATTAAATGCTTCAACTTTCAGGTCATGATGGAGACATTTTGCACATCTCTCAATTTCGCATTTCGCTCATCGACACCGCAGTCGCTTTCTCACCTACCACCTAAAAAAGGTGTTTTGTCCTCTTATCCATAGTACTATCCTTAGCTTCTTCAATACGCTTTTTGTTGATACTAAGGATATTTCATATATTCGGGACCGATGAGCACCGCAAAGATCTCGGGATCCATTCCTCGATGTTGAATTAACAACTCACGAGGCTCGACATTTTCTCGATACGAGATGATGATGCTCTACGATCGATCGTGATGTTCTACTTGCTAAGATCGTAGTGGCTTTGACTTGCATACTACGATGCTATCATCGAGAACACTACGATTTCTCTTAAACTTTCACGCACTACGATCTTCTCTTCTCTCGTGTTGTTGACTCTACGCTCCCCGAGAGCACACTACGATCGTTGACTTATAAACTTCACGCTTCCTTCAAAGACACTACGATCGCGGAGTTAGCTTGGTGAACGTTGGGACCACTCTACGATTTCGAAGAGTCCCCTTCAAGGCGTGCACACTACGCATCTTCAAAGCTCTACATTTTCGCTCGCCTCGACTTCGCAATGTTGATCGATTGATGCACTACGATTTCTTCAAGACTAATCTATTACATCTCAAGATCAACCTAACAGCTTTGATCTTTCTATCTATACATTCTAGAATGTAATGATACACGTTGAAAGCTTAGATCAACCTAACAATTTTGATCTATCACTAAGTCCTCAGTACATATATTCTTTAAAGGACCTTACAAATAATCATGAACACATGCATTAAAACATCAAATCATAATATGCATTCTCCCAACAATCTCCCCTATTTGATGTCGACATAACCAAGGAGATTTGTTGTCATGATTATTAGTGACTAGATGCATTTGCAGTGAATTTAAACACGACTTAGTATTTCAGTGAGCAAATTTAAAATTTCTAGAGAATAAGTATGAATTTATTGATGATCGTAAGATATTACAATATAGCATTACATCAATAAAACATTAAACTCTTAACTTATCTCTCGCTTTTGGTCTCTCAGGTGGAGGTGGATTTGCATACTCCTCACCCTTCTCTTCCTTTCGAGCTTCCTCATTTTTTGCTAACTCTTCCAAATTTCACTTAGATTTAGAATCGGATTCTCTTCATGTTTGCGCATGAATGCAGGATCTCCGGTTGGCATTCGGATGACGCGCACAAGAGTCACGCTCATGTAGCTAGAGTTGGCTCTCTCATGACTCGTGAGGAATAGCCGATACAAATCGTCACGACCGATCGCTGAGTCCGATGATGTGATGGTCTGCAGAGGGCTTCCCTTTCGAATCGCATGACCTCCTCTCGCCTCCCGCTTCGCTTCCTCGATCTTCTTTCCTTTCTTATTCTCCCCTTTATGTCAAAGATCAAGGGTTCGAATATATCGCAGACAAAACCTATTTACTCCTTGGACAAGCTCGCTGAGTCGGGCTTTGAGTTCGAGCAATGTCCTCCCTATTCTCCTCGATCTATTTTTCATTTCTATCTTCTTTGTTTTGGAGGACTATAAGAATCAGATCATTATGCTTCTCCCGATAGTCATAAGATTTTCGGAAGTCATAAATGTAAGCTTTCAGTCGAGAATATTGTCCAAAGATAATTTGATGTCGACGATCTTGGTTTTTCTCAGATCTCAAGCATAGCCTCTCTTTGTTTGGCAAAGAACTCGAAATGGATCTCATCTCCGCTCGATATACTCTTCTTAATTTCTTTGATAATTTCCCTTAGCTTCAGAGTGAGCTCAAGATTCATCATACTAGGGAATTTGTTTGGCAAATTTCAGATCATTTGATTCAATGGATGTTCGTAAGGTCGAGTGAGATTCCAGTGCTTGCTTCGATGGACTTGATCATTTGCTTCGTAAGTTTTTTCAGATCATCCTCGTGGGCGGTGGGGGAAAGTATCATTGATCGAGGATTATCCATTCGAGGGGTTCTTGGTGGAGATTGAGCTTGCAAGTTGTACAAAGCAAGATCAAGACCGAAATAGTCGTATGCGATGAGGAGGATGGTATATCACTGGAGGAGCTTGGGTTTGGACATTTGGGATTGGTGACTCACGATTTCAATGTTCGATTTCACGATTGGGCTCGAGTCCGAATCGTAGAGTTGGTTATTTGAGGGAGCAGGTAAGGTTGATTTCTTTCGGTTCTTCGCCATGTAATTTTGGGATTTCGTGAAACTGGAACCTCGATTTAATGGGTTAAGAATCACTTCCACCATTTAGGAAATTCATAGAATCGCTAAACGAAGATGATGGCAGTGATTAACTCTAAAGCTTGTAGGGATAGTCAATACCTCAGTTTGGCATTTGATGAGGAATGGTCTCAGAATCGCCATGAAGACGACTTCCTCGAAACCGTGAGCGTAATCGTGATGCCGGATATTCCTCAAGCTCCGTAACATGTGGTCCCATGATTTCAGAATTTGAGCTCGATGGTATGCCATCATGGGTAGGTAAGAGAATATCCGATTGTAAAGATAGCTTCTATATCCATCCTTGCCTCATAAATGATTCAGAGGTCATCATCATCTTCTTCCTCTTCACTATCTCCATTCGAGGATTCCATTATCTCAATGGCCTCCGGAATGTTTGGCATGGTTCATCTTCATCTTGAACAAGGACCTCTTCTTCAGCTATTAGGATATTGTGAGGCTCCCCTCAATATGATCATCATCTTCGAGGTTTAGAAACTCCCCTCACCGGTACATCTTCTTCTATGTTCGAAAGTCCCTTTCACTAGAACCTCTTCTTCATCAAGAAGCTTTCTCCCCTCACCGGTGTATACTCAATCATGAGAATTTCAGAGTTCTCCCCTCAACTGGAGCATTTTCCTCTTCGGTTGCTTGGGGCGCTTCTACTTTTGCAGCCATGCTCTTGGCTTCCTTCTTCAGTATTTTCTCATTCTCAAGAATATACTTCGACCAAATTTTTCTTTGCTTTACCGGTTTTAGTCACCACTTCGACTCTCTCGAGTCTTTGTTTTTGCCTCGCTGATCGCCCACTTTCCTCAAGCAGCTTCCTCCATTTTCGCCACACTTGGCCTGTTTTCAGAGAACAACAGAGTCTCTACGATCGAAGACACTGTTGGTCTTTTGGACTTATGACCAGCCTTGTTCTTCTTTACGATTTGTGAAATGGTGGCTTGATCTTCTTCAGCTTCTTCTTCTGTCAGATCTTCCTTAGCCTCCTTAGAGTCTCTATGTCGAGGACTCGCAGAATGTTAGTTGTTGATCCTCGAGGCTCTTCAACTTTTCTTGCTCTCGCCTTCCTTTTGCTTCTTGCTTTTTTCTCGCAAGGGTAGAGGGTTCTCCTCGTTCGCTTCTCCTTCTTCTTCTTCAACTTCTCCGACAAATGCACATTCCTCCTTAAAAGCCTCGCTTTTTTTGTTCCTCGATCTCCCACTGACTGCCATCATTCGAACGAACTCAAAGCAGGTTCCTTTCCCGCTTTTTGAACAACAATCATCGTGTCATTCTTTCATTTTGGGTTGATGGCTTCTCCTTCATTATCCCCAATTTTTTGTCACCCAATGCAGATTGCGAATGATGCTAATGAACCTCCCATACAAAGATCTTTGGGGTGCTCTTTGATTTCTTCGAGCTTACGATCCACTTGCCGATCCATTCGAGCAATACAACCCCCATAGTTGAGTTGAGTTCCATATACTATAGCCGCCATAAGCTTAAGTCGAGCCTCATTTATCGAAGTCATGACCGAGCTCTTGCAGCAGATGCATTTCCCAATAATGTCACCAAAAATTCATACCTCCGAGGGAACTCTCTTTTTTGTAGCCTTTCACGAGGGGTTCTTCTTGTGATGCATCTTCTTCTTTCCCTCTTGAAATCTTATGCTATTTAGAAATGGATGCCCCACATTCTCAAAACCTAGGGCCGATCGACGCCTTCTTCCCTAGCTTTATTTCAACTCCTCTAACTCGTGTGGTGATGGTGTTGTTTTCAGACACTCCATTTTTGTAGAACTCCTTCACCAATTTAGGATAGATGAGTGTATCGATCGAAAGCGCTTCTTCGAGACCCCGCCTTCTTTAGTAAGGCTAAGATCTTGTGAAACTTTGGTGGAGCGGTTTTGAATTCATCAAAACAGAGTCTCAGAGTCTCAAATCACATTAGAAGCAAACCATCGATTCTTTAGTTGAGAAGAGAGAGATCATTGAGCTTTTATTCTGAAAGTTAGGGTTTTGGTTTTGAGAGAGAGAGAGAGAGAATGAGAGATAATCTTTTGAACTTCAAGATTTCAAAATCACGGTTCCAATTTGTACTTGTAGCCCTCTCTCTTTCGACTTAGTGGGACAGTGTCAGATTTTGCTTGGGCTCTACGATTTTGATCGCTTAGGAATGTACCGATTTTCCTTTCGAGTCTTTAGCTACGAGATGTCCTCTAAGGATGACTACGATCGTAGAGATAGTCTTCGATTATTGAGTCTGGTTCTCCATTCGTAGAGTCCGCCCCACGATCGCCGAGTCGTCTGCTCGGCAGCTTGTCGAGTCCGATCAAGATTCGTAGAGAGTCCGTTCGTCGAGTCCGTCCCGGCAATGCTGAGTCCGATCAAGATTCGTAGAGTCCGCCCCGCGATCAGAGTCCGTCCCCACGATCGTCAAGTCTATCCTACGATCGTCGAGAAGTCCGTCTCGATCCAAAGTGATGAGGTTTTTTTTTTTTCGACTCAAGCATTCTTTTTAGGTATCTCGAAGCGGCCTCTCGTGTGTTTCAAGGGTTAGGTTTGTCCCCGAGGCACCTCTCGAGAGATTGCTTTGTTATAAAGCTTGTCATCACAGGATTCACTTTTCTTGTTGAAAGGGCTTTTGGTCATCGTCGAGTCCGCACTTATGAAAGTCGAGTCTTTGCCGCGATCGTTGAGGTAGTCGATCGCTCAAATTTCACGATCGTGATCTTTCCTTTATCATGTCTACGATTTTGAAAAGTGCCTTTATATCTCGCTATGGTTAGACAATCTAGAGCATAGATTCAAGGTCAAGATTTAGCATGCCTAGCTCACTTATTAACTTGTTAAACTGGATTCATCTAATGGTTTAGTAAAAACATCAGCAAGTTGATTTTCAGTAGGGATATATTGTAAAGAAATAGTTCCATTTTGCACATGATCCCTAATGAAGTGATACCTTATCTCTATATGCTTGGTTCTAGAATGCATAACAGATTATGAAGTTATTGCTATGGCACTCAGATTATCACAAATGTATAGGTATAGACTTGAAATCAAACCCATAGTCACTAGTCGATTTCTCATCCAAAGGATTCGAGACAAAGCAGCTTCCAAAGAAGAATGTATTCAAATTTTCCGCAATCAAGTGGACACCGAAGTTTTGCTTTTTGTCAACCAAGACACAAGTCTGCTCCCTAGTAATCGACAAGTGCCATCGGTACTTTTTCTATCTATTTTCAGATCCCGCAAAGTCAAGATCTGTGTATCCTATTAGTTCAAAAGAGGATTCCTCGGGATACCACAAACCCCAAGTAGGTGTACCCTTAAGATACCAAGATCCTCTTTACAAAGCATAAATGTGACTCTTTAGGTTAGCCTCAAATCTAGCATATATGCATGTTGCAAACATTATATCCGGTTCATCGCGCTTAGGTATAAAAGAGAACCTATCATCATACCTCTCAGATTGAGTTATATCAACACGCTTACCATTCTCATCCTTGTCAAGCTTGGTTGCAGGAGCAATTGGTGTTTTCATGGGAGAGGCTGATTCCATGCCATACTTCTTTAATAAGTCTTTGATGTATTTGGCTTGGTTGATGAATATTCCTTCATCAGTCTGCTTCACTTGCAGTCCAAGGAAGAAATTCAAATTTCACCCATCATGCTCATTTCAAACTTGCTCAGATTAGCTTAGAGAATCTCTTACATAACTTTTCGTCAGTAGAACCAAAAATGATATCATCAACATATATTTGAACTAATAAGACTTTGTCCTTATGCTTTCTAAGAAACAATGTGGTATCTACTCTACCTCTAGTGAACCCATTTTCTATTAAGAAGTTAGTCAGTGTTTCATACCATGCTCTAGGTGCTTGTTTAAGACCATATAAAGCTTTATCTAATCTATAAACATAATTGGAAAGAGATGGATTGATGAAACCCGGAGGTTGTTCTACGAGACTTTTCTTCTCAAGCTTCCATTTAGGAATGCACTCTCGACATCCATCCGAAAGACTTTGAACTTCATGTGAGCAAAGAAAGGCAAGAAAGATTCGATAGCTTTTTCTAGTCCGCAACAGTAAATGTCTCATCATAGTCAATGCCTTCTTCTCGAGAATAGCCCTTTGCCACTAATCTTGCCTTGTTTCTTGTAATGACCCCATCTTCATCCATTTTTTCCTCAAGACCCACTTGGTTCCTATGACAGACGACTCTTTCGTCTTGGTACCAATCTCCACACTTTGCTTCGCTCAAATTGGTTGAGTTCTTCCCGCACGGCTTCTATCCAACCGGAGTCTTCCATAGCATCTTCTATCTTCTTTGGCTCTATTGTGATGTGAAGCTTAGGTAGAAGCATTCATTCCGAGTAGCAGCTCTTGTTTTGACTCTCGCACTCTGGATCTCCAATGATTAGATCCTCGAGTGTGATCTCTCGCCCATCCTGCTCCTTGCTGGGACATCCGCTCGATGCCTTCCCGCCTTAAGTCTTCAAGGTCTATCTCTTCTTCTTGGAGTGGAGGCTCATTGCCTTGAATGGACCTCTCTACGATCTCATTATCACGCCTCACGATTTCACTATCCGCACTACGATCGTAGTGTTTAGCTCGACGACTTCATTTCAGAAGTGTCTCAGACTATCTGGTCGAAGTGTCTCGAGGCAACTATTTTGTCTAAGCCGTTTCATCAAAGATGATATGTATTGAGACTTCGACACTCAAGTGTCTTCTTCGTTGAACACTCTGTAAGCTTTCATTGTCCGTTCGTGGCATATCCAAGAAAGATCCCTTCATCCGACTTCAATGGAATTTTGTCGACATCGCTTTTCGTTGTTGAGAATATAAGATGCACAACCAAAGACACGGAAATAATCGACACTTGGCTTTCTTCCTTTCCACAACAGTAGGGTCTTCTTCGATCGTAGAGAGTGAATTAATGATCTGCTCTGTGTAAGATGCAAGGTGTTGATAGCCTTCCCGCCTGTAAGTATTCAGCAGATGGGTCATTGCCGCTAGTAGAGTCCTTCCATTTCTATCGTGGTTCTCGTTTTTCTTTCAAAGAACTCCATTTTGTCGAGGAGTTCGTGGAGTCGAGAAGGCGATCGATGCCATTGTTCTTCGCAGAATCGATCCATTTCGAGAAATCGAATTCTCTCGCCATGATCACTCCTTATGGCCTTGATTTTTCTCCTTTTCGCTCATCACCACCGAACATCTTGATTAATTTGAGCTTGTCTCATCCTTTGAAGTTAGGAAGAATACCCATGTGAATCTGGTGTAGTCGCCGATCACGACTCAGAGAGTATCTTTTTCCTCCAAGATCGGTTGTTGGGATGGCCCAAAGAGATCCATGTGGAGCAACCGCAGGGTTTGTCAATGGAGTCAAGCGCCTTTGCTCTCGAATGAGCTTCTCGTTTGCTTTCCAAGTCAAGGCATCATCATGGCCTTTCCTTCACAAAGTTGAACTTGGGTAGTACTCACCACGAGATCCTTTGATGCCGCTTTGACATGCTTTTGAAGTTTAAATGGGATAAATTTTCATGCCATAGCCAAATTTCATTTCTGGATGCTGCCCGTAAAAACATATTGTTTCATCAGAGCTTAGTCGATCAAGGTCTATAGTATAAACATTTTCTTCTCTTGTTCAATTAGCTTTTACGGCGTATGTCTTCGATCTCTCGACTTGACATTGATTGTTGAGAAATGTTACTGATGATGACCCTTGTCGCAGAGTTGGTCGATGCTTAGAAGGTTGGTCAAGTCCTTCCACATAAAGCTACTTTTGTCGAAAGATATTGCACCATTGCCAAAGCAGAGCCATATCCTCTTGTCTTCGCTTGAGCCGTTATCTCCAAAGATGATCGAGGGACCCTCCTTTTCTACATAGTTAGATAGCAGAGCTTTGTTCTCGTCATATGCTTGAGCATCCACCGCCTAGATACCATGTTGAGGTCGTGGAGCTCTTTTCTCACAAAACATTTTAACCTTCATTTTGGTACCCATATTTGCATGGGTCCTTCTTGTTAGTGCTTTGGGAACCCAAACTTGTCTAGTCTTGGGTCTCACATGCATGGAGTTATAATAACACTTTGTAGCTTTATGACCATACTTATCACATACGATACATCTATTATGATGCACGCCTGTGTGTGTGTGATTCATCCTCCACTGGACTTGTGTGGTTCCTTAGTTAGCTTTTCTTCATTGAATCGATTCTTCTTCCACCACGTGTCCTTAGGTTTCATAAATAGTGATGAGTGAGCCTTACTCTCACCTGTATCTTCCCAAAGAGATTCAGAGAGTTAGTTTTGCTTTCGACTCACGATTCTTCGAGGTTGGTAGTAGAGGTCAGTTATTTCTCCTTTATGAAACCTGCATCAAATGCAGTGATCCTTTACTTCTCGAGTATAACTAGAATCAGAGAACAAGGTTGAGCCGGTTCTTCCAACTCGTGAGGATTTAACAAAAGCAATGCCTCTACTAAAGCTCGAGACATTACCAGAGCTAGTTTCCATTATCTTTTCCACACTTAGCTCGAGATGGATTCCCAAAGCCTAAGCCTGTTTCGTCGAATGTGCTTTCTCTCGACCAGAGAGCAAAAAATCCATGGATGATGAGGATTTATTCCATATAGAGATAGTCTTCTAGATCCTCAATTTTAGAGGTTAGCTTAGACTCTTTTGTGCATGATGTGTGTTTGTTCGCTTTAAAGTTTCATTCTCACTTCAAGCTTGGAGAGAAGATCAAGACTTAGAAGGGGGTCGTTTCAAGCTCTTCTTGAACTTTCTTCTTCTCTCTCAAGAAGTGAATGATCCTTGGACAACACTCGAACCACTTCATGTATTGATATAGATCATTGGTTACGCCACGCAGCTGCGCTTCTTAAGTCATTCATATCTACATCGTGAGTTGAAATCAAATACCTCATCGAGATTTACATTGTGAATGTCGAGGCTTTGTTTGTTTTTGCATGTTTGGCCATTAAGTATAGATTCGCCATTTGTGGTTCTTCTTCATCTCCGAGTCAAGATTTGAATCATTATTTGAATCACCCACGATCCTCCAAACTACTGTGCCTTTTTCTCTTTTACGAGGCCTCTTGCTTCCTTTCAGATTCCTTCTTTCCATGCATATTTCTTCTTTAGTTCTTCTCTTAGGGGTTTGTTGTAGCTTGGCAATGAAATGCCCAGTGCTTCTTCAGTCAGTAGATAGATCATTTATTTGCTTCTCGCTATCAGTAGTTCACGACCTTCTTTTTGCTCACGCTTTTTTTGCCTTCGACGCATTTAACCTTCTTAGTTTTCTTACCATCATGGCAAGATCGTCATCATCGCCTTCATCATCGCGATTCAATCTCAATGATGACTTTTGATACACTTTCCGCTTGCTTGAGAGCAACACCCTTTTCCTTCCTTCTTCCTTCCGAAAGGGTTTCAAAGACGTTGGTCACTCCATCAGATGTCAAGAGATTGCCATACAGCTTGTTGAATCGTCATCTCGTTAAGATTCTTTCGACTTCTTATTGCAGTTGGTCTTGGCATCCCACTTGCTTTCAAGAGGGCTCTCATGAACTTTATGGTCGATCTTTGTTAGATAGATCTTTCCATACGCCGTAGAGAGTCGAAAGCGTAACGTTGAATCTTTCATAAGTGGCGCTTACATTTTCGCTGCACATGAGCAAACATCTCGCATCGCCGTGTTAGAAGAGACCGCTTGTTCTTCTAACTTCTTCAGCCTTCGTATGATCAAAGAAGGCTTCCTGACTTCCTCGGGTCGCTTTTTGCTTTTTACAACATTGTCAAACAGATCGTCCTCCAAGGATTGGAACAGATGTTCTTAGCCTTTTGTCAAGTCGACTCGCTTTTTCTCTCGTGGTTCCGCCCATTCTTCTTTCACTTTGATTTGTACTTTGTTTGGCTCACAATGGTCGGGTGCAAGCTTTGTTGGTATATAGGCCCATTAAGAATAGCCTCAAATAGATCTTCATCTATCGAGTCCATGTAAGCTTGCATTCTAACTTTCCAGCTTAGCAAATTTATCCTTGTTGCACATCGTGGCTTTCACGCCTCCCTGGCCCCGGATTCGCTTGGTACGAAAGTGCCATTTCGATCTACTAAAGCGTGTAAGTCGTAAAATAGAACCCGCTTCCGATACCAATTGTTAGTTCTTAGTAGCACAAGTTATCTGTAGGGGGGTTGAATAGATATTTGAAAATCTTTTCTATTTTAAACTTGTTTTAGATAGTGATTAAAACTTATTTAATTAGTATTTGTTTTAATCTTCTTAACCAAGCAATGGAATGAGTTATGCGCTTATAAGCAAGTATATATATATATATAGTAGTTTATAGCAGATATAGATGACACAGCTTGTTTTTAAGTGGTTCAGAGCACTCAAAGCTCCTAGTCCACTCTTCTACTCAACGAAAGTAGGATATCCACTAAGGATGTCTTTTACAATCTTCCAATCACACAGATTCCTTCTGCATCAAAGAGCCTTCAGAACTTCTAGTTCACTTGAACTCTTCAAGTCCAAAGCAGACTTGGCTTTCTTTACAGCTTCACTATTTAACTCTTCAAGTCCAAAGCAGACTTGGTACTCTTCTTCGCTTGATCGATGGTTGTTGTTGTTGTTTGCTCAAGGTTGCTACTCAATTTTTGTGTAAGCACCGGTTCGTTAAGAAGAATCGAGTAAATGAGCAAGCTTTTCAATATCTCGATCGTAGAGTCGAGCCTTCAGAGAATTCTTCACGTTGAATGTTTGATTGCTTGCTTTGTTTTTCTCTCTCATCCGTCTGATCTCAGATATACGTGATGTTGAAAACTATCCATTGGATCCATCCGCTGTGGCATTAAATGCTTCTCAAACTTTCTTCAGGTCGCGATGGAGACATTTCGCACATCTCTCAATTCTCGTGATTCGCTCACCGACATCGCAGTCGCTTTTCACCTACCACCGAAAAGGTGTTTTGTCCCTCTTATCCATAGTACTATCCTTAGCTTCTTCAATACGCTTCTTTGTCAGATACTAAGGATATTTCATATATTCTGGGACCGATGAGCATCGCAAAGATCTCGGGATCCATTCCTCGATGTTGAATTAACAACTCATGAGGTTCGACGCTTTTCTCGATACGAGATGATGATGCTCTACGATCGATCGTGATGTTCTATTTGCTAAGATCAGAAGTGGCTTTGACTTTGCATACTACGATGCTATCACCGAGAACACTACGATTTCTCTTAAACTTTCACGCACTACGATCTTCTTCTCTTGCTCGTGTTGTTGACTTCACGCGCCCCGAGAGCACACTACGATCGCTGACTTATAAACTTCACGCTTCCTTCAAAGACACCACGATCGTGGAGTTAGCTTGGTGAACGCTGGGACCACTCTACGATTTTCGAAGAGTCCCTTTCAAGGCGTGCACACTATAATCTTCAGTGCTCTACATTTTCTCGCTTCGACTTTTTGCAATGTCGATCGATTGATGCACTACGATTTCTTCAAGACTAATCTATTACATCTCAAGATCAACCTAACAGCTTTTGATCTTTCTATCTATACATTCTGTATGTAATGATACACGTAATGATACACAATTTTGAAAGCTTTAGATCAACCTAACAATTTTGATCTATCACTAAGTCCTTGTACATATATTCTTTAAAGGACCTTACAAATAATCATGAACACATGCATTAAAACATCAAATCATAATATGCATTCTCCCAACAAAGCTTTAACCAACCGAGTATAATAACGAATGGAATAACAAAAGAATTCACCAAGCATGCGATAGATTGCACAAACAAAAGTTATTCCAATGTAATAATAAATAATTGAACCGGTCATGCGTAGAACGCACGCATGGGATATTCCAATAGAATAATAAATAATGGAACCAGTCATGCGTAAAAGCATGCACGGGATGTTCCAACAGAATGATAAATAATGGAACCAGTCATGCATACAACACAAACATGATGTTCCAATGTAATAATAAAATGGAATAATGAGAAGAATTTCACCAAGTATAGGGTAGCTCAGCGTATCTGAGTTATTCCAATGTAATAATAAAGAATGGAATAACAGAAGTTCTCTTCATGAATAAGAAAGAAATAATACCACTTACCTTAGTAGGAGATTGGATACTATAATAGTGTAGTAACAGAATACTCTTCTTTTTTCTCTCTTATTTTCTCTATACTTTCTCACTCAATAGCTTGAATGAATTCATGAAAAATAATGAAGAAATGAGCTTCTATTTATAGGCTTGGCAGAGTAAGGGTAAAATAGTCTTTTTGCCATAATTTATGACATCACCGCTGACGTCATCGATCATAATACATCATTGCATACCTCATCGTTCAATAACATCATCGCTTATCTCATCGTCCGATGACATCATCGCTTGCATCACAGGAATTCAAATTCAATTTGTTCTCTTCCACCTTCTTTTACTTTTATACCATGAATTTACTATAATAATGCTACCATTCAAATTATAAAAAACGTATTATTATATAATCACATCATACTACTATAATGTAATAGTATAATAATATTTTTGAATGAATTATTTTATCTGAAAAGATAAAATACCAACTTTCAACAAATGTCACATGCTAAATATTCCTCAGTTTAAATCCACTTCGAATAAATATTTTCTTATCTATCATTTGTGTCCACCTAAAATAAATATTTCCTTATCATATAAATCAATAATTAATTATTCACAAATAATATTACAGAATCACAATAATGACAACCACACTGCTCCTCAGGAAGAGGGGCTTTCAATAAGGATTTCTCCTTCTTACTTGGCCATTGATTAGGTGACCAAACCTCTCCTCGACAAAAATTTCTAGACATTGCCAATAATTCTATCTAATAATATTATTCAAATAATATGAATTATTGATTTGATAATGGGAAATACTGTTCAGTGACAATTATTGAAACAACAATAATATAAAATATCAACGCGGCAATTATTGAACCAATAAAATAAAATATTGAACAGTAATTACTGTAACAATTATTGAGTAGTGTCTTCTTACGTAAGAATCAATAATTCAAAAATACTGTGCAATACCGTGTGCTACTGTGCAACAACGCGTATTAATGTATTTTAACCATCAGGTATTCCAACAGTGTTAACGGTAAAACTTTCGCCGTTAATTTATAAGAAGATATTTTTGTCGTTTTCTCAATCCTACAATAATTCTGTTGTGGGGTCTACCAATGATTGTGACGTTGTACGAATATTCCTTGTTAAAACGAATATTCTCCGACCAATTGAATATTATATAACAACTTGCGTACTTTGCAAAATTTATAAATATTACCCACAACTATAACATTATATCAAATTCATTCCATAATATTCAAAAATGATATTTATAGAAAATTCATCTTTATTCATAAAAGTTGAGGTCTTACATGAACGGTCCAGATTGATTTACTTTTAAACGGACGGTCCATATTGATTTACTATGTAGAACACTATGCAGACACTATGCATAATAAAATATAATATATTCTAATTATTGTCTAATAAAATAAATAATTTTATAAAAGTATTCTGTTTTATATAAAAAGATTTTACTATGCAAAACACTATGCATAATAGAATATAATATATTCTATTTATAGTCTAATAAAACAGATAACTTTATAAAAGTATTCTGTTTTATATATAAATCTTTTCATTTTATTACATTAATAATATTAATAAAATAAAATTTATCATCATTATTATAATTCACAATATTAATCGACCGTGTCGTTTCCCAAGAAAGAGGGCTTTCCAATAAGGATTTCTCCTCATTGGCGCCATGCAATTAGGTGACCAAACCTCTCCTCGATGAGAACTTCTGAACATCGTTAATATCGCAAATAATAATATTAATAACTTTGTCATCTCAATTATTGATTTAATAATATATAAAATATTGACAATAATTGAATCAAATAACGTGAGATACTTATGCAAAGAATTACTATAGCAATATTTGAACAAAACCGAGTGACTTCTTACATAAGCATCAATAATCAATACCGTGAGCTACTATGCAACCACGTGTATTATCGTATTTTTAACAGGTGTTTCAACAGCTTAACAGTAAAAACTTCCGCCGTTATTTTCATAAAGTATTTTTGTTGTTTTCTCACTCCGACAATAATTCCGTTGTGGGGTCCACCAATGATTGTGCCTGTTAAAACGAATATTCCCCGACCAATCGAATATTATATAATAACTTGCGTACTTTACAAAATTTATAAATATTACCCACAACTATAACATTATATCAAATTTACTCCATAATATTCAAAAATGATATTTATAGAAAATTCATCTTTATTTATAAAAGTTGGGGTCTTACATTAAACTAGTTTTTCAATATAATAATATATATAGATGTATTATAAAAGATTAATATTATGAACAAAGATGATTAGAAGAAATGATAGTATTCTAATAAAATTTTGTATATCACTTAATCACTTTACAATGGTCTTATTTATAGAAATAAGAACATCAATACTACTAGGAAGTTACAAAACTCAAAAGTCATGAGTTTCAAAACTCAATGGACATGGGAGTTACATGTATCTAGACATCCATTATATGAATCTAGACATACCTAATTTTATAACACTTCCCCTTGGATGTCTATTGTATAGCCATACACATTGAAAGCTGCTTCATTAAAAACCTTACCAGGGAAAACCTAATGGGAAAAAACCTTGGTTAAGAAAAAAAGAGTGCAGCGCGTATTAGCTCCCCCTCATGAATGTATCATAAGTCCTTCAGCTGTCGCATTCCAATATTGCGACGCAATCCTTCAAACGTTGTAGTTGGTAATGTTTTGGTGAACAAATCTGCTAGATTATCTTTTGATCGAATTTGTTGAACATCAATGTCGCCACACTTATCAAGGTCGTATGTGGAAAAAAAATTCGGTGAGATATGATTTTTTCTATCTCTTTGATGTATCATCCTTTTAATTGAGCTATACATGCAAAGCATTGTCTTCATACATAATGGTTCGAGTTCTTTCTTTGGAGGATAAACCGCATGTTTCACGAATATTTTGAGTCATTGATCTCAACCACACTCTTTCTCGACTTGCTTCATGGATTGCAAGTATTTTAGTATGATTAGATGAAGTGGCAACTAATGTTTGCTTTGTAGATCTCCATGATATATGTGACACCTCTAAAATAGGTATACATCACCCATTCTGAGTTGCCAAATACATGGTACAGAAACGAATACAACTTCATTAATACAATTGTCGTGTAAAATATGATAAACACATATCTTTCGTGAGTTTAAATACAAATACTGTCTAATAGAGAGTATACAAACTCAAAAGGAGTCCTCATTAAAATTATTATCACACTATTATACAAAAATAGTGAGGACTGCTAAAACCACTTTCTAGAACCATCATTCCACACCCCGACTACTTCCCGCTACATTCTCGCTTCCCGAGAAGAACAATGGAACAAAAAGGAAAAGGGTGAGCTCAACTATCCCAGTAAAGAATATTATGACTAAGATAATATACAACAATTTATCATTAGTCTTCAACAGGGAAAAATATGATAGAATATAATAGACAACAAGTTTTAGATCAACAACTGCAGCAGAAACAACAATCCATTAGAAGAGTCAAGTAGAGAATGAATTCTATTATCTTCTAAGATTTAAAAGTCCATCATCAATATTTTATCCCTTTAACATCAATCAATATACATCTTGAATCAAATATTCATCTTTGCACTACAGGCCAAATATATTCATTTGTATCACCTGTTGGTCATGTTCATCTCAACACTTGTACATCTTAGCACTACGGGCCAAAGATATTCATCAGGAAATCATTCATCTTTGCACTACAGGCCAAAGATATTCAGTAATATCATCATTTAGGACTAAGGATGATGAAAAATATTTTAAAGAAAATGAATCCAGTGAGACAAAAGAATAAATATTTGGGATTCGTACTTCGGTTTATCCAAATTCAAAAATACTCCATAATAACCAATTATAAGTAGAATTCAAAATAAAGATCAAAACATGGATACAATCAAAGATAGTAACCATAATAGACGCCTTGGATAAAAAGAAGAAAATTTTATTTTTCTATGAATAATAATTGTCAGACTCGTGAATAAAGGTCGATATCGTGAATAGTAACCCGACACAAAAGGTAGAAATTCCACAATAATATTCATATCACTATTTCAGCATAATGATATTGAAAAAATAATATCATTTACGAAGAAAATAACATCCCTTACCTCAAAAAGACAGTACTTCTGACTGGAATACTGGATATAGTGCTGAAAGAACTTGCACCATATAGAAACACTCAAAGTATCAAAATACTCACAAGAATACGCTCGATAATATAGAGAGAGAAATCTTTAGTTTCTGGTGTGATTTTCAATTCTAACCTAAGCACCCTAATTATAGGAAAATGCTTAGAACACCAAAGCAGAAAATTTAATATAATATTAATATAAATAAAAAAATTTCATACCCACCTAAGACCAATTGAATTCAGCACATTTATATCACATGTGAGGCCCACCAACATAATAAAAATGTTTTTCTTAAAAATAATAATTAAAACTTCAAAAATCAATTATTTTGGAACTTCAATAATTCATAATAAATAGCCATTTTATCAGAAAAATTCAAATCTTATGTCCTTTCATAGGAAATTCAATTCTCTACAACTTTGTAAGTTTAAGTTTTTCCAAATTCCAAACAGAAATTGACCGAAATCCACATACGGACGATTTTACAGGGCTATAATCAAATTTCAATAAGAAATGGGGTCCACAAACATGAAAAAATATGTTTTAAATATTTTAGTAACAAAAATACTCCTCCTCCTCATTTACTCATATATCACACATTCATTATAAAAATATCACCATTATTATATTATTATCATATAATAATAAATTATTTTATCAAAAAGATAAAATATCAATTTTCAACAATTGTCACTTTTCTAAAAATTTCTCCATTTATATCCACATAAATAAATATTTTCCTTATCATATAAATTAATAATTAATTATTCACAAATAATATTACGAATCACAATAATGATAACCAAAGTAGTTCCTAGGTAAGAGGGGCTTTCAATAAGAATTTCTCCTTCA
Source organism: Panax quinquefolius (assembly GCA_020205615.1). NCBI lineage: Eukaryota > Viridiplantae > Streptophyta > Magnoliopsida > Apiales > Araliaceae > Panax > Panax quinquefolius. The sequence goes on along the minus strand of CM035164.1, from coordinate 118,776,409 downwards.
TGGCGGCAAGCAATTAGGTGACCAAGCCTCTCCTTGAGACGAACTTTCTAGACATTGTGTAAGACCCCAACTTTTATGAATAAAGAATAATTTTCTCGAAATATATTTTAGAAAATTATAGTGTGGATTTGATATAATGTTATAGTTATGGGTAATATTTACAAATTTTGCAAAGTAATTAAGTGGTTATATAATATTCGATTGGTCGGAGAATATTCATTTTAACAGGAATATTAAATGCGACGGCACAATCATTAGTGGACCCCTAACGGAAGTATTGTCGTAGTTAGAAAAGCGACAAAATTATCTTTCTATAAAAATAACTACGGAGGTGTTACCGTTAAAAGCATTGAAATACCCGGTAGTAAAAAAATACGATGTCGTGTGGTTGCATAGTAGCATACGGTATTGATTATTGATGCTTACATGAGAAGTCACCGGTTATACTCAATTATTGCTACGATAATTGCGATCATCATATCTCTCATATTATTGATTCAATTATTGTTACGAAGATCATCGTGCATAATATGTTATATTATTAAATCAATAATTGAGACGACAAAGTTATTCATATTATTATTTGCAATATTGACAATGTCTAGAAGTTACATCAAGGAGAGGTTTGGTCACCTAATTGCTGCCGCCAATAAGGAGAAATCCTTATCGAAAAGCCCCTCTTTCACGGAGCGACACGGTTGTTAAATATTGTGAATTATAATATTAGTGTTGAATAAGTTCGTGTTGATTAAAGATGAATTTTATAGTTCCATTTGTTGGAATTGATATTTGTTTCGATAATAATTGATGTCTGGAGGTTATATTGTTCAATCGGGTATTCGGGGCACTTTTCGTGTCAAGTTACTATTCACGAGTTACTATTTATGAGTTACTATTCAAGAGTTACTATTCACGAGTTACTATTCATGGGGTACTATTCACCCGTAAGATATATTGTTTTTTCGGTCCAAATCATTTTTGCGTACAATATTATTCCATGAGGAGATGTGCTAATTTATCAGACCGTTGGTTGAAGATATAATAGTAAATCAATATGGACCGCTGGTGGAAAGTTATAATAGTAAATCAATATGGATCGTTGGTTTAAAGTTTTAATAGTAAATCAGTATGGACCGTTGCTTTAAGTTTTAATAGTAAACCAATATGGACCGCCCATTTAAAAGTAAATCAACTGACCGTTCATGAATTAGTTCTTATTCGATCAATTCTCCTATAAATAAGCTCATTCCTTCATTATTTCTTATGAATTCACTTTGAAACTAGAGAGAAACTAGAGAGAAAGAAGAAAGTATATTCGCTACTTCACTACTTTAGTATTCAGTTTTTTCTAAGGTAGGGGATATTATTTGTTGTACTCGTAAGGGTTATTATTTCTTTCAGTATTCATGAAGAGAACTTACATTATTCCATTCTTTATTATTCATTGGAATAACTTTGTCGGTCTTGATCTATTGCATGCCGGTGAATTCATTGTTATTACATTCTTATTATTACATTGGAATAACTGCTTATTTATCACAATACCGCATACATGGTGAAATTCTTCTAATATATTCCGTTCTTTATTATTACAGCCGGAATATCTTATTGCGTGCGTTTTCACGGACTGGTTCCATTATTTATTATTCTATCGGAATATATTCTTCATGCGTGCGTTCTTGGGACCTGGTTCCATTATTTATTATTCTTTTGAGAATAATCATGCATGGTGATCTATCGCGCGCATGGTGAATCCTTACATTATTCCATTCTTTATTATTACATTTGAATAACATGTCTATGTGGATACCACATACGCATGGTGAATGATCCTTCGTATTCATTCCTTATTAAATTGTGGAAATGATTTGTCTACGTGGATTTCTGGCATAAGCGAAAATCCATTTACGGTTTCATATATTCTATTATACTCGGTTGGTTAAAGCTTTGGCTTCTATACTCCATGAAATTAGTGGAATATCGTTGATATTTGCGCTTCATCCGAGATCTTTTCATGGAAATATTCTTCTGAGCATTCTTGAATTTTACTTCACAAAGCAGTATCATGGTGACAATTTGGACGTTATTGAGTTCAGGATAAATTAACTTATAAATCTTTAAAATTTATTCTTGAACTTGTTTTATTGAATTGTCATCATCCTCATGCTTATATTATGTTGAAAGTCATCTTTGGCTTACGTGCATAGATGGACTTGGTATGATTGTGACCAGGGATTATTCGATATAATTATGACCGTATTGTGACGAATGATGTGGTAAAAGTCCACATTGGCCTGTAGTTCATTAGTGGACAGTTGTTGGTATGATTATGACCAAGGATTATTCGGTATAGTCATGACCATTGATAATTACATGAATATCCTTGGTCAGTGGAGCGAGGATGATTCGATTTTATTTATTGTCGAGTCTCAATGATAAAGTTGATGAAAAACTTTTAAATCATAGAAGATAGTAGATTTTATACCTTACTTGACTCTTCTAATGGATTGCTTGATCCATCTATGATTAAACTTGTTGTTCATTATATTCTATCGGTTTAACATGATTGAAGGCTAATGATAATTTATTCTCCATTATCTTAGTAGTAATATTTCATTGGTCTAGTTGAGCTCGCCCTTTCTTTCCTTTGTTCTCTTCGAGGAAATGAGAACGAATGGGACTAGGACGGGGAGCAGAGTGATGGTCCTAGATGGTGCATTAGTAGTCTTCACTATTAAGCGTGAAATAGTGTGATAATAAATGTAATGAGGACTCCATTGAGTGTGGATATTATACAGATGACAATATTTGTATTAAACACATGATTTATGTTTTGTCGTATTTTACACGACTGTTGTATAATTAAGTTGTATTTGTATTCAGTACCTTATATCTGGCGACTCAAGATGGGTGATGTATACCTATTTTGGGGGCATCACACATTGCCAATAATGTTATCTAGTAATATTATTAAAATAATATGAATCATTGATCTGATAATGGGAAATACTGTGTAGTGACAATTATTAAAACAACAATAATATAAAATATCAACGTAGCAATTATTTGAATCAATAAAATAAAATATTGAGCAAGAATTACTGTAACAATTATTGAGTAGTGCCTTCTTCACGTAAGAATCAATAATTGGTGCAATACAGGTGTCTTCTTGCAAGCAACAACGCCAGACATCGTATTTTAACCAACCGGTATTCCAACGGTGTTAATTCAGTAATAACTACGTCGTTATTTATAAAAACTCATACTTGTTGTTTTCTTCATCCAATCGCTTTTCGTTATGGGGCCCACAAAAGGTTTCATACCGTCGTCATTTAATATTCCCCGGCAGGAAGAATATTCCACGACCAAACGAATATTCCCCGACAACAATGAATATTTTATAACCACTTGCTTATTTAAAATATTTGCGCATTTTACTCATAACTAACCACATTAATCAAATCAACCCTTACTATTTCAAAATAATAAACAGAGGAGATTCAATTTCATTTATAAAAAGTTGGGGTCTTATAATATAGCAGTATCACCACACATAAAAAGATAACTTGTTTGAGATCGACCTTTATGTGGATCAGATAGATATCCTGCATTAGCATATCTAACTAATTTATGGTTATCATTATTTGAATAAAATAAGCCCATATCCATAGTTCCTCGTAGGTAACGAAAAATATGTTTAACCTCATTCCAATGTCTCTGGGTAAGAGAAGAGCTATATGTCAGGAATAAGCATTTGAATGTTATTCCTATTTACATATGATTTGATTATGATATATATGAATGAATATGCAAGTATGCTTGCATCAAGAAAAGCTGTAAAGTCCTTTGATAGATAATAGGAAAATATGTACAAGGACTTAGAATGAATTGATCAAATGTGTTACGTAGATCCTACATAAGCAAAACAGCTTTGTAAAGTCCTTAAAAAGAAATGATGTACAAGGACTATAAATATAGAAAGATCAAGCTTGTTAGGTTGAACTTATAATGTAATAGATAGGCTTGTCTGATCGTCGAAAGCCTTCGCACGTAAATCGTGACTCGCTTCGGAGAGTCAAGGAAAACTCGAGAGCTATCAAGGAAAAATCGTAGTCTGCAAGATAGTAGATCTCGGGGTTCGTCGACTGCCAGGAGAGACGAGGAATGATCGTAGTGTGTCGAGAAGAACTTCCTCAGAGCCGTAGTCTGCTGAGGAAGTCATGTTCAGAATCGTAGAGACATCCTGTCTACGAGCCGAGCGAGCATCTACCGAAGCCAAGTCAAGAATCGTAGACTACACTCGGAGTCGTAGAGTCTACTAATCATATCGAGGCGGAGATCGTGAGTCGAAAGCAAGATCAGATGAAGATAACTAGCATAAAGACAGAAATCATAGAGTGTCAAGATCTAATCTCAAGTCGTAGTGTATCGCATGTACCAAGTAGAATCAGAGAGTGCATAACTAAGGCCTCAGCCGAGATGTGCTCACAATGCCAAGGAGAATCGTAAAGTAAACATGATTCTCAACAAATGAGCACTCCTAGAATATCCAAAGTATGAAGCCTCTAGTCTAAGTCGCAAAGTTACATCTAACTTTGAAGGAAACCGAGAGAGCACTCAACGAATGGCATGCAAGCTAACAGAAGATCTAAGCATCAACCCAATCATTCAGATTGAGTTGTGAAGCCATTCAAGTTGAAGTCTTCCACAAGTTGATCAAAAGAAGACTTCAATCAAAGTAACTGACTAAGGAAAGTCAACAAGTGTAGTAGCTGTCAAGTGAATGTAAGACAACGATCTTGGAAGTAATTAGGATCGTAGTGTTTGCCAAACAAAATAGAACCGATGAAGTGTACATGACATTTGGTCGACTTCTAAATAACAATGCTAAAGTAATTAAGCATTGGGTCAATCCATTGATGATAAGTGAGCGAGGAGATCACAAGGAGAAAGCGGTAGGCAAGGAGCCACAAATTTGAAGTGTCTTATTATTCGGAAGAGGCGTAACAAGGAGTCAAGTCACAATTCTAAAGCAATATCAAGGTAGAGCGAAGTGTTGAAATCTTGCATAAGAGAAGGAAGAGGTGTTCTACATGAAGATCTAATAAATTCTCTTCAAGATCGTAGTGTTGTCTCTACTTGTCAATGAAAGCAACATTCAACAAGACACTATGATCAGGTCCAATAAGATATGCATCAGAATCGTAGAGTTTGGTCATCTGAAGGTTGAAGCATTGGCAACGGTTCAATCTGAAAATTGATATTGGAACAGAGCTTATTGAGAGCATCGATGCAGAAGAACAACCTCTGATCTAGAAATCGAATGAGAAATAAAGTTGATTACCGCCGAGACATCAAAGTGACATCTCGGCGAGGGTAGGTGAAACGAGAGAGCTAGCTTTCAGAGAGTCATAAAGGAGATGTCATGTCACATCTACGATCTACACCAAATTACTCGAGATCGCAAAGAAATTCAAATAGCTTTCAAACGGCTATATACCAACGGGAAGATTGGGAAGGAGTATAAATCGGCCGAGCTTCAAAGATCAAGTGTTAGCGATGATTGCTAAGTAGCGTAATTATTGAGTTGTTAGAATGCTATTGTCGACTCTACGACCACCGAGCTTAATGAACAAGTCTCATTGGATCGTGAGACTACGAAGGTGGAAGTGAAGCGACATTGAAGAAGGACTTGAGCAGACTAAAGCTTCACTCAACAAAGATAAGAATGTCATGAAGATGGTAGCTGTCGGAGAGCCGAGAAGGACAAGAAGATAGCATTCGGAAGAGTGACGGAGCATAGAGAAGATCTAGAGAGCCACTCTACTAATCACCATGAACCAAAAAGTGAAAATGTAACAAGTGCATAACCATGTCTCAGAACTAGTCAAGAAGGGTCTGGGGATTACTAAGTGCCGCATTTAAGTCTACCAAAAGCTCAACCACTTAGAAAACCCAAATGGTGATGGTGCGCGGATGACATCGTATGAAGATGAGCAGAATAGAATGAAAAATCAGTTACACCAAATAAGATGTGGTCCAGACTCGAAGTAGAATACAAAGAGGACCACACCAAGCTGCTAAGTACAAAAGATGTTCAAGTTTAAAGACATCTTAGCAAATTTCAACACCAACACCAACAACATCAATAACAACAAGAAGCCAGGATCTGAGGGGTCCTTGTCCAGAGGGACTAAATGAAGTTCCAAGCCTGCTGGGCTTGAAGAGTTCTTAGGGAACTAGAGGAGTTCCAAGGCTGCTGGCCTTGAAGAGTTCTTAGTGAACTGAAGTTCCAAGGTTGCTGGCCTTGAAGGAATCTTAGTGATTCAGGGTGCTGCCCTTCCTTAGTGGAAATCCTGCTAGTTTAAAGCAGAAGAGTGGATTATGAGCTTGAGTCTCTGGACCACTTAAAATCCCTTGTGTCATTTACTGTATGCCATTTACATTATGTACTTAACTGCTATAACTGCTATGTATGCATTAACTGCTTACCACTGAACTAACTCTAAGAACAATGTATGTATGATTATGAATATATCAATGAAGGGATCTTTTACTTATTCTCATTGTGCTTAAAAAGATTATTATGTTTGTCATATGCTAATTCATTAGCAATATAAAATAAAAGAGAAAAGTATTTGAAATAAAAAAAGATCTATTCAACCCCCCTTTCTAGATCTATTGTGTGCCTACTGGGAACTAACACTATATCTTGATAACAAATTCACAGAGAATGATATATCAGGTCGTGTATTATTAGCAAGATACATTAACGCACCAATTTCACTGAGGTATGGTACTTCAGAACCAAGTATTTCTTCATTATCCTCACGAGGTCTAAAAGGGTCCTTTTTCACATCAAGTGATCTGACAACCATTGGGGTAATCAATGGATGAGCTTTATCTAGATAAAATCTTTTAAGGTCCTTCTCTGTGTAAGTTGCCTAATGAATGAGAATTCCATCAGCTAAATGCTCGATCTACAAGGCGAGACAAAATTTTGTTTTTCCTAAATCTTTTATCTCAAATTTTTTCTTTAAATAATTCATTGTCTTTGGAATATCTCTATGAGTTCCAATAATATTTAAATCATCAACATACACAGCAATGATAGCAAAACCGAATTCTGACTTCTTTATAAAAATACATGGGCATATAGGGTTATTATTATACCATTCTTTCAATAAATATTCACTAAAACGATTGTGTCACATGCGTCCTGATTACTTTAACACATATATGGACCTTTGCAACTTGATTGAGTAAACTTCCTGGGGATTTGAATTATATGCTTCGGCATTTTAAATCCTTCAAGGATTTTCTTATAAACATCATTATCAATTAACCCATATAAATAGGCTGTAACAACATCCATTAGACACATATCTAGTTTTTCATAAGTTTCCAGGCTAATAAGATACCTCAATGTAATTGCATCTACCACAGGAGAATATATTTCATCGTAATCAATGTCAAGTCTTTGTGAAAACCCTTGTGCCACAAGTCGTGCCTTATATCTTACGATTTCATTTTTCTCATTTCTTTTCCGCACAAATACCTATTTGTATCCAACAGGCTTTATTTCTTCGGGTGTTTGGACTACAGGTCCAAGAACATCACGTTTTGCAAGTGAATTTAATTATGCCTGTATTGCTTCTTTCCATTTTGGCCAATCATTTTTGCGTCTACATTCTTCGACAGAATTAGGCTCAGAATCCTCGTTTTCATTAATTATATCAAGCGATATATTATATGAAAAACTGTTGTCAACAACTATCTCACTTTGGATCCATCTTTTCTTTGTAAAGACATAACTTATCGAGATCTCATCATTTTTATTGTTTTCGAATTTTCGAACTTCTTCTGGGGTTTTATGATTAGTTATGTTTATATCCTCATAAATATTTTCCTCCTCAATAATGCCAACTTGTTTATTTACTTCTTTTCTTTTCGATGATTTTGTCTTTCGAATCGATTGGTCTACCACGCTTTGCGGCTTTAGACTCATTTGCTAAAAAATTTACTGGATTGTCCTATAGGGACTTCAATCCAATCTGGATCATTTACAATTTGGTATATGAGATTTGGTTACTCCTTTTAAGTTAGTGAATGCATTTGGTAGTCGATTTGCTATATCTTATGTAACGAAGTATTTCTTGTTCACATTATTTTGTACGAGGATCAAATTTTAATAATGACAATGAATTCCATGTAATATCTTTATCTAGTCATTTAATTTCTCCCTTAATCTTTGGGAACATAGTCTCATCAAAATGACAATCGAAAAATTATGCCGTAAATAAATCACCTGTTAAGGGTTCGAGATATTTAATTATTGATGGGGACTCAAACCCAATATATATTCCCAGCCTCCTTTGAGGACCCATCTTTGTGCGTTGTGGAGGATAAATTGGAACATATACCGCATATAACAAAATTTTCTTAGATGGGAAATATCCGCTCGACCAAAAACCAATTGTAATGGGAGAATTTGTGATATGATGTTGGCCTAATGCGAATAAGTGTTCTTTGCATTAAAATAGCATGCCCCCAAACGAGAGGAAGTTTTGTTCTCATGAGCAATGGTCTTGCAATTAATTGGAGGCGTTTAATAAATTATTCAGCAAGACTATTCTGAGTATGAACATGGGAAACAAGATGTTCATTATTTATTCCAAGTGACATACAATAATCATTAAATATTTGGGATGTGAATTCACTAGCATTATCAAGACAAATAGTCTTGATTGTATGATCCAGAAATTGTGCTCGTAATCTAATAATTTGAGCAAGTAATCTCGCAAACACCAGGTTGCGAGTTGATAATAAGCACACATATGACCATCTTGTAGATGCATCTATTAAAATCATAAAATATCTAAATGGTTCACTCGGTGGGTGAATAGGCCCACAAATATCTCCTTGAATACGTTCTAGAAACCTTGGGGATTTAGTCCTAATTTTAGCTGGTGATGGTCTAATGACAAATTTGCCTTGAGAACAAGCAGCACATGAGAATTTCGTGAATTGAAGAATCGTATGGTTCTTTAATGGATGGCCATGTGAATTCTCAATAATTATTCACATCATTATTGATCCAGGATGACCCAACCGGTCATGCCAAAAAATAAAATTATTTGGTTCATTGAACTTCTGGTTCATTATTGCATTGACTTCAATTGTACTAATACTTGTATAGTACAAACCTGAAGATAAAACGGGTAATTTTTCCAATATTTATTTTCCATTAGAGACATTTGATACGATGTAAAGATATTCTATATAATTATCATTGGTTGTCTCAATATGGTACCCGTTAAGTCGTATATCTTTAAAACTTAGCAGATTCCTCCTTGATTTAGTGGAAAATAAAGCATTATCAATAATAAATTTTGTTCCACTAGGAAGCATTATATTGTCTCTTCCAAAGCCTTCAATCAAGTCTGTTGAACCTGATATTGTATTCACTTTTGCTTTCATCATTCTTATATTTGAAAAATATTGCTTATGTTCAGGAATGGTGGTATGTGTTGTTGCACTATCTGCTAAGCATATATCTCCACCATTGATATTAGGCTCATTTATAGCATAGTGCAAATCCATATTTTCTTCATAAAAAGGAATAAATATATAATAAGTTCATAATAAGACATAATATTATATATATTTAATAACACAATTCTTCACGAAATAAAGAAAACAAAATACATTAAATAGGCTAACATGAAAAGAAATTAGCATAAAACACACTTAAAAGGACTAACATAATTCGAACTAATTATTTTCATTACAAGAAATATTAACTTGCTCATTATTTTGCTCAAAGAAATCTGCAACGTCAAAGTGTATCATATCCATAGGATCAAAATAGATATCATCGTTATTTTGATGTGGATGAGAAAAATTTATTTCTATGTTCTTCTCATTTCCTTTCAATGAGGTGATATAAATCAACAAGATGTCCGGTCGCATTTACTGTGCACTGAGACCAATGTCCTTTCATTCCACACCGATAACAAATATTTTCTTCCTTTTTTGTATCTCTGTTATTTATATTATTCCCCTTTTCTTGTTTCTCCTCATTCTTTGAAGGTTTAATATCATGGTTGTGGTAATTCAACCTTCCTCGCTCGTGGCCACGACCATGACCTCTATTACGACCATGACCACGACCATAATTATTATTATATCTTGTAACATTCACGTCAGGGAATGGAGCTGAACCAGACGGCCGTGATTCATGATTTTTCATTAAAAGCTCATTATTTTGTTCAACCACAAGTAGACATGAAATCAGTTCAGAATATTTCTTAAAACCTTGTTCTCTATATTGCTGCTACAGGAGCACATTCGAGGCATAAAAAGTAGAGAATGTTTTTCTAACATATCTCCATCAATGATATTATCTCCACACAATTTCAATTTAGAATTGATTTTAAACATTCTGTAATTATATTCACTTCATGATTTAAAATCCTGCAATCGTAAATGTATCCAATCATAACGAGCTTTTGCAAGAATAACTGTCTTTTGATGGTCATATCTTTCTTTCAAATTTTTCCAAAGAATAAAAGGATCTTTTATTGTGAGATACTCTAATTTCAACTCCTCATAGAGATGATGGCGTAAGAAAATCATGGCCTTTGCCTTGTTTTGACTAGGTATTTCATTACCATCTTTAATGGTGTCTCCAAGACCCATGGCATCAAGATGAATTTCGGCATCAAGGATCCATGACAAATAATTTTTACCCGTGATATCAAGTTCCACGAACTCAAGTTTGTCAAGGTTTATCATTGTAACTTCATACAAAAATATCAAAAATCATTAGAAATTTGATTTATTATAACTATCCACATGTGCATGAATATCTGGTTATAAAAATTATATAAGCATACAATATATATTTATTTAAATTTGACTATGAAAAATATTTTATATGTCTACCTTTTTTCTTGTACATTCAAACCAAGTATAACGAGACGTGAAGATAAGGATACTAATTGAAGTATTTAATAGTAAGTGAACAGTAAGCAACAATATGCGAAGACTACTAAAAAGTAGAACTAAAGAAATATATGATGTGTGGATGTAAAAAAAAACATATAACACAAAAGAGAAAAAAAATGATCAATCAAATGTAAGCAACAATGCAGTGCACAAGAGTACACAGCATATAAATAAGAAGATGCAACAACAACAGCATACAAGTGAGTAAGTATTAGTGCACAAAGTCAGTCGCTGCAACATATACATGAAGACAATTGAGATAACTTGGTATAATATATAGCAGCTAGTTGCACTATATGGCTAGTCAAAGTAACTCATTTGTGATATAAATGAGCTCGTGCTATGAGATAGCAGGTACCTTAAAAAATCAAGTCATATGTGCTAAAACAACATGATAATGTACTTACACATAATTAATTATCAAAGAAACCCACAAGCTTATAAAGATTCATATATATAGACTGTGATAGCAATACCATAACTCTTACGTTAACCAATTATATATATATATATATATATATATATATATATATATACACTCTCCGTCAAATTAAATATGATTCTTCAAGATGAAATTGAGAAGCAACTGTGCTGAACGTATTATAAAAGATTAATATTATGAACAAAGATGATTAGAAGAAAAGAGAGTATTCTCATAATATTTTGTATATCACTTAATCACTTTACAATGATCTTATTTATAGAAATAAGAACATCAATACTACTAGGAAGTTACAAAACTCAAAAGTCATGAGTTTTAAAACTTAATGGACATGAGAATTACATATATCTAGACATCTATTATATGAATTTAGACGTACATAATTTTATAACAAGATGCAAACTTGAAAATTTATGCCTGCAATTCAATTCTCATATAAAAGAGCACTGAACCGATTGCTGAATTTGTGACTCCAGAAAAAGCAAGTAGATCCATTCCATTTAAATAGCCCAATATTAATGGTTTTTAATCTGCCTATTGGATTGGAATAATTAAATGCTAGACACATGGATAGCTGATTATTGAGTTAGGGTATCCTTAGCGGGGCTAGTCCATGATTATAAACTAATTAAGTGGACTGGGCCTGCACTATTGGATGATTCTTCTATTTTAGACATGTTTCATTTGTCGTCGAGGTATTTGGTTAAGACTTTGGTATTTTAACATTTAAGTATCAGGTTTAATTCTCACTTAGGTAAAAAAAAGAAGGAATGAGGCAATATATATATACTAACGGTGTCCCGTGCCTCCGGCACTATATAGACGGTAGAATTTATCTCAAACTTTGAACGGTCCAAATAATTTATTAGATGAGCGAGAAATTCAAAATCAATTGTATTTTTTATATATATATATATATATATATATATATACACGAGTAAAAGATATTGACACCCTTTGTAGATAATTATAATAACACTTACCATCCCTCTAGTTTTTCAAGTAACAGTCAGTGCCCCTCTAGTCTATAATATATAACATTAACTACCCCTAGTGTAATACTGTAAACGAGCAAAACTGTTCGGGCTTGACTCGAAAAAATACGAGCAAGACTCGGATTTGTTAATAATATGATCTAAATCTAAGCATTAAAAATAGTTCGAATAAAAATATGAGTAGAATCTGAGTAAGGTTATATTTGACTCATTTAAGAATCAAACTACTCGAATTCTTGATTATGATTCGATATATACTCGATTGATACAGATTTGATTAAATGTTCGATACATTCTCTTAATATATACAAAATTAAATCAAATTAAGATAATTAAATATTATTCTTTTGTTTTTAATTTTAATTGTGATTTTATATTTGTAAAGTGTAATAGTAAATATATTTTCTCATTTAATTTTAAGTAAAATAACAAATTTAATTTATAACTATATTTATTATAAAATTAGTTATTATATGGAGACTCGAATTCGAGCTTGAATTTGAAGCTCGCGAGTAGTTTGAATATAATTCGTTTCGAGTCGGATCGAATTCGAGTAATAAATATTCGAGTCGAGTCGAATCTGAGTAGAATTTTTTAAATACAATTCGAATTCGAGTATGAATTTATCATTTCGAGTCGAATTTGAGCAGTTCTCTGTTCGCTTCGATTCGACTCGTTTACATCTTTACCTAGTGTGGTTGACCAACTAATATTCAAAAATATTTTTAATATAATGTCTAATATACCCTTCAAGTTATAAAATTTAATATATCTACTAAATATAAATTTGTATGTTATAATGTTTACTTAACTTGATCTACTTAATTAAATTATGAATTTGTGCATTAATAAATAACACATTTCTAAAAAATAATAAATATTTATTTTATCAAGAAAATAAAGTCAACACTTTTTGCTAATTAAATTTCTTAGAGATTAAAATTTACGTAATATTCATTCAAATATATTTTTTGTAATTAAAAAAGACAAATTAACGTAAATATAATTATTTTTCCCAAATATTAAAATGTACGTAAAATAAACTTATTATTACATAACTAATCTTATTATTCATATAAAGAAGTATTAAAATTATATTAATTATTTTCTCAAATATTAAATTAAGCATAAGTAACTATTAAGCATACTTATTTACAATAAAAATGACAAATGTTATTACTCAAAATAAGAAAAATATGTTAAAAAATTCTTTTAATAAGATAGAGGTAGTAATAAATATAATTATATTTTCTTTTATTCAACATTTTATAAAAACAACACCAATCTGTATAATAAAAAAATGTAATTAAAATCATAAACATGATCCCAAATTTTGACATACTAGCTCAAGAAAATTTAACATATAAAAATCATATGATGAAACTAAGAATTCAAATAATAATTTTTGTTGTTAAACACCAAAAACTAAACTATAAAAATACTCCATCACTTTAATTAGAAAACCTCTATTTATAATTTAATTTAAAATTCTTAATATTTGTATCACTTATCCAAAATATATGTGTTAATTAAATTAAATTATTTGAATGAGATAGTCTTAATTACAAATAAAACTATAATTAAAATGTATTGTACTTAAAATGATAATTAAACATATATATATATATATATATATATATATATATATATATATATATCTGTGATTCGGATCTTAGTTTCACCCCTTATCTAACATGCATACCTTGCTCATTTCTCCTTTTAGCGTGATGGGAAGGCGATTAGATCCATCGTTATAGATTTGATGCTGTCGCTATATGTTGTTCGTCACTAAAAACTAAGACGACGGTGTATATATAGTGACGGACCGAATCATCGCTCGGTCCGTCGTTAAAGGGGGGTGAGTAAGGTATGTTAGATAATGGGTGAACTTAAGATCCAAAAACATATATATATATATATATATATATAATTAAAAATTTAAAATTTGATAATATACAAAGATAAATATGTAATTTTATTTATTTAGTCAATCCTAAAAACTTACCCCGATACTAACTGTTACTTCAAAACTAGAGTGAACATGAGTATTATTATAGTTATATAGAAGGGGTGCCACTTTATTTTAATATATATAAATGTCATTATATAGCAATGAAATTACTGCATTTCCTCTTACACTAACAGATACAGTAGCAGCATCACATAATTAATGATGTGGAAAAACACAAGTCAAATAAAGGAAAAGAAACACCATAACAAGTCTGCCAATAAGTAGGCTCATATGATAACAGACACCCACCAAAGCAAAAATGGCATTAGAAATAGCCATTACCAAAGTAGTGTCTACAAATCTGGATCTATTCCCAAATACCAACTTCCATGAACCCATCTTCAGTAGCAGACCCCCTAAACATTCCCACACAATTAAACCCATACGCCACTTCTCCTTTGTTGGACACAGCTATAAGCCCAGCCTTCCCCCCTTCGTCAAGCCTTTCCTTGATCACAAAGTCCACTGCTTCCTGGATGCCCAACCCCTTATACTCCATCACAGCCGCCACGTCACGTGCGAGGGTACCACGAATGATGGCTTCGCCTTCCCCGGTGCAGGAGACCGCACATAGGTCACACGCGTATGTCCCGGCGCCTATCAGAGGCGAGTCACCAATTCGCCCTATCATCTTGTTCATGAGCCCACCCGTGGAAGTCGCGGCCGCGCATCGACCCTCGCTATCCACTACCACGCATCCCACAGTCTCGGGTGCATACACGTCCATCGGTAGCCCGTTCATTTTGATTGGTCTCTCTACGCAGACGCCGCAGGAATCTAACGGAATCCTGTAATCAAACTGCTCAATATCGAGATATATTTACGTTAGATATATATTTTGATCCGACTTTAAATCTAATATTACGTCTCGTCTCGTCTTCATATAGTAGTAATACATGAATATGGCAAGTGTAACGTACCAAAATGGTATTGGCTTCTTTCGCTTGTTTCAACATCCCCTTGCTGTCCTCTGTGATAAAGTACTCATTGTCTGTCGTCTCCAAATTCTACAATAGAACAAATTCAAGCTCATTGTGGAAAATCTTTACAGAAATAGATACACATGAGTACATGACGTCACCATATTAATTACAATTTGTCAATTTTTTTTTTAAAAGAAATACTATATAAGAAAGAGTTGAATCGAATAAAAAAGGAGGTTACATTCGGTATATAGTCAATGCATATTTTCTATGGACATATCATTTCAAATGAATTTGACACTTTTCATTTTATTTTATGGTCCAGATTTGAAATGGAGAGGATCTTAATCCACATATTAAACTGTAAGAAATAATATCACATCGGTTGTAAATATAATTTGGTAAGGATTGATACGTGTCTTGGCCTTTTTTTTCTTGGGTAGTTAGCTTTTAGGTCAAAGAGACTAATGCATGCACGTACCATATAACTATTTCAAACGTGGAACCAGAATTGAAACTTTATGCAATTCCAAATGATACAATCGTTATAATAATTTTACTTTAACGATGATTTATGACCGTGTGATAATAATTTTACTTTAACGATGATTTATGACCGTGTGATAATAATTTTACTATGATGATGATTTATGATTGTGTGATTAAAGATATATAAATATATATAAGCGCACCATTTTAAGTAAAAAAATCATTAACATTTACCAAAATTCAGTTCTAAACTTTTTAAATAAGATTTTACACCATTTTAAGTAAAAAAAAATTATTAATGTTTACCAAAATTCAGTTCTAAATTGTGATAAATTTATACCGAATTAAATCATAAAACTTATCCATACATAAAATTGGTAAAAATTATAGGAAATCGCTTATTATGTATCTCTCCAGTTAACTAGTAATTAAAAATTTAATGTAAATATTCGCAATATATAACATTACAGTTTTTTAAATAAGATTTAACCAATAAATGAACATAAAAAATGGGGGAAGAAAGTATACGTTTTGTTTGGCGAAAGCTTCAGCGCCACAGAAGGCGAGATAAGAATGGGGCGACTTATCCATGACAAGGCGGGCAAGTGAAATGGGGTTTTTAATAGTAGTGACACCCGAAACGGCACCGCATCGCCTTCCGGGCCCATCCATAATGCTTGCTTCCATCTCAACCGTTCCATTCTCAGTAAGTGCAGATCCACGGCCAGAATTAAAGAAAGGATCCGTTTCCAATTCTCTCACCTGTGTGTTGTCCGCAAGGAATTTAATTTTAACCCATCAAGTCAAAGAAACCAAAAAGAAGAGAATATATATGGGGTGATATTAAGAGGGTAAAAATTTAGGGAGAGAAGAGTTATTATTTTTATTTAAACAAATTTATTATCGACAATAAACTACTCATGAAAGTTGTGGGTCCCACACTATTTGGATGGGAATGACTTAATTATATGGAAATAAAGAGTCCTAGGGACATTTTTTGTTGACATTGTTAGCGACATATATTTTTTTTTTTTTGATTTTTTTTGTTGTACCTCTCAAAAAATATATAGTATTTATTTTAACTGAAATTTTTGTATAAAACAATGTTTTAAGTGTAATTTAGATCTGAGGAAGAAAAGCGGGGTTTATGCACGCATGCAGACTACTATTTTCTTGTATGTATCCAAATTACAACTTAAAACACATGCTTTTTTACAAAAATTTGATTGAAATAAATCTTATAAATTTGTTGAGAGATCTACAAAAAAAAAACCCCACAAAAAAAAAATATCGCTAACAATGTCAACAAAAAATATCCCCCTAGAATTATTCGGAAATAAAAGGGGAACAATATTTTCATTGCTTAAATTTTCATTTCAGAGCAAACGTATAAAGTTTATTATGACAACACATGTAATACACGATCGCTTTTATAACAATTGTTTTTTGAAATTTATACTTGATGGGTGATAAAATCATCATAAATCATAGGTATTTGTATCTTATACTACTATTCAATGTATATATATATATATATATATATATATATATATATATATATTTTTCCATAAAAATATAACTTATTTTTATAAATTGACTTGTCATTTTAACCCGTCTACAATCAAAATCCATGGCAAACATCCCAAAATTAACAAAATTATACTCCATGCAAAAAGACTTCAAAAAATTGCATAATAATTAACAATGGACCAAAAGTGTATCAAACTAAAGTGAATGAATAAACAGAAATGGCAATGTGCTATACACATAGAGAGAAAAGAGAAAGAAAAAAAAGGGGCATACAACGAGTTCAACGACGTCGATAGCAGGGAGAGAGGAGCGAAGAGCAGAGATACCGAGATTAAGACAACGAGTAAGGAGTTGTTTGGCATATTCCTGCCGCTCCGTCGGGAGGTTTGGGTCAACACCAGCGCCGCCGTGCACTGCTATAGCCCAACCGCCCATTTCTCTCTCTGGTGTTTTCCGGTGGGGGTGTGTCTGTCTGTTTTTGTTTTAGTTTGAAGATGAAATAATTTGGTTTGCTTGGTTAACTCCTATTTATAGTGGTTTTCCGGATTTCAAATGTTCTATTAAGTTTATTTTATTAATAATAATAATACAGATGGAGTCCATTTGAGTTTTCCTACACGTGTAAATATTGCGGTAACACATACCAGCAGCTATCCTATTGTCCTCTTGCCTATCTTATGTCGTGTATGTGACTAGTACGTTATTTAAGCCTCCGTAATTTGTAGGATTCTTTACAATAATATATAATAAATAATAAATAATTATAAGATTAGTGCATTAATAAAATAATTATAATAATAGTGCAATAATATATAATAATATCAAGAATAATACAATACACGTCATATTATCCAACTCAACAAAAATAGAAAACCTTTAATTCAAGGAGAAAACTACTCCACTGTTACCGCCTTCTCTCTCTTCCCCTTCGCCGTCGCTCTTCTTTTTCACTCTTTTTATATGGCGTAATGTAGGGGTTTTGATGGATTCTTCGAGGTAGATGGGTTACTGCTTGGTGACTTTCAAGCTCTGCAAATACTTTCTGAAGCTGTTGTATCTTAAAAGTGGTCGACTCTATGAGTATGGCAACCGACTGTGTGTCTTCCATTGCATATGATCCCTAACAGAGCTACAAAAAATAAATGCGTGAACAAAGGGGTTAAGATAGATTAGTAAAGGAAACAACCTTTTCTTTACATTCCGACGAGTAATAGAATTTTTTTTCATGGTAGTTATACATGTAAATATTGTTCTGAATTTTTTTTATAACTATTTGGTTACCCATATAAATTAAAATTAGCATTCAGAGCAGTATAAAGGTTTTACTACTAATTGGATATTTTTATAGTTACGCTTTTATATAAATGTTGGCTACTAATTGTATATTTTTATTTAAGGTAGCAGAATTGTATCAGATAATCTTGAATAATATTTTATATTTTTTTCTCCTTACATTAAATAAGAGGAAAACCATCGGACTACTCTTCGATTTCATCATGGTTTAACAAGAAAAATAAAACAAATACATGTAACACTTGGTAACTGTTCTTAATTTTTTTATGACTATTTGGTTACCCACATAAACTAAAATGGTTACATTTGTATGAAAGTTTGGTTACCAACTGCACCATATACGAATGCACGATTACTCGGGTTTGGCATGCAATTCAAATTGTCACTGCAGAGAGAAACAATAGGGAACAGTTACATAATTACAAAACGGATTTGCCACATCAGCAATCCATTAAAACACTCAACTAAATTAAAGGAAAACTAAATTCACTAATTGTGAAAATAAAATATTTAAATGCATTAATTGTGCAAATATTTTAGCTATGCACTATTGTTGTAATTATTTTTAAAAATATAATATAAAATGTAATTGTTCCTAATTTTTAACCCCTCTTATTGTCAATGTTCTATTTTCTTGTAAATTCTAAGAACATCATTTAACTACATCAATCGTATTTAATAAAATAAGGTTTAAATATAATTTACTATCCTAAATTATAGGTCATATTCCACTTCGGTGATTCACTTAATTTCAATTTTATCAATTAGATTATTGAACTATTAATATTTTTTAATTCCAATAAATTGAGTTTGTCACGTCAGAAATTGCTGACGTGGCAGATTGGGTAGGCCATACTTAAGCTTATGTGTAAATAAAAAAATTTATTTTAATATCTATTTACACATTTATTATACATTAAGGGTAAATTTGCCAAATCACTTTATATTAAATATTAAAAATAAATAAAAACAACAAACAATCAGATAATATGTTCCTCTTCATCATCTTAAATTAATGAGACCCTTATATCCTTCACACTAACGTCTTTGCTCAAGGAAAAGGAGAGAGAGCATCACTTCTATCTCTGGTTCGACCCAACCAAAAATTTCCACACCTACTCGGTCATTTGGAATCCTCGGTATATCATGTAAGATTATCATCATCATCATCTTCCTCTTCACTTTACCCAAGCCTGAACATGAAAGATCTAGTGGAGAATCTCTTCCCTGATAACCATAACCTTAGCTCCCCCTCTGCCCCACCCAAATCTATTGAAGAAACCCTTATCATCGTCCCCAAAGCTATTCTCCACTTGATTGACAAGCAATAAAATGTCGAGCTCGCTTGCGGCGATCTCTCCGTGATCTGACAGGGAGATAATGTGGTCGTTGTTCTCGCTAGAATCTCAGACGAGATCCAGTGGCCTTTGACCAAAGACGAGGTCGTCGTTAAGCTTGATCGTTGACAGTACTTCTCGTTTCGTGCTCCGAGGGGAAGTGGTGATGATGATTCTGAAGTTATGTTGCGTTGAAAGGGCTAGAGACTTTGTTAAAGAAATTGGATGAGGTTTTGGAGAGTTACAATAGTCTTTCGGAGTAGAATAAATGTTGAAACACCCGATGTTAAAAGATGATGAATATGTGGTTGCGTAAGAAGACACCAGTATTGATTATTGATCTTATGTGATAAGTCACTTAGTTTTGTTAGTATTATTAATGTAATAATCTGTAAAATCTTTTATATAAAAATGAATACTTTTATAAAGTTATTCTATAAATAGAATATATTATATTCTATTACGATGCGTAGTGTTGCGTAATTCGTATAAATAGTGTTTTTCAGATAAGTAAAATTTTTATATATAAAGCAGAATACTTTTATAAAGTTTATCATTTTATTGTATAATAATTAAAATATATTATATTTTATTATAAATAGTGTTTTGCGTAGATGTCTGATAAATAGTGTCAGACAAGTAGTAAAATCTTTTATAAAGTTATTCGTTTTATTAGATTATAAATAGAATATATTATATTTTATTTAAAAGATTTTCGCTTTAAATATGAATAGTCAGATTAAAAGTAAATCAATCCTGATAGTTCATGGAGTTAATTCTTATCAAATCCATTTTTCTATAATAGAAATTTCATTCTTCATTATTTTCTAACGAATTAACTGAAACTCTGTAGAGAGAAAATTATAGAGAGAAGAAGAAAAGATTAAGATTGCTTACTTAACTACTCTTATATTCAGGTTCTTTTTTACGGTGAAGTGGTGTTATTCTTTCTTATTCATGAAGATAACTGTTGTTATTCCATCGCTTATTATTATTACATTGGAATAACTCAGTATCTGTGATCTCACCCTATCTTGGTGACATTCTTTATTATTCCGTCTTTATTATTACGTTGGAATATCCATGTTCACATGATTTTACGTCGGACCGATTAAAATCTTTATTATTACATTGGAATATCGTGTTTTTGTGCGATTTTCTGTGGGACTGGTTAAAATCTTTATTATTATTACATTGGAATATCCTGTTTTGTGCGTTTCTGTGGGACCGATTCCGTCCTTATTAGTATTCATTGGAATAAGCTATCTATCACAATCTCGCGTGCGTGGTGATTTGTTGTTATTCCATTCTTTATTATTCGGTTGGAACTTCCCGCTATCGGTCTTAATTTCGCTTGACGCAGTTAGATTATTTAAGATTCGATGGAATAACACATGTCATCCAAGACCGCATGCGTGGTGATTTCTTTTGTTATTTAATTCTTTATTATCTTTCGGTTGGTTAAAGTTTTGACTTTATCTCCATGAAATTAGTAGAATATCCTCGATATTTCAAGGCTTCATCCAAAGATCTTTTCGTGGAAGTATTCTTCTAATCATTCTTGAATTTTCTTCTATAAAAAGCGATTGTCGTGTTGACAATTTGGACGTTAATAATTCTTGGATAAAATAATTCTTGAACTTGTTTTATTGAATTCTTATATCATTATCATCATCCTTATGTTTATATTATGTTGAAAGTCATACATTTATATAGATGCGTAGATGATGGATTTGGTATGATTATAATGAGGATTATTGATTGTAATCGTGGTAAGTAATATTACAAATGATGTGATAAAGGTCCCTCGTTGTACCGTAGTGCGTTGATGGACAAGTTGTTGGCATGATCGTGACCAATTAATGAATACACAAATATTCTTCATTCAGTAGTGCGTGGATAATTGTGGTGGCGATCTTAAAGAATATCTTGGCAGTAGTAGTGCGGGGGTGATTCGATGATGTGGAATATTTATTGTTGAGTCGTGATAATGATGATGAAAAACCTTTTAATCATAAAAGATAGTAGATTTTATTTTCTACTTGACTTTTTTAATGGATTCTTGTTCTAAATTGAGTTAAACTTGATGTCTATTATTTTTATAAGTTTAACATTATTGGAGACTAATGATAATTTATTCTGCATTATCTTGTCATAATATTTCTTCTTGAAATTTAGTTGAAATTTCACCCTTTCTTTCATTTTATTCTCTTGAAATGAGAATATAAATTTGGGGGACGAGTCGAGGAGCGAGTGATGGTCAGGAGGATAGCATTATTAGTTATCCTCACTATACGTGAAATAGTGTGATAATAATTGTAATGAGGACTCCTTTTGAGTTTGAATAATCTACAGTAGATAATATTTGTATTCAAACTCATAGGTTTATGTTTTGTCGTATTATCTGCTGACAGTTGTATTAAGTAAGTTGTATTTGAATTACATCTCAGTATGTCTGCGTGACCCAAGATGGGTGATGTATACACCTAATTTTGGGGTAAATCATGATTTGATATCAAAGCTTAGGATATGATCCTGGCTAAGATGTGAGAATAAAACCAGGAGGGAGAAGCGAGGAATTCCTCCCGTTAGTAGGGACCTACTTAAATTTATTTTTTATTTAAATTGGTTGGTGGGAGTTTAGAGATATTATATTACATGTTAATTAACCTTTGTTTTGTGGCGATATCTAAAAATGACATCCGAAAATGTTGAGAATAGCGATGGAGCACAAAAGAAAAATTGAGTCTCCACAAATCAATAATCGAGGAGAATACGTACGAGGAAGGCGACAATCCTCATGCAAACAACAACAATGACTAAAATGATGAATGATGGATTGTTCGGAGGCATTATGCAATTCATGCAACAATAGAGGCGAGGCGGCTCTGTCCAAAATGTAGGTGGAACGCTTTGGAAACTCTCGGGCGGTCACCGCTAAATAGTTCAAGGAGTTGGGACCTTGGGAGTTTAAGGGAGAGCCAAAACCACTTATAATAAGAAGCATGGATAAAGCAGATCACCAAGATATTTGATGTCTTGGGATGCTCAGGAAGCAAAAGGTTCCTTCTTGCCTTTATTTTCTGTGGAGAGGCGATTCTTGGTGGAAATCGGTAAAAGCGTACTCGACTGCCGTCATCTTGAAGATGTCTTGGGAGAAGTTCTAAACATTCAACGACAAATACTTTCCCGAAAGTATTCGTCACGTGAAGGAGGTGGAGTTTATAAAATTGGAGCAAAACAATATGACCGTGTCGCAATACGAGGCAAAATTTGCGGAGTTATCCCGGTTCGTCCCCACTTAGTGGATAATGAAAGAGAATGGGCGAATATTTTTAAGAGGTTTGAAGTGGGAGATCGTCAACATCTTATTTCTCATAAAGCGTGTTTGTATTGAGATGTTGTAAATAGGGCTCGATTGGTGGAGCGCGATAACGAGTCAATGCAACCAAAAAGAAGGTACGTGCAAAATGATAATACTAGTGAGAGCGGTCATCAAGCGGTGACAACAAGCGTGGAGGAGTCAACGGGCGAAATGGTAACCACTTGGTGGTAATCGAGGCAAAACAATAAGAATGGACATTTCAAGAAGAGGAGATTCAATGATGATGGAAGAGCGTTAAAGACCAAAGAACCGTTGTTAAGGAAGGAGAAAGACCACCTATCATATGCTTCAAATGCGGAGGAGAGGGACACATCAGTCCAAATTACGCGATGCCATCCAAAGCATGTTATAATTGTGGAAGAGAAGGTCACTTAGCCCGATTTTGTCGTTCACCCAAGACAAATTAACTAGGATGGAGGCACCAAAAGCGATCCCGGAAAAGTCAAAGCCGGTAGTCTGTAAGGAGGCGTTTGTTGTGACCTCCCGTAAAGCAAGGAACCGGATGAGGTCATCACGGGTAAGCTTATCATAAACTCTAGCGAAGTCACACTTTATTTGATACCGCTTCTACCCATTCTTTTATTTCTCCTACTTGCGCTCAAAGATTAAATTTGACTCCGGAGGAATTAGACTTTGACTTATCTGTGGAAACTCCAGTTGGGAGAAACCTTCATTACATCCACGGTTTATAAGTCTTGTTTGGTTCAAGTTGGTACCCACACATTACTGTCGATCTTATTGCATTAAAAATACTTTCATTTGATGTAATTCTAAAGGATTGATTGGTTAACTACTCATCATGCAAAAAATTGATTATTTTCGTAAGGTTGTTAGCTTTCATATTCCTAATCGACCTATTATGCGAATTCAACAACCAAACCATTAAACTCAATCACTTTGTCATCTTAAGCCATAAACCTATTCGTTTATTGAAAAGCGAATGTCAAACTTTCTTAGCTCATATCACGATTTAAACAAAATATCGTCGATTTAGAATAATATTTCTATTGTTAATGAATTTCCGACGTATTCACGAAGAACTTCTGGCCTACCCTAGGCGTGAAATTGAATTTTATATCAACCTTGAACCGATACAAAACCCATTTCTAAATTCCCATATCGAATGGCTCTATTGAACTTGAGGAGTTAAAAACTCAATTTGCGAGGAATTGTTAGACATTGGCTTTATTAAATCTAGTACTTCTCCTTGGGGTGCTCTGTTCTATTCGTGAAGAAGAAAGATGGGAGTATCGCGACTTTTTATTGATTATCGGGAGTTGAATCATGTCACCATCAAAAATAAGTACCCATTGCCCGTATTGATGACTGTTTGACCCGATTCTAAGGAGCCAAAATCTTTTCAAATATTGATCTTCGTTAGGATATCACCAATTGAAGATTAGAGCCGATGACATTCCAAAGGCGGCTTTTAGAACTCGAATGCGGGCATTATGAATTCTAGTCGTGTCCTTTGGATTGACTAATGCTCCGCCGCCTTCATAGATATGATGAACCGAGTATTGAGGAATATTTGGATCACTTTGTTGTCGTCTTTATTGATGACATCCTCATATATTCCAAAACCCGTGAAGATCATGAGCAACACTTGAGGTCGATACTCAAAAGCTTCGTGAATATAAGCTTTATGCCAAGTTGAAGAAATATGAGTTACGGCGAGGAAGTAGCATTCCTTGGGAGCACGTGGTATCAAGTCGTGGAATATCCATTGACCAATGAAAGATTGAAGCTATTCAAAGTTGGGAGCAACCTAAATCAGTGACCAAAGTACGTAGCTTTCTCGGCTTAGCTGGTTATTATCGGAGATTCGTAGAAGGGTTTTCTTGAATCGCTACTCCATTAACTCAGCTGACTCGGAAAGATACAAAGTTCGGTTGGAGCGAGGAATGTGAGAAGAGTTTTCAAGAACTCAAGAGGAGACTCATTTCAAAGACATGTTACGACAATACCATACGGTTCGGAGGATTTGTCATCTACGGTGATGCTTGGGCAAAGGGTTAGGATGTGTTCTCATGCAACATGGGAAAGTCATAGCTTTATGCCGCCACGAAAACTCAAAGAATATGAGAGGAATTATCCTACTCATGATCTAGAGTTGGCAGCTGTTGTCTTCGCACTAAAGATTTGGAGGCATTACTTGTATGGGGAGAAAGTGGAGATCTTTACGGATCATAAAAACCTCAAATATTTCTTCACTTAAAAGGAACTCAACATGCGACAATGACGTTGGCTTGAACTATTGAAAGATTATGATCATACTATCAATACCATCCCGAAAAGCGAGCGTGGTAGGCGTACACATTGAGTAAAAGATCATATCGCGAGATACGAGTGCAATATTGTCAACATAAAGGCCCATTTTGTATGACTTGCAAAGGATGGAGATAGAGATAAAGGCTCCGGGGACCCATGTGATGATGGAAAATATCTGAGTAGAACCGACTTTAATTGATAAAATTAAAAGCCGCTCAAATTCTGAGATCCGAGGTGATGCGTATGAGGAAGAAAGTGCAAGAGAAGGTGTGATACAGGAAGCAAGAATCGATGAAGAAGGAATACTTGAGTCAACTCCGGACTTTGTATTCTAACGACCACGATTTAAAGTATAAAATCATGATGGGGCATACAACACACCTGCCGTTTGCAATCCATCAGGAGTACAAAATATATCATGATCTTGACATACATTTTGGTGGGGCAATATGAAGAGAGAGATAGCGATGTTTATCTCAAGGTGTCTAACATGTCAACGAGTCAAGGCGGAGCATCAAGTACCAAAAGGTCCATTGCAACCACTTGAAATTCCAGAATGGAAGTGAGAGCACATTACCATGGATTTCGTTACTGGTCTTCCCAAAGTTTCTCAAGGCATAGATGCGATTTGTGTTATTGATGATAGATTGACCAAGTCTGCTCATTTCTTATCGATACGAGAAACTTATACACTTGAACGTCTTGCTCGTATGTACATAAACGAGGTTGTAAGATTGCATGGTATGCCAGTATCCATAGTTTCTGATCGAGACCCAAGATTCACTTCGCGATTTTGGGTTAGTTTGCAAAAAGCTATGGGCACATATTTACGATTTAGCTCGGCATATCATCTTCAGATGGACGGAAAGTTGGAGAGGACTATTCAAAATCTTAAAGATCTATTAAGACTCTGTGTCCTTGATTTCAAGGGAAGTTGGGACAAGTTCTTACCATTGGTGGAGTTTTCCTACAACAACAGTTATCAAACAAGTATTGGCATGGCTCCATTCGAAGCGTTGTATGGAAGAAAGTGTCGTTCTCCAGTATGCTGGGATGAGGTGGGTGAAGCAACGTTGTTGGGACCAGAGTTGGTACGTATGACTACGGAAAAGATTCAAACGATCCAGGAACGTATAAAAACCTCACAAGATCGACATAAAAGAGTTATCTTTGATCTTCATCGAAAGGGCGTGGAATTCGATATAGGAGATCATGTGTTTATACGTGTTGCTCCATGGAAAGAAGTTACGAAATTTGGAAAGAGAGGAAAGCTCAATCCTCGATTCATCGGCCCATTTTAATCCTTAATCGAGTAGGGCTGTGGCCTATAGACTCGCTTTTTTCGCCAAGTATGTCTCGTGTTCATAACGTTTTCACATATCCATGTTACGTAAATATGTGGAAGACCCGAACCACATTATTGAGTTGGAACCAGACCGAAATAGCGGAAGATTTGGCGTATGAAGAGGTTCTATTCAAATCTTGGATAAGAAGGAACATATTCTACGCACCAAGGTTATACCTCAAGTCAAAGTTTTGTGGAGAAACCACGATGTTGAGGAAATGACTTGGGAGTTAGAATCTGAAATGAAATCAAGGTATCCTTACTTCTTCGACATACCAGGTACGTACCCTAATTTCGAGGGTGAAATTTCATAAGAATGGGAGATTGTAAAACCCCAACTTTTTGAATAAAGATGAATTTTCTATAAATATTAATTTTGAATATTATGGATTGAAATTGATATAGTAGTTATGGGTAATATTTATAAATTTTACAAAGTACGCAAGTTGTTATATAATATTCGATTGGTTGGGGAATATTCGTTTTAACAGGGAATATTAGTACAACAAGCACAATCATTAAGTGGACCCCTAGCGGAATTATTGTCGGATTGAGAAAAGCGACAAAAAATACTTTATGAAAATAACTTGGCGGAAGTTTTAGAATTAAGCTGTTGAAACACCCGAATTGTTAAAAATGCGATGTCTGGCGTGGTTGCATAGTAGAAGCATGCGGTATTGATTATTGATGCTTACGTGATAAGTCACTCGGTTTTGTTAGTATTATTAATGTAATAATCTGAAAATCTTTTATATAAAAATGAATACTTTTATAAAGTTATTTTATAAATAGAATATATTATATTCTATTATCATAGTGTTGCGTATAAGGTTCTGCATAGTGTTTTTGCATAGTAATTTTTTTTATATAAAGCAGAATATTTTTATAAAGCTATCTCATTTTATTAGACAATAATTAGAATATATTATATTTTATTATGCGTAGTGTTTGCATAAGTACTGCGTAGTGTTTGCATAGTAAAATCTTGTCGGTGTGAATTTTGGACGACACGGTTCCGTTATTTAGTATTACGATGGAATAACTTTATCTCACGCCAAGTCAAAGATGCATGCATGGTGATTTCTTTTGTTATTCCATTCTTTATTATACTCAGTTGGTTAAAATTTTAACTTCTATACTCCATGAAATTAGTAGAATATCCATGATATTTGCGCTTCATCCAATATCTTTTCATGGAAATATTCTTCTAATCATTCTTGAATATTAGTCTACAAAACAGTATCATGTTGACAATTTGGACGTTAATAATTCCTGGATAAAATAATTCTTGAACTTGTTTTACTGAATTCTTATATCATTGTCATCATCCTCATGTTTATATTATGTTGAAAGTCATCTGTGGCCTGTAGTGCATAGATGGACTTGGTATGATTATATGACGAGGATTATTGATTGTAATCATGGTAAGTAATGTTACAAATGATGTAGTAAAAGTCCTCATTGGCCCGTAATGCATTGATGGACAGTTGTTGGCATGATCATGACCATTAATGAATACACAAATATTCTTGGCCCGTAGTGCATGGATAATTATGGCTGTGATACTAAAGAATATCCTTAGCCGTAGTGCAGGGGTGATTCGATGATGTGGAATATTTATTGTTTTGAGTCTCGTGATATGATGATGAAAAACCTTGTTAATCATAAAAGATAGTAGATTTTATTTTCTACTTGACTTTTTAATGGATTGCTTGTTCCGCTGCAGTTAAACTTGATGTCTATTATATTTTATCAGTTTAACATTATTGGAGACTAATGATAATTTATTCGCATTATCTTAGTCATAATATTTCTTCTTGGGCTAGTTGAGCTCACCTTTCTTTCTTTATTCTCTTGAAATGAGAATATATTTGGGGACGAGTGGGGAGCGGAGTGATGGTCCGAGAGGATAGCATTAGTAGTCCTCACTTATTACGTGTGAAATAGTGTGATAATAATTGTAATGAGGACTCCTTTTGATTTTGAATAATCTCTATTAAATAATATTTGTATTCAAACTCACAGTTTATGTTTTGTCGTATTGTACACGACAGTTGTATTAGTAAGTTGTATTTGAATTCTGTACCATGTATCTAGCGACCCAAGATGGGTGATGTATACCTAATTTTGGGGGCGTCATAGATAAGTTTTGTGACACCCCCAAAATAGGTCCACACAACCCATTCTAAGTCGCCAAATACATGGTACATAAAACAACTACAACTTCATTATTACAATTGTCGTGCAAAATACGACAACACATATGATGCTAGTTTAAATATAAATATTATCTTCTAGACAATATTCAAACTCAAATAAGTCCTCATTACAATTATTAATACACTATTTTACAAAATAGTGAGGACTGTTAAAACAACTGCCTGAAACATCACTCCACACCTCGACTAGTTCCCGCTATATTCTCGTTTCCTGAGAAGAAAAATGGAACATAAAGGAAAAGAGTGAGCTCAACTAGATCATTAAAGAATATTATGACTAAGATAATATAGAAAAAATTATCGTTAGCCTTCAATAAATCAGATAAAATATAATGGACAACAAGTTTTAGATCAATATTCGCAGCGAAAATAATAATTCATTAGAAGAGTTAAGTAGATAATGAAGTCTACTATCTTCTATGATTTAAAAGTCCATCATCAATATTTTATCCCTGTCACATCAATCAATATACATCCTGAATTAAATATTCATCTTTGCACTACGAACCAAAGATATTCATTTGTATCACCAATTAGTCATGTTCATCTCAACACCTGTCCATCTTTACACTACGGGCCAACAATATTCATCAAGTAATCATTCATCTTTACACTACATACCAAAGATATTCAGTTACATCACCATTTAGGACTAAAGATGATGAAAATATTTTTAAGAAAATGAATCCAATGAGATAAAAGGACAAAGATTAGGGATTCGTACTTCAGTTTATCCAAGTTCAAAAATATTTCATAATAATCAATTGTGGAGCAAAATTCAAGAATGAAGATCAAAACATGGATTCAATCAAATATAGTAACCATAATAGAAAACTTGGATCAAGAAAATAAAATTTAATTTTTTTGTGAATAGTGTTGTATTTGTGAATAGTGTCGTATACATGAATAGTAACCCCGACACAAAAAAGTAAAATTTTATAAGAAAAATCATACTTCGTAAAGTACCGTATTCGTAAATAGTGCCGTATACATGAATAGTATCGTATACGTGAATAGTAACCTCGACATAAAAAGGTAAAAATTTCATAATAAAATTCACACCAATATTTCGGTATAATGATATTAAAAGAAATAACATCATTTACGAAAAAAATAACATCTCTTACCTCAAAAGAACAATATTTCTGACTGGAATATCGGATATAATGCAGAAGAAACTTGCACTGCTTATCAACTCTCAAAGTATCTAAATACTCACAAAAATACGCTCGATATTATAGAGAGAGAAATTTTTTGATTCTGGTGTGATTTTTAATTCTAACTTAAGCACCCTATTTATAGAAAAATACTTAGAACATCAAATCTGACTAACATGCTACCGATGGCTTCCACCCATTGGTATTCACGCAGACCGCCTTTGAAATTCAACATTTTTCCACAAAAAACAAAAGTTGCTTCCACCCATATTTTTAATAAAATTATTTATTTTCGAAACTTCAATAGTTCATAATAAATAGCCCTTTTATCAGAAAAATGCGACATTTATGTCTATTAAATAGTAAATTTAATTCTCTACAACTTTGTAGAAGAAAGTTTTTTTAAATTCCAAACAGAAAATGACCGAAATCCACATACGGATGATTTTTAATACCACCATTCCGACAAAATATTGATAAAACACCTCAGCATTAATTCCTTCATTTATATTCATATAAAATAAATATTTTTTTATCATATAAATCAATAATTAATTATTCACAAATAATATTACAGAATCACAATAATAAACGAGGTCATTCCAGGAAAGAGGGGCTTTAGATAAGGATTTCTCTCTTACGGCGGCGTAATTAGGTAACAAACCCCTTTCTGAGCGAACTTCCTTAGACATTGCCAATAATGCTATCTAATAGTATTATTCAAATAATATAAATTATTGATCGATAATGGGAAATACGTGCGGTGACAATTATTGAAACAACAATAATATAAAATATCAGCGTAGCAATTATTGAATAAATAAAATAAAATATTGAGCGATAATTACTGTAACAATTATTGAGTAGTGCCTACTTTACGTAAGAATCAATAATCCATAAATCTTGTGCAATCCAGGTGTATTCTTTGTGCGACCACGCGTATTCATGTACTTTAACCACGGTATTCCAACGGATATTAGCAGTAACAACTATCTTAGTTATTTAAAGAAAACTCATACTTGTCGTTTTCTTCATCCGATAATTTTCCATTATGGGGCCCACAAATGGATGCGCCGTCGTACGAATATTTCCCTTCAGCAAGAATATTCCACGACCAAATGAATATTCCCCGATAGCAAGAATATTCCACGACCAAATGAATATTCCCCGACAACAATGAGTATTTTATAACCACTTGCTTACTTAAAATGTTTGCACATTTTACCCATAACTAACCACATTAATCAAATCAACCCCTTACTATATCAAAATAATAAATAGGAAAAATTCAATTTTATTCATAAAAAGTTGGGGTCTTATAGTTACTGTGATAAATATTGCGTCAATAATAGGAAATACTATATCATTATCAATGTAGCATACCTTGACCCATTATCTAACATACCTTGTTAACCCCCCTTTAGCGACGGAATAGAATCGTCAAATGGGTCCATTGATGGTTTCAACTTGGTTAGCCACTCAAATTATTCAGTACTCTGTTGGCTTATGATTGTTACTCCGTATAATTTGCCTCCTTGGATGTGTATGAAACAGTCGTACTTGTTTCTTTCACTCGTGATTCCCGGTCCCAAGAGTCCTAGAAAGAACTTAGATGTTTACTTGAGACCTCTTATAGACGAGTTGAAGGTATTGTGGGAGGATGGAGTACATACTTGAGATGTTTCCAGGAAAACAAATTTTAACCTTAGGGCAGCGGTTATGTGGACCATAAGTGACTTTCCTGCTTATGATATGTTATCTGGATGGAGTACACACAGAAAGTTGGCTTGTCCATATTGTTATTCCACAGTAACACACGTTATTGCACAATATTTCATATTATTAATAATTGCTACAATAACAACCGCATAGTAATTTATATTATTGATTCAATAATTGCTACAGTAGTAGTCACACAATATTTCATATTATTAATTTAATAATTGTCACAATAGTAACTACATAGTATTTCATATTATTAACTCAATAATTGATACATTAATAATGATATAGTATTTCCTATTATTGACTCAATATTTGCCATAGTAACTGTAAGACCCCAAATTTTTTTGAATAAAATTGAATTTATCCTATTTATTATTTTGATATAGTAAGGGGTTGATTTGATTAATGTGGTTAGTTATAGGTAAAATACGCAAATATTTTAAGTAAGCAAGTGATTATAAAATACTCATTGTTGTCGGGGAATATTTGTTTGGTCGTGGAATATTCTTTCATTCAGAAATTAAACGATGGTATGACCATTTTTCAGGGGCCCTATAACGGAAAATTGTCGGATGAAGAAAACGACATGCATGAGTTTTTTTAAATAACAACAGTAGATGTTACTCATTAACAATTGTTGGAATACCGATGGTTAAATAAAGAATATGTGTGGTCGCATAAAGAAGACACTTGTGATTGTATAATATTTGTGGATTAATTATTCTAACGTAAGAATAATCGCTTTAATAATTGTTACACAGTAATTATTGTTCAATATTTTATTTTATTGATTCAATAATTGCTACATTAATATTTTATATTATTGTTGTTTCAATAATTGTCACTACACAGTATTTCTCATTATCAGATCAATAATTCATATTATTTGAATAATATTATTAGATAACATTATTGGCAATGTCTAATGAATTTCTATCTAGGAAAAGGGTTTGGTCACCTAATTGGGCGTTAGTAAGGAGAAATCTTTATCGGAAAACTCCCTCTTTCCTAGGAATGACCTGGTTGTCATTATTGTGATTCTGTAATATTATTTGTGAATAATTAATTATTAATTTATATGATAAGGAAATATTTATTTTATGTGGATATAAATGAAGGAATTAATTATTTTTTGTTTGGAATTTGGAAAACCTTTCTTCTAAAAAGTTGTAGAGAATTAAATTTCCTATGGAATGGAAATAAAATTCGTATTTTTCTGATAAAACGGCTATTTATTTTGAATTATTGAAGTTTCAGAAATAAATATTTTTATTAAAAACATGGGTGGGCCCCACTTTTGTTTTTTTGTGGAAAATGCTGAATTTCATAGGTGGTGTGCGTGAATAGCAATGGGTGGAAGTCGCCGGTAGCAGGTTAGTCAGCTTTGTCATTCTAAGCATTTTCCTATAAATAGGGTACTTAGGTTATAATTGAAAATCAGTACACCAGAATCAAAAAATTTCTCTCTTCGTAATATCGAGCGTATTTTTGTGATTATCTAGATACTTTGAGAGTTGATAAGCAGTGCAAGTTAACTTCAGCATTATATCTGATATTTCAGTTAAAAGTACTATTCTTTTAAGGTAAGGGTTGTTATTTTCTTCGTAAATGATGTTATTTCTGTTAATATCAGTATACCGTAATATTGGTATGAATTTTATTATGAAATTTTTACCTTTTCATGTCGAGGTTACTATTCACGTATATGACAATATTCACATATACAGCACTATTTATGAATACGGTACTATTCATAAGTACTATTCACGAAGTATGATTTTTCTTATGAAATTTTACCTTTTTGTGTGGGTTACTATTCACGTATACAACACTATTCATGAATACATCACTATTCACAGAAAAATTAAATTTTCTTTTCTTGGTCCGAGTTGTCTATTATGGTTATTATCTTTGATTGTATCCATGTTTTGATCTTCATTCTTGAATTTTGCTCCACAATTGATTATTATGGAGTATTTTTGAACTTGGATAAACTGAAGTACGAATCCCTAATCTTTGTCCTTTTATCTCACTGGATTTGTTTTCTTTAAAACATTTTCATCATCCTCAGTCCTAAATGGCGATATAACTGAATATCTTTGGCCTGTACTGCAAAGATGAATGATTACTTGATGAATATCTTTGGCCCGTAGTGCAATGATGGATAGGTGTTGAGATGAATATGACTAACTGGTGATACAAATGAATATCTTTGGTCCATAGTACAAAGATGAATATTTGATTCATGATGTATATTGATTGATGTTACAGGGATAAATTTTTATGATGGACTTTTAAATCATAGAAGATAGTAGACTTCATTATCTACTTAACTCTTCTAATGAATTGTTATTTCCGTTGCGAATATTGATCTAAAACTTGTTGTCCATTATATTTTATCTGATTTATTGAAGGCTGGCGACAATTTGTTCTACATTATCTTAGTCATAATATTCTTTACTGATCTAGTTGAGCTCACTCTTTTCCTTTTTGTTCCATTTTTCTTCTCAGGAGACGATAATATAGTGGGAACTAGTCGAGGTGTGGAGTGATGTTTCAGGGTAGTTGTTTTAGCAGTCCTTACTATTTTGTAAAATAGTGTATTAATAATTGTAATGAGGACTTATTTGAGTTTGGATATTGTCTAGAAGATAATATTTGTATTTAAACTCACATCATATGTGTCGTCGTATTTTGCACGACAATTGTAATAATGAAGTTGTAGTTGTTTTCTGTACCATGTATTTGGCGACTCAGAATGGGGTGTATGGACCTATTTTGGGAGCGTCACAGTAACAACAGCACAATATTTCACATTATTAAATCAATAATTATCGCGACACAGTGACTCGTATTATTTGAAATGATATTATTAGACTAATTATCATTATTGGCAATGCCTAGAAGTTCTATCGAGAAAAAGGTTATTTAAGTGCGCATACGGAAGACCCCCTCTTTTTTTAGAACAATTTGGTTGCCAGAATTGCAAGTCTATGATATCTGTGATATTAATACATTAAGACAAAATTACAAAAAATGGATATAATAATAATAATAATGGTGAGTAATAAAAAAAATGATAATCTTGAAATGTGTAACGTGTGTCCTGTAATGTGTAATGTGTTCTAAAATATGTAACGTGTGGATAGGTGATGAATAATGTAGATTAAAAGTAATCTAAAATGTGTAACGTGTAGATTTGTGATGAACGGTATAGATTAAAAGTGTCCTTAAATGTGTAACATGTGGTGATGTTGATGTGAGTTAAGTTTTTGCAATAAATAGGGGGTTTTGCATAAGGATTTTCATAACTTTTTTTCTTATCTTTCTTTCCACTTTCTAAATCGTTTAGTGTAAGTGTCTTTGAGGTGCTAAGGTTGTTTTAAGTTTTGGTGCAACAATTGTCCAGGTGAGTTTCTATAAAAGTTGCATAAGCACTCACACACATTGTACAATTTTTACGACTCTTCCTTTAAAAAAATTATTTTGAAAGGCTTCCTCTGGAAGATTGTTTTAAAATATTACTCATTTCTTTCAAAAATTATTTTCAAATACTCTGTTTTGTACAATACACAAATTTATACTCTCAAGTCAATTTTAGACAATACACAAGTTAGTGTACACCATGAAACTTATATGTGAAAATTACAAATTAAATTATAAACATACATATAGGTTGATCAAAGCCGTATCTAATCACTTGCTAAGGTAATAAATATCATTTTCTTTCATACTCTTAAATTTATGGTAATCAATTGTTATTCGTTTTTACAACCTTCTCATTTAACGGTGAAAATTTCTGAACTGACTAGAACTTCCTTAATAGATGGAATTTCATCTAAAATATTTTGACCTGAATCTTTCTATTGAA
Organism: Panax quinquefolius; assembly: GCA_020205615.1. Lineage (NCBI taxonomy): Eukaryota > Viridiplantae > Streptophyta > Magnoliopsida > Apiales > Araliaceae > Panax > Panax quinquefolius. The sequence goes on along the minus strand of CM035164.1, from coordinate 118,740,406 downwards.
TCTTAACCGTTATATTTGAGTTGTGAACATTATGTTCTACTTTTAAACTCTAACATCATGTTGATAATTTGGACATCATTAGACCCTAGACAAATTAATTTTCAAATATTTAATGTTTATTCTTGATCTTATTGTTCTTATCATTACTATTCATCCTTTATATCACTGTAATAATCATCAGACTTAAATTATGGTGAAAATTTCTATTTGGTCTGTGAAAAAAAGAACTGTGATTGACATGATTGTGATCAGGAAATGTGGATTGACATGATCATGACCATTTGGTGTTACAGTTGACTGTCTTTGGCCTATGTGCACAAACAATATAATTTTTGAGTTTCTTTAGCCTGTGTGACAAGGATACATGGTGCATGTGTGGCAATGATACTTAATGCCTATGTGATAAGGATATGAGGTGAAAGTACTCTTTGGCCTGAGTTCAAAGAAGAACTGTTTATTGATATCATTATGACTAGGAACTATTGATTGGTATTACAGTAATAAAATATTGATGGTAAATTTTTCATTTGGAGAATATAGTAGACATCATGATCTATTTGACACTTCTAATGAATTGTTAATTCCACTGCATCTATTTTTATAAAATTTATATTATCTGTCGTATGCTTTGAAATATCTGATTTATCAGTGTTTAAGGCTAAGGATTACTTATTATTCGTTATCTTAGTCATTATATTCTTTACTGAGCTAGTTGAGCTCACGCTTTTGTTTTATAATTCCTTTTCAGAAATGAGAATGTGGTCGGGACTAGCAGGAATAATAGAAGAATGGAGTGATGGTTCGAGTCTGTAGTTTTAGTAATCCTCACAATATTTTTAAATAGCGTGACAATAATTGTAGTGAAATTTTAAGTGTGAATAATGTCGTATTATATACGAAATTGTTATATTTTTGAATTTGAAAGTTATTATTTATTGTATGTATTTGACTACTCAAATTGGGTGGTTTTAACCTAAATTTTGAGGGTGTCATAACATATCAGACATTTCACAACATTATAAATTTTAATTAGTTAAATAACATGTATATTAACTCATAATTACAAATATATATGGGTAGATTAATATCGACGAAACGAAAGCAATTAAATCAGAACCCTCAATCTATTAGTAATGCAACAATAAATCTCAAGTACAAAGTCTTAATCTTTAATATAGAGTCGTTACTCGTTACTTAAGCAATTGTTCAAACAAACCCAAATATTTCACAACAAAGTACATCCAAACTATAGGTAGAAATTTTGAGATACAAAAAAATATGAAATGAGATAACAAAGCGGTAGTTGATGTGTTAAAATTATGTACTACAAGTGCACAGTGTCGAATTGAAAAACTGGTAAGTACATGTCAAACCCACATAGACTAGATTAATTTTAATGTATCCTTAATATCTATTTTAGGTGAATTAGAAATAAAAATTGAAAATTAATTAACTAAAATATGAAAACTAATAATGAGGAAACAATCTAGGAATTCGAATCCATTAAATAAAAAAACATAACATATAATTCAATCTCTTCTATTTTTATAACTTAATTATGATTTTGATCTCCCTTCCCTTTAATTTAGTAATTTTACAATTAACGTGGGCAAACATAGATTATGAAAATTTAAAGATTAACTATAACCCATCAAAACTTATTTGAGCAAGCATGGATTATGAAAAACTCATATCTTAACAATAATCTATCAAAACCTTTTAATTATTTTAAAATCACATAAGAACTATAAAACAAAGATATTTCAATAACGAAACATAAATGCGAAATGAATTAAACATAAAAACATAAATAATAGAAGAGATGAAAAATAGTATCATGAATAATTATTTAATTTCATCTTCATCCAAAATTAAAGAAATTAGCTAGAGATGGAAAATAATTAAACTAACTAAAAAAAAAGAAGATTAAAAATAAATAAGAATACTTCATTTAATTAACGATCATCCAACGAACGTATAATGAATACGTAATTTAATACTCTCCTACTCCTAACCTAAACTAATACAATACCTAATAGTCCATTCTCTCTAAAAATAAGAAACCTATTTATAAGGAAATTAAATTTTTGCTCTAATTTTGATTCACTGAACTTGGACACTTTTGTTCCTTTTTCTCTCTTCTTTCCTTCTTGACTTCAATCTCTATATAGTAATCTTCCGAGATTCATTTTCCATCTTTAAAAGTTGGATATAAATTCTTTTTTTGCTCCCCAAGAAAAATAAATGTTATTTCTTACAAAACAAAATGAAATGTATTAGTTAAATAAAATAAGCATATAAAATAATAAATATGTGAATATTAAAATGTATTAATTATGTGTCAATCAAATACCCCCATACCTAGATTTTTCTCTTCCTCGAGTAAAATAAAAATAAAACAAAAATTATACTACCCCATTTTCGTAGAAAACACGATTTGCACTTACCATGTGCAACAAGCCTTTAATCCCCAAGGTTATCCCAAGTGAACGAGTTGTGTCTCGTGAGGGTTTACAATGAATATACCCACAAAAATTCAAAAATCTTTTTGATTCAAGAAGTTAAGAAATTGAAAGAAAACTTCTAAATATCCATGGGCATTAAACATAAGCAAAATTAATTTTAAAATCACATTTTCATCTTATCAAAAATACTCAATGTTCATTTTAGACACCATCCTTCATTAAATTAATTCCATGTGATGCATGCATGTGTATATGATGTAACTCTTAGTTAGGATTTTTACCATGAAAATTAAGTAAACTCGTTTCTCTTTTTCTTTTTTTTCATTTTTCATTTTTTTTTCTTGACTTCTGAAATGTCTCATTTTCTTAGGCTATTTAGATTTACCCATGTAGCAAGAGCTGGACCAATGACTCTTAAATCAGTTGGCTTTAGGGCACTAGGTGTAAAGACACCCCTAAAGGTCTAACTCAACTAACAAATGTCATAAAATTAGAATAGTCAAGCTATTTTTATCCATCACACTTTTCAGTGTGAATATCGATGCTTCCCGAGGCTTGGATACCCGGTTATTTAGTTCAATGGACATTGAAGCAGTTATTTATTTCTTTTTTCAACTTTTTTTTTTTCAATTTCTATTTTTTCTTGAAATTGCTCGAATCATTGTTTATAACCACAACTAAGAATTAGTGCAAACATAAAGTTAAACAATACTTATGAAATCAATTTTATTTCATATGATATTTCAAACTAAGATTTAGTATCTTATCGAAGATTCAAGAGTTCTAAATGTGACGCCCACAAAATAGGTCCACAAAACTCATTCTGAGTCGCCAAATACATGGTACAGAAAATAACTACAACTTCATTATTACAATTGTCGTGCAAAATACGACAACACATATGTTGTGAGTTTAAATACAAATATTATCTTCTAGAAAGTATTCAAACTAAAATAAGTCCTCATTACAATTATTGATATACTATTTTATAAAATAGTGAGGACCGCTAAAACAACTGACTTAGAACATAACTCCACACCCCGACTAGTTCCCGCTATATTCTCGCCTCTTGAGAAGAAATATGGAACAAAAAGAAAAATGGTGAGCTTAATTAACCCAGTAAAGAATATTATGACTAAGATAATGTACAACAAATTATCGTTAGCCTTCAATAAATCAGATAAAATATAATGGACAACAAGTTTTAGATCAATATTCGCAGCGGAAATAACAATTCATTAGAAGAGTTAAGTAGAGAATGAAATCTACTATCTTCTATGATTTAAAAGTCCATCATCAATATTTTATCTCTGTAACATCAATCAATACACATCTTGAATCAAATATTCATATTTGCACTACGGGCCAAAGATATTCATTCGTATCACCAGTTGGTTATGTTCATCTCAATACTTATTCATCTTTGCACTACGGGCCAAAGATATTCATCAGATAATCATTCATTTTTGCACTACAGGCCAAAGATATTCAGTTATATCATCATTTAGGACTGAGGATAATGAAAAATATTTGAAAGAAACGAATCCAGTGAGATAAAAGGACAAAGATTAGGGATTCGTACTTTAGATAATTCAAGTTCCAAAATACTCCATAATAAACCATAGTGGAGTATTCATAATACTCCATAATATTCATCTTTGCACTACGGGCCAAAGATATTCATTCGTATCACCAGTTGGTTATGTTCATCTCAACACCTATTCATCTTTGCACTACGTGCTTAAGATATTCATCGGATAATCATTAATCTTTGCACTACATGCAAAAGATATTCAGTTATATCATCATTTAGGATTGAGGATGATAAAAAATATTTGAAAGAAACGAATCTAGTTAGATAAAAGGACAAATATTAGGGATTCGTACTTTAGATAATCCAAGTTCTAAAATACTCCATAATAAGCCATAGTGGAGTAAAATTTAAGAATGAATGTGAAAATATAGATACAATCAAAGATAGTAACCATAGTAGACATCTTGGACAAAGAAGAGAAAATTTCATTTTTTTGTGAATAGTGTCGTATTTGTGAATAGTGAAGTATACGTGAATAGTAACTCCGGCACGAAAAGGTAGAAATTTCACAAGAAAAACCATACTTCATGAATAATACTGTATACGTGAATAGTAATCTCGACATAAAAAGGTAAAAATTTAATAATAAAATTCATACCAATATTTTGGTATAATGATATTGAAAGAAATAACATTATTTAAGAAGAAAAAAACATCCCTTACCTCAAAAGAATAATACTTCTGGCTGAAATATCGGATATAATGCTGAAGGAACTTGCACTAAATAGCAACTCTCAAAATATCTAAATACTCACAAAAATACGCTCGATATTATAGAGAGAGAAACTTCACTGGAGTGATTTTCAATTCTAACTAAGCACCCTATTTATAGGAAAATGCTAGAACGCCAAAATAGACTAAATTTAATAAAATAATATTTTCAAAATTTCTACGCACACCTCCTTGACCAAAATATTTATTTTCGAAACTTCAATAATTCATAGTAAATAGCCCTTTATCAGATAAATACGAATTTTTTGTCCATTCCATAGGAAATTTAATTCTCTACAACTTTATAGAAGAAAATTTTTCCAAATTCCAAATAGAAAATGACCGAAATCCACATACGGATGATTTTTAATACCTTCAATTAATCCGACAAAATACTGATAAAACACATCAACATTAAATCCTTCATTCATATCCAAATAAAATAAATATTTTCTTATCATATAAATTACTAATTAATTATTCACAAATAATATTACAGAATCACAATACTGACAACCAGGTTATTCCTAAGAAAGAGGGGGCTTTCTGATAAGGATTTCTCTTACTGACGCGTAATTAGGTGACCAAACCCCTTTTCTAGACAGAATTTCCTTGGACATTGCCAACAATTCTATCTAATAATATTATTCAAATAATATGAATTATTGATCTGATAATTGGAAATACTGATCAGTGACAATTATTGAAACAACAATAATATAAAATATCAACGTAGCAATTATTGAATAAATAAAATAAAATATTGAACAAGAATTATCGTAATAATTATCGAGTAGTGCCTTCACGAAAGAATCAATAATCCAAAAATCCTGCAATACCGTAATAATTTCTTTGTGCAATCAATCACGCCAGACATCAGATTTTAACCACGGGTATTTCAACGTTGTTAATAAAGATTATAACTACGCCGTTATTTATAAAAATTCAAACTTGTCATTTTTTTTATCCGACCGTTTTCCGTTATGGGGCCCACAAATAGTTGCGCCATCGTACGAATATTCCCCGACAATAAGAATATTCCACAACCAAACGAATATTCCCCGACAACAATGAATATTTTATAACCACTTGTTTATTTCGCAAAATTTGCACATTTCACCCATAACAAAAGCATTATATCAAATTAACACCTTATTATTCAAAATAATAATTAGAGGAAATTCAATTTTATTTATAAAAAGTTGGGGTCTTACACTAAATCTTTCAATCTTACTCATGAGTTTTGCTCAATAACCACTAATTAGAATTAATTCGATCCATAAAAAGTCGAACAACACTTTTAATTTTTTTCAAATTTTTTTTAAACTGTATTTTCCTAAAACAAAATCTAATACAATATTACAAACAAACTCCCCCATACCTAAATCATGCATTATCCTCAATGTATACAAATGAAAAATAGAGAACAAATATATGAAAGAAGTATACCTTGTACGTTGGGTTTTTATTCTGCAAGAAAAGGCGGTGAGAAAGAAAATAAATATACATATCTACAAATTTCATATGTCCTAAAAATTACGTGACTAAAAATAAATGATACAAATGGGTAAGTGACTGTAAACTTTTCATTATTTTTAAGAGGTCTAGGAAATTGAAAATATTCAAAAAAAATTCATCTGAATTATGCTTTAAATTCTACCTCAAAAAACGTTCACTAGCATGTTCAAAGGATGGAAGAATTGTTTCAAATACATGTTCTAGTTTAGTTGACTTATTTGTAGTGGATCTCAACAGCTCATTGACCTTATCTAAATATTCGAATTCATTCCAATTTTGATCAAGTTGATTTAAGAAAAAATTAATTGGATTTTGTTCAATCAATAGTCTATTTACAATTATTTATTGGGTCATTGACAACTCCTTGATCATGTTTACTTTAATAGCTTAGTCCAAAAAATCACTATGTGGTTTTTTAAGAATAAGTTTTTCAGGGTATAGAGCTTTAGGCTTATAGAATTTTTCAACCAACTCATTAAATGTGACGACATGATCAATTTTAGACATAGACTCATAATTTTTAGACTCCTCAAATTCACTTGACTCAAAATGTGTAGAATTGAATACAAAATTTTCATGTTCCTCATCATTTCCACAACCATCAACATTTTTAAAATTAACCTTAGTTACTAGAAAATTCACCCACCTCTTGTTCATTTATTATGGTGGCTAATCGACTCATTTGAATTTCTAGACAAGATATAATGTTAAATTGATTTTCCATTAAAACTTCCGTAGTTTTCTCCAAGACACTAAGTCTTTCCTCTTCTTCATTTGATATATAATTCTTGTGGATATTGAGGTTCTGGATCTGAATATGGATATGGATATGGACATAGATAAGGGTTTTCATAAGTTGGAAACAATTTATTTACTTGGTCTGCATTAAAATTTTCATAGAGTTCTTGATTCCAAGCAAAATTATTATTCCAACTATAATAACAATCCATTTTTCCACAAATTACAAAACAAACAGACAACTAACTACGAAAGTCACAACAAAAATATAATAAAAAAATAAAATAAAAATCTTAATTCTACGGTTAACCTAAATAAAATCTAGACAACTCCTAACTATTCCAAGTTACACCGCAAGGTCCACCAAATTCGAAATTAATCACACCACTAGCCAGGTAAGTGTAAGAAAGGTGGGAGTCTCTTTGTGGGTACAGTGACTAATTGAATAACCACACATCTTGTAGGCGTTTCACTACAAGAAAAGGGTTTATCTCCGACGAAATTAATTCAGTCGATCTTATAGTGTTCCCGACAGAATATTCTGTCGAACCTAATTCGGTCAGAAATAACATAAATGCGACTGAATTTGGTCGAAAATATGTCTGAGTAAAGGCGCCAAAAAAGCCCGCCAGCGCGAATTATTATCTCGACAGAATATTAGTAATTGCGACAAAATGTTCGTCGACTTTAACTTATCCTCGACCGATATAATGTCGACGAAATTCCGTCGGAATTGTTAAATAAAAACATATCTGCAGATTCATTTCAGTCGCTGCTCTCTGTCTCTCTATCTCTCTCTGTCTCTCAGACGACTTCTCGCCTTCTAAGCCGACCCATCTCTACCCTGCCACCACACACTAGCCGGCGACCACCACACCCCAGCACAGCGCCACCACCACTCTCTCATCTCTCGTCACTCCGGTCGACCACCACCTGCGCCACCTCAGACCACCACCGGTATCTGCACCACCTCCATTCCAGAACCTGCGACCACCACCTCTGAGCACCACCTCCGACCACCAGCCCTTTACATTTCAGAATGATTTCTCATTAAGGTTAGGTTTAATTTATGTTTTAATTTTTGAATTTTGATTGTGTTGTATATGTGTAATTTTAGCTACTGAGTTGGGAAATTAATGGAAATTAGTATAAATGCTTCGTAAATAAGCTACTGATTGTGCTGTATTGTGGCTACTAATTTATGTTTTCATGTAATCATGTATTAATAAAATTGGCTACTGATCATTTGGGTAATGGAAATATTGTGTACTGATTTTAGGTTTTGGAAATTTTGGGTACTGATATGCTTAATTGACTCAGTAGGACTGATTTTGGGTATTCATGAAATTAGCTACTCACTCATATGCTTAATTGACTCAATTAGGATTGATTTTGGGACTGCCTTAATTATTTGGGAATACTTTACTTATGTTGTGTATATATGAATTATGTTTGCAATATTATGTCTTTATCTTGCCTGATTGTTCTTACTGATTTGGTATATTTTCTATTTCTGACGGAATTCTCGACGCAATTCTTGTCAGAATTCTTCAATTACAATATATGTGGGCCTTACTTTATTTTCTTTATGGATTTTAATTAGTTTCTAATATTAAAATATACTAAGTAACATTTACTTATTTTAAAATAAAATAAAATAAAATAAAAAATATGATATAATATAATACAAATTAACTTTAAATTAATTAAATTTAATTAATTTAAGATAATAAAATTTAAATAAATTACATATTATAATATAATATAATATAAATAAATTAATTTAAATTAAATAAAAATAATTAAATTTAATTTAAAGTAAAATAAATTAAATTACACTAAACTAAATTAAATTAATTTAAAGTAAATTAAATTAAATTACAATAAACTAATTTAAATTAAATTAATTTAATTTAATTTAATTTAAAGTAAAATAAAATAAATTAAATTAAATTACACTAAACTAAATTAAATTAAATTAAATTAAATTAAAATATAATAAAATAATTTAATTAATTTAAAATAAAATAAAATAAAAATATGATTTAATTTAAGATAATACAAATTAAATTAAATTCAATAAAAAAATTGACTTAATTTAATTTAAAATAATATAATACAAAATAAATATAATTAAACTTAGTAGAACTTACTTAGTTAAATAAAATCAAAATTAAATAAAATAAAAATAATAACTAAGTAGCATTTGTTTAATTGGGATGCGATACAATTAAATAAAATTAAGTACACTTAAATACAATTAATAAGTAAGTAGCATTTGCTTAGTTGGGATGCAATATTCAATAAACTAAGTAGCACTTACTTATTTTTTTCATTAGCAAAATAAACTAAGTAGCACTTACTTAGTTTTTCATTGGCAAAATAAACTAAGTAGCATTTGCTTAGTTTGAATGATATGATCTGGTTCCCATAATAAAATATGGGAACCAGATCATATCGTTCAAACTAAGCAAATGCTATATACTTAGATTATCTTGATGAAGAAATACATGCTTTGGAGGTGTCAACTTAGAAACCCGTTCGACATTCACTCATTAGGAGTGAATGTCGAATAGTCCCCATTTTGGGACTGTTATTGGATGTTATGTCTCTCACTTAGGTCGATGCCAATGCACATGGTGCGTTTTTATAAATTTTGAGGAACTTTCAGCTGGTGTCTCTACATGTTCTCCAAGTGCATACTTAGACTAAGTTTTCTTGGTCTATTTCGTGTACTTGGAGACCATGGAGAGGTGCTACTGAAAAATTTCTGAAAATAATAGAAACGTGCTTAAGATTGGCACTAGTGAGGAGACGCATCCAAGAATGGGATAGAAGCCTAACCCCTGTAGAGTGGAGATATAAACTAGGTAAACTAAATCCATGCTTGGACCACATTCATGATTATTCTTGATCTAATTGGGTATTTTCTTCAATTAAAGATAGATGCCGACCGGAGTTGGATGTACCGTAGGATAAAGATTGATTGGAGGGGATTAGTTGATGCGTACCGTGATGGGGTGTCTAATTTTATGAACAAAGCAATAGAACATGCTGATGATCTGAACGGAAAGATGAGATGCCCGTGTCTCAAGTGTAAGAACATGATATGGAAGACTGCAGATGAAGTGAAATTTGACTTATATTCACGTGGGTTTGTGGATGGGTATTCGGTATGGATTCATCATGGGGAATCAGTTGAGTTTAGAGAATTTTTAGACAGTACTGTAGACCAGTCAGATAACTATGATGTCGTGGAGATGTTGGTAGATGCGTATGGCCCTACGAATATATCGACTGGTGAAAATGAGCTGCGTCAAGCAAAGTCTTGATCAACAAAAGCCAAATGATTCAGCAACTTCCTTCTACAAGATGCTATCTGAATCAGGGGCCCCATTGTATCCTGAACACGACAAGCACACCAGGCTTTCTACAGTGACGAAGCTTTTACACTACAAGAATGAGCATTAATGTAGTGAGAGAGGATTCAATGATTTGCTTGCTATTTTCAGGGAGTTCTTACCTAAGGATAATACCTTGCCCGCGAGTTATTATGAAGTTAAGAAGATGGTTAAGGGGTTGAATCTTGGGTATGAGAAGATTGATGCTTATGAGCAGGATTGTATGTTATACTATGGGGAGGACAAAGATAAGGTGCAGTGTGATATATGTAATTTGCCTCGGCACAAAATCACAAATCGTGGGGGGAAGGAAAAACATGTTCCGAAGAAGATATTACGATACTTTCCTCTTGCACCGAGGTTACAGCGTCTATTCATGTCTTCGCATACTGCACCTAGTATGCGTTGGCATAGGACAAGGGACGTCATCACTGGTCAGCTTACTCACCCAGCAGATGGAGATGAGTGGAAGAATTTTTATGCTAATTTTCCATAATTTGCCAACGATGTTAGGAATTTCAGGCTCGGCATGGCTATAGATGGATTTTGTCCGTTTAATAATTTTAGTCAGCCATACTGTATTTGGCCAGTGATTATGGTAGCTTACAATCTTCCACCGTCAATGTGCATGAGGGATCCATATCTTTTCTTGACTTTACTAATACCGGGGGATAAGAGTCCTACAAAAGACATCAACGTGTACCTTAGACCGTTAGTCGATGAACTTAAGATGTTGTGGGAAACAGGTGAAAGTAGTATGCATACAAGCCAATCATGTTTGATGATAAAGCATATACTTTGTAACAATCTTATTCATTTATTAATAAAAAGTATTAATTTATTAAAGGCTTTTAATTATCTACATGATGCTGTTTTATAATATGTGATAAACCCATAGTTTTAAGCAATGCTTTTAGAATAATGATGATGATCATTCTAATGAGATCTAAATTCTTAGAAAGCTTAAAACTAAAATAGTTCCCAATCATTGGATTACTAAATTGGGGATTAGTGAATCCGGATAGATTGGTACATACATTGCTTGCTCATTGGATGAGGATGATTGATCTCATGATCATTTGTGTGGAGACACTAAAGCAAGTATGTAGGTGCTTATTAGAGAATAAGTTCAACGAGCATTGGCTCGCTAAGGAATACCTAATGGAGTTTTATTTCGCTCGTCAATAGGAATTCTGTAGTGATAGTAAGACAAGTAATCCTTGGACTTGAGATCATCATAGTATCTTGTGTATAATGAGTTATACTTTGACTTATTCCTTAAGACCCTTAGGGTATATCAAAGGGTATGCTTGGGTATAATAAGTTGTATATGGAGATAATGTATGATCAATAAAGAATCTACCACTTCTAATAAAAGAAGAGAAATGTCCTATGTGATTCGATAAATGACAACCCAAAGAGTCCTTGGTTAATGCGTAATGAAATTAGAAAGGAGTTTCTAATTTGCATTATTTGAGTTGTGCATTTAAGAGTCGAAATACATATAATTAAATAAAATAAGACTTGACAAGTAATTCCATGCCTTATATTTAATTGGGACATGTATGGTGGAAGGATTGAATTCATTTAAGTAACTATTTACTCAAAGGTTCTTTAATGATTAATGTTGAAATCTATATTATCCGGAAAGTCGTTGATGATAGCTGGGGGAGGCTTATCCTATTGTAGAATAAATATTATTTATTTAAATAAATTAATTGTTTAATTTATTTATTTAAATAAGATTAGAATTGTTCTAATTGATTTATTCACAACCTAGGTTTAATATGGAGAACCTAAAGGGTCACACCATAAAAGGAAGAATAATTATTTAAGAAGTTAATGGCATAATCGTAATAATATAGTTAAGTATATTTAATTTAATCTATGGTGATAGAATAAATTAAATAGCTTAATATTTATTATTTAATATTTTAGAAATATTAAATATAAATTAATAAGAGGAGTCTTATTAATATTATTACAATTATTATTATTTTAATTTCTAAAAGAGTTTAGGAATTAATTTAATATAAGTATTATCATTTATTCCTAATCGGATTAGGAAGGAAAATTAGTTAAAGGAGTTTAATTAATTATCCCTAATAAGATTAGGGAGCTTAATTAATTAAAAGAATTTAATTAATTAAATAAAACTCAATTCCTTAATTGTTAAGATGGGTTGCCCACATCTATTAATAAGAGGAGTCTTATTATGGGTGAGGAGTGGTTGAATTTTTTCAACATACGTAATTCCAATAGTTGGGAGAGTACCCCTTTTTCTATAGAGATAGGAAAACCTAGGGTTGAGCCAATACCCCTTTTTCTTGAATCTTTATTTTCCTTGGTGGATCACCTCTAGAGGCCAAACATATGGGTGGCTAACGTTGATCAAAGGAAGGAACCAAACCCGGTGGATTCAAGTTGAACACGAAAGGATTTGGAGGTGAACTTGTACCTGAGGAAGCTCGATCTTCAAGGGTATGATTTTATTCTTTATCTTTTCGTTTAATTAATAATTGTGCATAAAGGGTGATCCGGGTTTATGGTTTGTAAATTTTTAAACTCTGATTTTACACGCTTCCGCATTATTTTGCAATTTGATTGCGCACATGAATATTACAAACCTAACAGTGGCATCAGAGCCAAACCTTTATGCGAATTATTAATTGTTCAAATTTGATATGTATATTTATATGTGTTTAGAACAATTTAATTGGGCATAATTTTGTTATATAAAATTTTAAAAAAAAAAACGTTGTTGCCGGTTTTTCATGTTAACGTGGCTGCCATTTTAAAAAAAGATAAAACTTTATGAATAGGTATGCTTTTGTATGTCTGTATATACATAGGTAGATTATGGATTTCATTTTTATTATTGTGTTGTGTGTGCTTGGCTCATGAAAGCATTATTCTTGTTGTCAATTTTTGATATTTGTTAAACTGTAAGTAGAAAATATCCGTGATACTTTAACTTAAGAACATAAAAGGAACGGATATATATATATATTATGGTTATATATATATATATATATATATATATATATATATAATATATTACTTAATATATATATACATATATATATTCTTAATTATTATATAATTAAAATAAAAGTTTATTTTAATTTTAAAATAAAAGGTTTATTTTAATATTAAAATATAAAGTTTTATTTTAATTTTAAATAATTTTATAATTAAAATAAAAGGTTTATTTTAATCTTAAAATAAAAGTTTATTTTAATATTAAAATAAAAGATTTATTTTAATTTTAAAATTAGAATTTCATGCTAACTAATTAGAGTTGGAATTGGATTCCATGATAACTAATTGGAGTTGAAATTGGATTTTATTTTTCCTAAAATAAAGGAGTTTATTTATGAATAGGGAAGTAAATCCATCTTTCCTTAAATAAATGAGTTTGTTTAGATATGAAATAAGATTTCATATTATTCAAAATAAAGAAGTTTATTTGTGAATAGGAAAGAATATCCGTGTTTCCTTTAATAAATTTTTTTTTTTACATGGAATTGGATTCCATAATTAATTAAAATAAAAGAGTTTATTTTAATTAAAGATTTTATATATATGGAATTGGATCCCATAATTAATTAAAATAAAGGAGTTTATTTTGATTAAAATAAAATAGTTTATTTTATTCAAAATAGGATAAATTAAAATAAAATAGTTTTATTTTGATTTAAATTTGGATTAAAATAAAGGAGTTTATTTTGATTCAAAAATAGATTTTATACTAACTAAATTTGCCCATTAAATGATATCAATATATATATTAAATGTTTATTATTCATAAGATGAATGTTTTTTATTGATGCATATGGTGATGTGTATGATAATAAATGGGATTGATTATGGACTATCGACCAATGTGATTGGATTTTATTTTAGTTGGATGCATGAATGTATGGGTTTTATTAAATGGGGTCTCACAGACCTCGCCTTCTCTAATTTTTCTTAATGTAAATTCTATCTCTCTCCTATGTACTTCCCCTCGATCACGATCAAGGTTTCTATTTATTTTAAATAGTTTTGTAATAGGAATAGTTAGAATTATTTTGAAGAATTAGAGATCAAGGGACAAGAAGCGAAGACCCATTTGTAATGGAGCCCAGTTTAAATGTAATAGTTATATTTAAATATTATTTTCTGCACCCTAGGGTTTGACCTTTTGGTTCACTTGGTGGCTCTAGTGAACCAAACTAGAATAAAAGTCCATAATCAATCGAAGTAATATATAGTATTCTATATGTGCATGCTTATACTATATATATATATATATTATGCAAACATGCTTCGCATGTTCATTAATACGACGCGATTTTATATATATATATGCATGCGCGCTAAACAAGATGAGACAAATTAATAACAAACCCTCAAATTTTTATATTAAGTCCTAAGCGCTCAAAGATATTTGGAATATCGAACGTCAGCCTTTAGCATGATAAAATTAATAGAGTATTAAATATTTAATATGAGTTTGTTGTGTCACCACAAGGCAAGTATTAAGTATTTAAGATGTTAATTTATCACATTTGATGCTTATAAAGAAAATTGAACAATATTGTTTTGTTGTGTCACCACAAGGATGATATTTTCTTTTTGAATATATGGAGTGCTAGGTCGGACTTAACTTGGATAATTTTGATTCGAATGTGCCACCACTTGATCAAAATAATCTAAGAGGCAAAAGAAAAGGAGTCAGATAGTTGATGTAATTGACAAAAGTTGTCTACCTATTTATTTATATATAGTTTGTTGTGTCACCACAAGGCTATATATATTTGAAATGGGATCCTTATTCTCACTAGCAAATCTTTAATTAGATTTTGCTTAGAACTATATAAGTGAGGGTAATATAGTTTGAAGAAAATAGTGGGAGATACCAATTTAAAACAAGACCTAATTTATTTTGGTAATTAATAAAAGAATGTATGCTAAAATGTTGTTAATTACAAATTCATCTATGTAATTTTACAATGTCTAAAATTACTATCAACGCAAAGCATATTAGATGCTAAATTAACTGTAATCAATTAAACGGATTGGTTAAGGAATTTGAGAATAGTTCTCATAGTGAAAAAGATATCTTATGTCCTTAATACGCCTATCCTCGCAATGGTTGCGCATAATGCCTCCGAGGAAGAGATTGCTACTTTTAGAAAGTGGCAAGATGATGCACATTGCTCAATGCATCATGCTCAGATCTACGAGTAACGAGCTTGGCCACAAAGATGAAACTATGGATGCTTCTACTATATTCCCGCACATCAAGTAGTTGATGGTGAGGAAAGTAGGACCGATAGATATCGACATCTAAGGAGCTCTTCCGATCTAGAATGGCCAATGGCACTATATAAGATGCATAAAAGGTTCTTAACATAATCAATTTGATTGATCAATTAGGACAACTGGTTTTGTCATGGATGGAAAGTTGAGCCAAGATTTGATCTTGCACTCACCCTGGACTCCTTTCACAATTGTTGTGAATTTTTTCATATAAACAAGCTAGATATCGCCTTCAATGATTTGCTTAACATGTTGAAAAAATGTTGAGAGTCACTTTCCAACCAAGAAAGATCAAGTCTTATTGGTAGGGGCCAAATGATCTTCTGAAAAGAAGAATGATTCAAAGAAGGTAAATAGAAAGGCATAAACAAAGGATAATAAGAACAAAACTGATATGGATAGCAAAGGAGTTTGCTTCCACTGCAATAAGCCCGGACATCGGAAAGAAATCTGCGAGAAGTATCTTGCAGAGGCTAACCAAAGAAGCTTAGTGAAGTTTTTAACATAATACGATTTTGTTCATGATTGAAATAAATTTTTCTTTAAGTCAAGGTTCTACTTGGGTATTGGATACCGACTTTGGTTATAATAAATATAGATTTATGAAAATGACCAAACAAAAGTAAAAATCTAAACAAATATAAGTAATCCTATGTGTGGGAAATGAAGCAAAGGTTGCAACATTAGCCATAGAAACTTATAGTTGAAGATCGCTTACGGCAAATCTATTAAGTCAATAAGTTGTTATTGTATTCCAGTTCTTGTTAAAATATTATTTCCATTTTATTGTTGGACAATGAAATCTTTGGTATTATAATTAAGAACAATTGTTGTTCTATTTATAATAATAATAATGTTTTGTATAGAACTAGAATATTACTTAATGGATTTTATATACTTGACTTACGTGAAAATAATTTTACAAATTGAATAAATTAGTATAAGAAAAGGAGATGATCATTCAAAGAGTTGAATGTGTGTATTTGCTAAAATACAAGTGTGAATTATTTGAAAGGTTCAAAGAATTCAAAAGTGAAACAAATTGGCAAAGTATTAGGATTCTTTGATCGGATCAAGGAATAAATACTTGTGCAATAAGTTTCTAGATCATCTCAAATGGTTTTCTCATAATGGACACATCCTGATACACAATAATTGATTGATGTATCTGAAAGGAAAAATTGTACCTATTTGAACATGGTGCGATCCATAATGATTTTACCGACATTCCAAAGATCCTTCTAGGTCATGTCCTAGAAATGGCCGATATCTTCTTAAAAAAAGGTAACCTCAAAATCCATTTCAAGACTCCATAAAAGTTATGGACATGGAGGATTCCTATTCTTAAGTTTGTTAAGATAAGGGGTTGTCCAACTTATGTGAAAAGGTTTCAAAGGATAAGCTTGTGACAAGATTTGACAAGTGTCGATTTGTGGGACATCCTAAAGTAAGTTTAGGGTATATGTTCTATAATTCTACTTAGCAAAAGGTGTTTGTTACGAAACACGCTGCCTTCTAAGATAAAGGCGTTTATCATTGAAGGGGCTAGTGGGAGGATAATAGATCTTGAAAAGTTCAAGAACCACAAAACACTATAAGTCAAATAAGAGGAACTCCGTAGATAGATTCTATTGTACCACAAACCGAATCGTAAATGGAATAAGTATCAAGATACCTAGGAGGTATGGATTCATCATGGATGATGATGATGAGGTGAGCATCATAGAATATGATGATCCAGAGTTACATTCGATGAGGTAAGACTTCTAGTGTGTACAAAAGGGTCAGTGGGAGCATCGTGAAATTTCTAGTATTATATGTTGATATACTACGGATGAGGAATTACATACCAATGCTACAATCAGTAATGATAAAAGTTGTCTAAACATTCCTCCATGAATGATTTGGAAGAGTATCTTAATTGGGGATAAAATCTATATAGATAGATTCAAGAGGATGCTCGACTTAACCCAAGGAATGTATATTCATTTGATGCTAAAGTTGTTTAGCATGGCAAACTCCAAGAGATGTCTCATGTTGATGAGCTATGGAGTGTATCTCTCTTAATAGTCCCCATGATCGAAAAGAGAGGTCGCATGAGTGACTATCATGTATGCAATGCAATATACGAGACCTGATGTGGATCAGTCATATTCTGGAGAAGTTCACTATGAGTCAGTGAAAAACATCTTAAAGTGCTTAACCGACACTAAGGATGTTATCATATTCATGGTGGGTCTTAATTAAAATTAGAGGGCTTAATGGACTCAAGTTTTTCAGATGGACAAGACGATGAGAAAATCCACTTTAAGGTAAAGGGTTACCTTGAACAAAGGTGCGTTGAATTCGAAAGGTTCCAAACAAAGAAAGAGTTGTTTGGTTTAGTGATAAAGACAAAGTATATAGCTATAAATGAAGCTACAAGTTGATTGTTTGGATGAAAAGTTCATTACGTAACTAGGAATAGTTCCTAAGTCTCATCTTGGATCTAAACATGTGTTGTGGCACTTTCATTTGATTATTAGAATCATTGAAAGATGGGAAATCACTATAGAGATAGTGGACTCTCAAGAACAACATTACATATCCATTAACTAAAGCTTATCCAACAAAGCAGGATAATCGCCACTTAGAGAAGAAGAGTATAAGATACCATGACGATTGGCTTTAGTGCAAGTGGGAGATTGAAAGTAGTATGCATACAAGCCAATCATGTTTGATGATAAAGCATATACTTTGTAATAATCTTATTCATTTATTAATAAAAAGTATTAATTTATTAAAGGCTTTTAATTATCTACATGATGTCGTTTTATAATATGTGATAAACCCATAGTTTTAAGCAATGCTTTTAGAATAATGATGATGATCATTCTAATGAGATCTAAATTCTAGAAAGCTTAAAACTAAAATAGTTCCCAATCATTGGATTACTAAATTGGGGATTAGTGAATCCGGATAGATTACATACACGCTGCTTGCTCATTGGATGAGGATGATTGATCTCATGATCATTTGTGTGGAGACACTAAAGCAAGTATGTAGGTGCTTATTAGAGAATAAGTTCATCGAACGTGGCTCGCTAAGGAATACCTAATGGAGTTTTATTCACTCGTCAATAGGAATTTTCAGTAGTGATAGTAGTACAAGTAATCCTTGGACTTGAGATCATCATAGTATCTTGTGTATAATGAGTTATACTTTGACTTATTCCTTAAGACCCTTAGGGTATATCAAAGGGTATGCTTGGGTATAATAAGTCGTATATGGAGATAATGTATGATCAATAAAGAATCTACCACTTTAATAAAAGAAGAGAAATGTCCTATGTGATTCGATAAATGACAACCCAAGAGTCCTTGGTTATAAGCGTAATGAAATTAGAAAGGAGTTTCTAATTTGCATTATTTGAGTGTGCATTTAAGAGTCGAAATACATATAATTAAATAAAATAAGACTTGACAAGAATTCCATGTCTTATATTTAATTGGGACATTGTATGGTGGAAGGATTGAATTGACAGAACTATTTACTCAAAGGTTCTTTAATGATTAATGTTGAAATCTATATTATCCGGAAAGTCGTTGATCGCTAGGAGGCTTATCCCTATTGTAGAATAAATATTATTTATTTAAATAAATTAATTGTTTAATTTATTTATTTAAATAAGATTAGAATTGTTCTAATTGATTTATTCACAATAGGCTTAATATGGAGAACCTAAAGGGTCACACCATAAAAAGGAAGAATAATTATTTAAGAAGTTAATGGCATAATCGTAATAATATAGTTAGTATATTTAATTTAATCTATGGTGATAGAATAAATTAAATAGCTTAATATTTATTATTTAATATTTTAGAAATATTAAATATAAATTAATAAGAGGAGTCTTATTAATATTATTACAATTATTATTATTTTAATTTCTAAAAGAGTTTAGGAATTAATTTAATATAAGTACTCTCATTTATTCCTAATTGGATTAGGAAGGAAAATTAGTTAAAGGAGTTTAATTAATTATCCCTAATAAGATTAGGGAGCTTAATTAATTAAAAGAATTTAATTAATTAAATAAAACTCAATTCCTTAATTGTTAAGATGGGTTGCCCACATCTATTAATAAGAGGAGTCTTATTATGGGTGAGGAGTGGTTGACCTTTTCAACATACGTAATTCCAATAGTTGGGAGAGTACCCCTTTTTCTATAGAGATAGGAAAACCTAGGGTTGAGCCAATACCCCTTTTTCTTGAATCTTTATTTTCCTTGGTGGATCACCTCTAGAGGCCAAACATATGGGTGGCTAACGTTGATCAAAGGAAGGAACCAAACCCGGTGGATTCAAGTTGAACGTGAAAGGATTTGGAGGTGAACTTGTACCTGAGGAAGCTCGATCTTCAAGGGTATGATTTTATTCTTTATCTTTTCGTTTAATTAATAATTGTGCATAAAGGGTGATCCGGGTTTATGGTTTGTAAATTTTTAAACTCTGATTTTACACGCTTCCGCATTATTTTGCAATTTGATTGCGCACATGAATATTACAAACCTAACAACAGGGGTTCAGACTTTTGATAAATCTGCCGGGCAGAATTTTTTGATGAAGACAGCCTTGTTGTGGACTATCACTGACTTTTCGGCACTTTGGATGGTCAGTGGTTGGTTGACCCATGGTAAATTGTCATGTACAGTCTATATGGGGGATGTGCAGGGCACACAACTGTGTATGGGCGAAAAACTAGTTTCTTTGGAACTGCTTGAAGATTCTTGCCTGTTGAGCACGGTTATAGAAAGATGTCTACAATGTTCAATAGAAAAACAGAAAAGAAGGGGGTTGTTGGTCGCTTATCGGGCAGCGATGTATTGGGATGGCTAAATGATTTGACATTTCTACCGCCTAGGAAGGAGTATGGTAAGTTGAGAGGAATAGGGTACGGTAAAGCTCATAATTGGACACACTCGCCTATTTGGTTTGAGTTGCCATACTGAGGCACACTAGCACTTCGTCGTTGCATAGATGTCATGCATACAAAGAAAAATATGTTCGAGAACTTGTTTTACATCGCTAGATACTTAGTAGAAACAAAAGACAATGATAAATCACGAAAGACTTGGAGGAAATGAACATCAAAGGGAATTGTGGGTCTGGCCCTAACAACTCAAAACCAAAAGCTCCATTTTGTCTTTACCAAGCAACAAAGTTGAAAACATTTGCAAGTGGTTTAGTGCATTCAAGCTACCAGATGGTTATGCTTCTAACATCTCTCGATGTACTAAGGTCGAAAGCAAATTGAAAATTACCGGATTCAAGAGTCACGATCGCTCATGTATTCATGCAGAAGTTGATTCCAATTGCCTTTCGTGAAGTATTACCGAGGAATATTAATGATGCATTTACCGCACTTTCAAATTTCTTTCGGGATATTTGTTCTACTGTTATAAATTACAGTGATGTGGAGCAGATGGAGAAAAATATAGTGTTGACAATGTGTAAGCTCGAAATGATCTTACATCCAGGGTTCTTTGACTCGATAGAGCATTTACCTATTCATCTGCCATATGAACTTAAGCTTGGAGGACCGGTGCAATATCGATGGATGTATCCTTTTGAGAGGTAATATTACCTACATTGTGTTATAATCATCACCTGAATATTTATTTTAGCCGATATATTGTCTTATTTCAGGTATATGCGTCGATTAAAACAAAAAGTTAAAAACAAAGCTCGTGTAGAGGGTTCTATAGCTGAACGCTATACGGAGGAAGAGCTTGTCAACTTCTACTCACTATACTTTGACGATGTAGTCTCAACGAAGCACAATCGTATAAGTCGGAATGAGGTCGTCGTCGATCCCCAAATGCGTGCTGATGAGTTGGCTGTATTCACTTATCCAGCCAAACCATTTAGACATGAGACGATGACTTACCTAACCGATAAAGATTTAAAGATTGTATCTACATATGTGCTTTTGAATATGCCTGAAGTATAGTCGTACATCAAGTATGTATTATTTCAATTTGAAAATGATTTTTTCTTACCTTAATCAAATAATTAAACAATTGCCATATTATTGTACGCAGCGCATTCGAATTAGAATCGCGAGCTTCTAACCCGAGGTTGACTACATCACAGATGGAAGCATTCACTTATGACAATTTCCATCAGTGGTTTAAGAGAAGGGTCGAAGAAGAGAACGATTATGAGTGTTTTAGAGATGTCATTTTAGGCCCATACAAACTCGTTAGTTCATTTCCAGGTTGTATCGTGAATGGGTATAGATTCAAGGTTGATGACTTGAATGAATTGACATCAGTCAACTCTAGCATTGTGAGACCCCGAATTTTATGAAATAAAAGTATTTAATTTTTCTATTTTGGTAAATAGTTAAATTGATAAAAGTTTAAAGTTAAGGGTGATATGTGTAAATTTTTCTAAGTAGGCAAGTTGTCATAAAATACTCGGTTACTATTTACTCTAGTATTGTTCACTCGAGTACTTGGGGCACTTTTTATGTTAGAATACTATTCACGAGTTACTATTCACGGGTTACTATTCATCCGATTACTATTCACTCTAGTATTGTTCACTTGGGTATTTGGGATATTTTTTGTGTTGGGGTACTATTCACGGGATACTATTCCCGAAGTACTATTCACAGGGTACTATTCACCCGAAAAATATATTTATTTTAGGTCCAAATCATTTTTGGGTACAATATTATTCCATGAGGAGATGTGCTAATTTTTCAGACCGTTGGTTGAAATTATAATAGTAAATCAATACGGGTCGTTGGTTTAAAGTTTTAATAGTAAAATCTTTTTATATAAAACAGAATACTTTTATAAAGTTATTCTATAAATAGAATATATTATATTCTATTATGCATAGTATTTTGCATAGTAAAATCTTTTTATATAAAACAGAATACTTTTATAAAGTTATTCTATAAATAAAATATATTATATTCTATTATGCATAGTGTTTTGCATAGTAAAATCTTTTTATATAAAATGTAATACTTTTATAAAGTTATTCTATAAATAGAATATATTATATTTTATTATGCATAGTATCAAGATAAAGGCTTTACATACATAGTGTTTTCCATAGTAAAATCTATTTATATAAAATAGAATACTTTTATAAAGTTATTCGTTTTATTAGATTATAAATAGAATATATTATATTTTATTTAAAAAATTTTGCTTTAAATATGGACCGTCCAATTAAAAGTAAATCAATCTGGACCGTTCATGAATTAGTTACTATGCAATACATTCTTCTATAAATAGAAGCTCATTCCTTCACTATTTCTTACAAATTCACTGAAACTCTAGAGAGAGAAACTATAGAGAGAGTTCTTTTTCTATAATCTTGAGCGTATTTTTTTAGAGTTTAAGAAAGCTTTGAGCATAGTGCAAGTTTTCTTCAAGTATATCCTCGCCCTACCAGTCGGAATACTCTTCTTTCAAAGGTAGGGGATATTATTTGTTGTACTCGTAAGGGGTATTCTTTCTTTCTTATTCATGCAGAGAACTTCATTATTCCATTCTTTATTATTCATTGGAATAACTTTGATATCACTGGATACCCTATACATGGTGAAATTCTTCTAATATTCCGTTCATTATTATTATGTTGGAATATCATGTCTGTGCGATTACGCATGACCTGGTTCCATTATTTATTATTCTGTTGGAATAACCTGTCTTTGCGGATTACGCACACATGGTGAAATTCTTCTGTTATTCCATTCTTTATTATTATGTTAGAATAACCTCGTTCATGCCAATAATCGCATACATGGTGAAATTCTTTTATTATTCCATTCTTTATTATTATGTTGGAATAACATGTCTATGCGAAGTACTGCATACATGGTGAAATTCTTTTATTATTCCATTCTTTTATTATTCCATTCTTTATTATACTGTTGGTTATTGGTTTTACAGTTGTATGTCTTTGGCCTGTAGTGCAAAGATGATATATTGTTGAATATCTTTGGCCTGTAGTGCAAAGATGATCGTTGTTTGATAGCTTTGAATTCAGAGTGCAAAGATGAGCAGGTGTATGACATGATCATGACCACTAGTGATATTAACGAATATCCTCGCCAGAGTAGTGCATGGATAATTCAATGATGTGATCAAGCGGGATCATGACCATTAGTTAACAATTGAATGTCTTTGTCAGTAGTGCATCGACAGAAATTGATTGGTATGATCATGATTATTGGTTTTATAGTTGAATATCTTTCGCCCGTAGTGCAAAAGATAGACAAATCGATTGGTATGATCATTGTTATTACATTTGAATATCTTCACTTTGGGGTAAGGATATTGAGTAAACGTTCTATTAAGCCTTTGTGGCAAGAAGGAACTGTTAATTCACATTATTATAAATATGAATTGTGAATTTAACTAACATCTTTGGTGGTTCAGGTGAAGACAAGTGATGAAATTTCTATTTGTCTTAAGTATAACAAAGAACTGTTGATGAGTATTACAGGGATAAAATATCAACGATGGACTTTTAATCTAGAGGAGATATTAGACATTATGTTATACTTGACTCTTTTAATGGATTGTTTGTTCCGCTACAGTTAAACTTGATGTTTGTTATATTGTATCAGTTTAACACTGTTGAAGGCTAACGATAATTTATTCTGCATTATCTTAGTCATAATATTTCTTACTGAGCTAGTTGAGCTCACCTTTTTGCTTTCAATGTTCTCTTCAGAAAATGAGTACGTAGCAGGGACTAGTCGGGAAATATAGTGATGGTCCTAGATGGTGCATTAGTAGTCCTCACTATTCTATGAAATAGTGTGATAATAAATGTAATAAGGACCCCATTGAGTTTGTGTATTGTCTAGATGACAATATTTGTATTAAAACTCACAGCATATGTTTAGTCGTATTTTACACGACTGATGTATAATTAGTTTGTATTTATTTTCTGTACCATGTATCTGGCCACCCAAGATGGGTGATGTATACCTATTTTTGGGTGCGTCACAGGCGTTGTCGTGTTGGGAAGTTGTTATGGAGATTCTGAGTCCAATTACTATGGAAGATTAAAAGAAGTGGTTGTGCTCAATTATCCAGGTGCTAAAAAGGTCGTTACATTTAAGTGTCGCTGGTTTGATACTGCAAAGGGTGTTAAAGTTGATCGTAATAAAATTGTCACAGTAGATATAAAATCAAATTTACAGTCTGATGACGTATTTGTGTTAGCCAGCCAAGCAACTCAAGTATACTACGCCCCTAATGTCGTAAATTATAGAACCCCCTGGTATACAGTTGTGACAACGAAGACTCGGTCATTTGATGGTACGGATGACCCGTTGTAAGAACAAGTTAGCAATCCTAGCCACGTTGTGCTATATGATGACGATATGGTGGTGGTTGATGATGTCATTGACGTATTCGATGTTGACGAAGTGGAGGAAGATGTGGTTGTTAGTCCGTATGTGGTGGTAGAAGATGATACTGAGGAAGAAATTGATACAGAAGAAGAAGAGATAGAATAAGAAGATGGAAATGAAAATGATTTTGATTCTGACGGGTTTGACGACGTACTACTTCACTAATTGGTGTTTTTTAAATATTATACAATGAAATTAGATATAATAATTGTAATGAAATTTAATTAATGTCATCGTATCTATGTCTGTTATTTCAGTAGTACAGCTATGCCTCGACATAGCGGTGGAGGTGGCCGTGGTGGCGGCCGCTCTGGATCGGGCGACGTCTCCCAGGGCGGGTCGTCTTCAGATGCTAATGAGTTGATTTCTTATTTTGGCTCAGTAACGTGTTTTCCATAACTATATTTTACATTCATTGACAATGTCATAACTATATTAAACATACAGATGCTAGACGTCGACGTCAGCGAGGGCCTAACCTCGGTCAATTAGGTCATCCATGGCGCAGCGCTCGACGTCGTTCCATTGATGTCGGCTCAAATCGTCTGATTTCAACTATCACTTATGTTCAATCGCGATGATATTATTATGTGATTAATAAATTAAAATGTTCTTAATAAATTTTGTATTCTAGTATTATGGATCATGTCGCTAAAGCGATCAGTACGCCATCTCGCTGGCGATCTCCCATCGGGTGCGACGCGATTTGCTTGAAGCTAAGCGTTCACGATGCCTTGGCCCATGGTGACGGTGTTACGGGGAGTTTCACGTGAAAGTCGAATTACATATATTAAATCAAGGTTCATGTTATTTACATATTGTTCAAATAATTAATTATACGTATGTTATGTCTGTTTGATAGAGATACTATAGATACGAGATCGGCATCACTGAGGCGAATGGTGATGCCATTATCATTGCCCACATCTCAAAGAATTATGTCTATTTGGTCAGACGAGATGCGACAGAGGGCGCCCAAAGCAGTAAAAGAATCACCTGGGACTACTTTGCGAGATCATCACCACGGCGAGATCGAGATCCAAAGAGAATTGCGATGTGTGCGTGATTGGGATGATCTTCGCTGTTCAAGACCAAGTTAGAGCAGATGAAGAAGAATCGAGGCAAGCTACGAGTTGTACATACTTCTGGCTCACAGTCGTTTCAGGAGGTTAAGGCGGTATGTATTTCCCTTTAGTTTAGTTTAATATTAAACTGCAACTAGAGTAAATTAAGGTGATATTATTTTATGTATATATGATTTAGGCCATGCGGAGTAGCTTGGGCCGACCTCCTACTATGATGGAGTTCTGGGATAGAGTCCATACTGGCAAGGGTCTCTACTGGGTCGACGATGTCTCCAAAGAAAGACTAGCTATACGGGTAATACATTTTCTATAATAAATATTATTTAGGATAATATTACGTAATTTATATGATGCTACCAAGATAACTCACATGTACATATATCAAATTACAGAAGCGATTTGAGAAGATCCGTAGAGCAAATATATAGCGGAGTGTAAAAGGTCGGTAAGAGGCGATCTTTGAGACGTTAGATTCCACCGTCCCTCCGCCCGAGATTAGTTTATCTCAGGACGACGAGACGGCTCTTTGGGTCGCGTCTCAGGATACTCCCACTAGTACTAGCTACCAGATCGAGTCTTTGGGGTTACCAAGGATACCACTATATGTTTGCGCTGGGAGGTATAATATTTTTAGTTTATTTCTTGTTTATGAATAAAGAAAATTCGCCATATTATTCATGTTATATTTATTTTTGTAGGCTCTAGCCAGCGTCTGCGTCCGAGAGCCCCCGTGGGACCATCACATACGGGCGCTGGCTTAGACGATGCTTTGTTCCAGCGTGTTATGGTTGCGGTGTCGGAGAGGTTTGAGACCGATCCGCTGTTCCATCGTCAGGACCTTCCCAGCCGTTCTCGCCTCCATCACCAAGGCAGACGTTGCATTTGGTGCCACCGCATGAGAAATACGGTATCCCTCCGAAGCGTTGGGCGCGATCGCGCGACGAGATTGTTCGGATGGTGGTTACCTTAGTCGAGGACGCGTTTGTGCCGATGTTGAGTCAGCCCTCAACTGCTCAGGTATACCATTCGTTTTAAATTCAAATATATATTCTGCATGTAATTTAATTTTTATTTAGTTATCTTTAATCAAACGATATACTCTGGACTAATGAGTTGCATTATATTGTATCAACAGGGTGACGAGCGGGATGACGATGGTGGCAATTTTCATACTCCAGAGCAGCGTCGACGCCCGCCCGATGATCCTCCTCACACCAGGGGCTCTACTAGTTTTACTTAGTTTACATTCGTTTGTATTTTATATTATTTTTGACTTAGTTTACATTCTGAGTTACATTATTTTGTATGTATTGTAGTTTAAACCTTGGCATTTAGTTTAATTTAGCTTAATGAGATGTTTGATATAGTTTAGTTTAGATTAATGGGATGTTTTTGACCTTTTTACTTCTCATTTAGTTGGTTTTTGACATATTGTCAGTTTTGGTAATTGTAATTCGTGTTATTGGTTATATTGTTAGCTTGTGTATGTGTATGTGCTGTTAGAATACAGGTACAGGTACAAGATGTGGGCTAAATCCCTGGATATTGCAAAAACAAATAAAATATTAAAAAAAATCACTATTCTCGACAGATTTCCGTCGGAAATAAGTCCTTCCCATTTTGGCCATGTGACACGTGTCACATCTATTCTCGACGGAATAGTACTAGGCTCGACGGAATTCCGTCGAGTTTAAGGAATCTGCAAATTATGTCACGCAGCCACGTGTCATGGGTATCGTCGATCGAATAGACTCGACCGAAGAGTTTCAGTCGGACATATCTTAACCCCAACTGAATATTCAGTCGAGGATACGTCCGTCGATGTTAAGTATCCCCGACTGAAATATCGACGGACTTAATTTTAACCTGCTTATATACGACCGAATTGCCGATCGAATATTCCGTCGGAAATATAGTTAAAATCGACGAAAAATGCTTATCACCGAGGGAATATTCCGTCGAAAATAACCATTTTTATTGTAGTGTTTGCCTTTTGAATCACTTGCCTAGACACTAGTAGTTTGATTAATTTAAAATTTAGCCTTCTCTTGGAGTCCCTTGTCCTAATTGAGGTTGAGAGTCCTAGGGGGCCAACGTCTACTTGATTTTTTTAAGGCGAGGTTATGCAAAATGAATGGTTGGTTTGTGGGCCAAGGAAGGGTGATGAAATCTCTACCTTATCTTGTTGCACGTTGTGCCCTTAATGCTAGATTAAATATGAAAATGCACAAAATAAAAAAACTATAAACAAATTAAAATGTCCTAAAACTATGTGAGTTATGAAAGAAGGAGAAATTTTGACGTACCTCAATCCTCCAGCAATCACCACAGTTTATATTTAACAAAAAAAACAAAAAAAAAACCTAGCATGATGTGCTCTACGTGAGTGAATGCATGAATGCAACAATTATATTAGTTTTCTAACTAACAAAAAAAACTAAGCTACTCCTACTCCAAATAAGAAAACTCCCTTTAATTAACTATCATCCAACGAACGTATAATGAAGAAATAATTTAATCTACTCCTACTCCAAATCTAAATTAATACAATACCTAATACTCACTTCTCTCTAAAAATAAGAGACCTATTTATAGGGAAAATAAATTTGTGCTTTAATTTAGATTCATTAAACTTGGACACTTTTATTCCTTTTTTTCCTCTTCTTTCCTTCTTGACTTCAATCTCTATATGGTAATCTTTCAAGAGTCCTTTTCCATATTTAAAAGTTGGATATAATTATTTTATTTGCTCCCCAAAAAAAATAAATGTTATTTCCTACAAAACAAAATAAAATATATTAGTTAAATAAAATAAACATATAAAATAATAAATATGAAAATATTAAAATATATTAATTATGTGTCTGTCAATAGTCAAAAAAATATACATATATTTGCACTACGACGTTATATTTACATAATAAAATTTATATAAACACATATGGCTTTGTATTTAATTGCATATTCTACTATTATAAAACAAATTTTGATTGCATGGTGACTAGTACTCCGCCCGTCTTTAAAAAAATGAGTAAAATATAAATTTCATATATATTAAAAAATAAGAGTAGAGAGGAGAGAATATAACATTTCAAATTTTTTCTTTAGCGATCCCACAAAATTCATAAAATGATGAATAATTTTATTTTTTTTATATTAAAAAATTTCACTTAGTAACATAATTATTATTTTTATTATATAATTTATCTTATTTTTTTGGAAGATAAAATAATTGTACTTTTAATCATTACGAAGGTAATAGTTTTATGTGGGTGTAACTGGTGGATCAAGGGTGCCTTAATGACCGGTACACTTTGATTTTAAATTTTTTTTTGGTTTTTTACCACAATAATGAGAAAGTTTACAGTGTTTTTTAATAAAAAAAAAATAGACTTTTTTTACAATTTTTTGTTCAAACTTGCTCTATTATTTTTTATTTATTTTTTTTATAATTATGGTTAAAAAACAAAAAAAAAAGGAGCACCGGTCATTAATATAAGTCGTTTTAGAAAAATATTTTTGTCTCTTAATATAAGTCGTTTGAGAATTTCAAGTAAGCATTAATTGTTTAGTTTCAAATATTACCCAAAATATTAAATATAACTTTGGTTCTCTCACTATTCTTTGTCCAAAAAATACACTCTCTTTTTTCAATACAATGACAATATAGACAATTGACATAATTTTCTTCATACTTGTACACGGCTCTAAGAGGCTATTTGTTTATATTTGAATAGCCAGATAAATCCACAACCATTAAGGCGATTTATTTTGAATGAATTTAGTGCTTTTTTTTTTTGAATGAGAAATTTGGATGAAGTTTTTTTTTACAATATTAACTATTATATTAAATAATTTTATAACAATTTTAAATTTTTTTAAATGGGTAAAATAATAAAACTATGTTATTCAGATTTTCAGACATGTCAATTATCAAACAACTTTTTTTATTCAGATTCAGATTCATTCATTCAATTTTTATCAAATACCCTTTAAAACGACTTATATTAAGAAATGAATGGAGTAAAACACAAAAACATTTTTCTAAAATGACATCTACTGGCAAAAGAAAAAATTAATTACTTGTGTTTAATGACATAATCATGTGATAATGAAATGATAAGAATGATGATTAGCTGGATATGTTGATAGGATGGTGACTAAGATGCAACAAAGCTTCTATTTGTAAGTAGGAGATGTGCATGGAATTAGTCCAAGTTAGTGTACAAGTAGAGGAGAATAAGATTGCACACATAAAAAATATTTTTTTAAAAAAAAAATGAGAATAAAATAAGAGGCAAATCAAAGTAACTATTTTATGAAATTCTAAGTAAGGTGAAAATCAATGTTGTAATTAAACCTTCTACTAATCTCTAGCTATTTGTACATTTGGGGGGGTGGGGTGGTGGGGGGGACTAACTGCATTATAACCTTTTACCTAATTTCTCTCAACACATAGTTAATGATTCAAATATTATCTTTAACCACGGTACAAAGAATACAGTTATTTGCCATAAATTTTATTATGTTACTAAATACTATAATATTTGTAAATTTATTTGAGAAATTGAGTAGAAAATGTAATCCACATTGGTAATACAGAAAGAGTGTCATTTTTATCGTTTGAGAAATCATCATTTAACAATATCCTCAAATTTATTACCACAATTTTATTATCATCTCTATGGCACTAATTAAATATTCAATAAATTTAAAATATACATTACATTATTAAACTTTTATTATTACTAATATAACTTCTGATTGTACAATGGGGAATAGTTAAGAAGAGTTTTACATTATATTTGGCAACACAATTCAAGTTTTGAATTTAAAATTTAAAATACATTTAAAATGTTATAAATAATGAAAATTAATTTAAAATTCTTCAGTTGGAGAAAAAGGAAAAATTAAACTAAAAAACTATTTTATGAAGGGAAAGATAGAAAAAATTACATTTTTTGAAGCGGTATCATTTTATTTCACTCTCTTTTTTATTTTTACTCACCTATTTTCTCATAACCTCCTTTCTTTTAAATACTTACTTTATATGTTTTTTATTTCTTTTCTGAGTGTGTCAGATTATTATTACTAAGGGGGGTGTATTCAATTAAAATTTTTAAAGATTTTTTTTAAGTGACAGACTTTTGTAGAATTTATAGGATTTTAATTACTTTCACAAATTTTAAAGACTTTTTTAAAATGACTTTTATAGACTTCATGAAATAAGTAATACGCTTTTATAAACTTTTTTTATCAAGATCATGATAGATTTTTTATACTTTCTAATATATCTTGCAACTTATATTAATTGTTAATTAGCCCATACGTGTACAACCTCTCTCTCTTTTTTCATGAACAAGAGTAAATCTTATTATATTATTGTGGCATGAGATTTTATATATGTTGAAAGCGCTCACATTATTCTATTCATTTCATGATACGTTTGGATACTTTCGGATACCAATAAAAGTTTAGAAACTACGGATATAATAATAAAAATTAAGCTCACTTTTCATTGAAATTTTATATATCTTTATCGTATCATCTGACGCTTTTTAGTAGGAATATCAAACTCTGTTTTTTACAAAATAATACGACAATGAAGATTTATATGATCAAAAGTTGCAAAACTTCACACATGTGAGTAAATTGCCACCAAGTTATAGAAAATTTATCACAATTGAGTACCAAAAATCACCCATCTTTGTAATCACCAATATAAACTCAAAATAATTCAAAATTTTTCAAGAATTTCAAAACTATTACCCTTGTTACCGGCCATTGTTATTATTATGATCGACGTCTCTTCACATGTCTGAAGCTATACTAGTCCTCCATTTATTAGCATTCTCTCGTTGTTGTTGCTCTTGAGTTTCAAAAACGTGTTCCAAATATATTAACTCGAGTAGTGGTCTCAATGGAGCTATTATTCCTTTCAAAATCAATTCTGTTTCGTTTTTTCTAAACACTGGTGGACAAGGAAGCCTCCGTATTTGTTCCTTAAAATAGTAAGAGTGGAGCATTGGTAATTCAATATTATATTGATTGCTTTATATATATATATATATATATATATATATATATATATATATATATATATTGATTGTGTGAACCCAATTTTGCATCTTAACCGCTACTAATTCTATTTGATTGTGTGAACCTTTTTTATGCGCTTTAACATATATCAAAGCAAATGCGTTTTTCCTATGATACACAATATATATATATATATATATATATATATATATATATATATATATATATATATATTTGTCATGCGGGAATACAATCACATATTACATTATTTCATTATGATACACCAAAGACACTTGAAGATTTAATATGGAGGATGTCTAAAAAATTAACAGCAATTTCCTTCATTTAAAATGTCAGAAAACTAAAAAAAAACATACACATACACATCATATATTTTCTATTTTCATATATTATATATACATAATCTTTACAACTGATATGATATGAGAGTTTCATGATTTTATCTCACCTTTGTTGAACAAATCTCTTCCCTCTTTCTATTGGAAGCTTTCAAACGGCTACTTTTTCCCTCACCAATTCAGATTAGGTCTAGTTATTTATTTACTTATTAATATATCTTATTAATTCTCTTATTATAATAAATTCAATTATTTTTATGGCCCAAATTTTATCAAATTATTTATCCATCACATATTAATATTTATTAGCCCATATAAAATAAATAACTAATTTGATCCAATAAAAGATAAAGTCAAATTAATAAATAGTTTTATCCACCTTTGTGTTTATTTGGAAGTCTTTAAAAATCTTTAGAGATGTGGTAAAACTTTAGATATGAGGTAAGACTTTAGATATGGTTTGATAGTTATAATTTTCTTCTAAAGTCTGTCAAACTCTACTATTTGATAGAAATCTTTAAAAACTATTGACTTTTTGAATACCAAAATACTTTTATAGACTTTATAAAAAATTTAATTCAATACCACCTAACTTTTAAAGACATTAAAAAAGTTGTAATTGAATACCACTAAGTTTTTATAAACTCTTTAAATGTCTTGATTGAATACAACTAAAATTTAAAAATCTTTAAAAAATACACCCCCTAAATAATAAACGAAGAAGCGATGATTATTTGGTAAATTAGTATAACTTACTTTTATTAATATATACATCAATGGTTCAATTCTTCATAGCAACATGTTATGAAGATATGTCCAGAAACAGTAGCAGTGTAGGATAAAGATTGAAGACAATAAGTTATTTAATTCCCACATAAACTCCAAGATTCTAATTCTTGACAACAGCGAGTAATGAAGATATGTTTAGAAGGCAGGAGCAGTACGTGATGAAGATTGAAGACGGTAAGTTATCTCACTCTCATTTAAACTCTGTTTTATTTATAATCGGGAGTTTTCCAATTCTAATCGGATTAATTTTCACGAATTCGGGTCAGTCTTTTTATACGAGCTTACTCCCGTGTCTCCGTGGCCCCATGAATCATTTCTGACCTTGACAAATTATTACTGGTGAAAATCGATTCTAAGATATCCGAGTTTACAGTTTATTTCAAGACGATTATAAACTACTGTGCCAACTATTGAGATTCATTTAAACTCTTCTTCGTAATTTGAGATGAATCATTGTAATAAATTAAGACATTTAAAAAAATACTCCTTCCGTTCTTAAAAGATTGTCGTTTTAAAAGAAAAAAATTATTCCAAAATGGTTGTCGTTTATAACTTTCGAGGAGAATAAATTATTTATTTTCCTATATTACCCCACCTTATCTCATTGTCCCAAAAAATTATCTCGCTTGTATTAATAGTTTTCAACTTCCCATAAAGGGGTAGTGATAGAATTTCAAATATATTTTATTTGGCAAATGATACTCCCTCCATTTCTATATGCAGATCGTTTTAGACTTTTTTTGTTATTCTTAATTATTTATAGTTTGTAGTTATCTAGGAAAATTTATCACTATTTTTCTCAAATTGCCCTTTATTACTCCATAAAACTCTTTCAGTATGAGACAAGTGAGGTGAAGGGTATAGACAATTAATAGTATAATTAATGTTTTTTAATAATTTCCTTAATTGTTGTGCATATATCTAAAACGACCTATATTAAAGAACGAATAGAGTAATTTTTTAATTAATATGAAAAAACTTTAAACGATAATTTTTTAAGAATTATGGAGATAGTAATAATCATAAACGAAGAGAGAGAAAAAGGAGACAGACTCCCGCATCACGTGACTCGACCTGGTTGTGTACCACTTCCACTTGACTTTGTGCTCCTTTTGAATCCCGATGGGACCGTTTATAGAAAACGTAAAGTTCTGTTTGGTTCCCCATAGGCCATATGCTCAATTCCAAGTTATTTGGGCTTCTTTTTATTTGTGTTTTTAGAGAGCAAAATTTATCAATTTTATTTATCTTTTAATAAAATTTAAAGAAGTATTAATAATTTAATTTATTATATTATTCTTATATTAAATTTTTATTTTTTTATTTTTTTATCTTTTATAATAAATTTAAAAAGGTAATATTGAGATTTTAAACTTTCCTTTACATTATATAAGTTTTTTAGAAAAATTAAATTTTCATAATATAAGACATTTTATATATATCGAGGAGAAAAAATTAATTTTTTTTTCTATTTTGTCCCTAATAAAATATTCAAGAGTAATTGAGGGAGAGGAGGAAGAATAATTAATTAGTGTATGGATAATAAAATTACAAACCAACATTAATGGTCTAACATTAGAATTAATGAGATTTCTTAATATGTGTGATTATGTCCTAAACGTCATACGGAGTATATAATACTACATCCGTTCTTAAAAGATTGTCGTTTAAAGTTTCGACACATGGATTAAGAAAGTATCATTTATCAAGTAAAATTTATTTGAAATTCTATCACTACCACTTTATGGGAAGTTGAAAACTATTAATACAAGGGAGAGAATTTTTTGGGACAATGAGAGAAGATATGGGTAATATAGGAAAGTAAATAATTTATTATCCTCGAAAGTTGTAAACGATAAACTTTTTGAAACAATTTTGTTCCTTCTAAAACGATAATTTTTTAGGAATGGAGGAAGTAAAAAAGAGAGAGTACTCATTTTAATCAATCAGACAAAACATTAGTTGTACTTTTTAATCTTTATGTTTTCTCTTAAAATATCAATTAAAAAAGAAAGGAGAGAATACATATTATTCCCTCCGTTCCTAAAAGATTGTCGTTTAAGATTTTGACACATAGATTAAGAAAGTGTCATTTACCAAATAAAATTTGTTTGAAATTCCATCACTACCCTTTTATGGAAAATTGAAAACTATTAATACTCCCTCCGTCCAGGATAAAAGTTCTTATTACTATTTTGAGTAGTCCCATAATAACCAAACTTTTACACATTTTTTCCTATTATGCCCGTAGCATTAAATATCTCATACTTTTCATATTCTAATTCTCTCTCCATATTTAATGACATTATTATGGGCAATTTTGTCATTTTATTCCTCTTCTTAATATGCGTGAAAAGTTCACCAGGACTTTTATCTTGGGACGGAGGGAGTACAAGGGAGAGAATTTATTGGGACAATAAGAGGGTAGGGATAATATAGAAAAGTAAATAATTTATTCTCCTCGAAAGTTGCAAACGATAAATTTTTTGAAACAAATTTTTTCTTTTAAAATGACAATCTTTTAGGAACGGAAGGAGTACAACTTTAATATTTTTCAGTTATTTTAATCATTTAAAAAAAATTAGAAATATTTTTATAAAGAGGAAATAATCTTCACATAAAAAAATAAATAAACTCATTTAAGTGAGAATCGAAATTAAAACTTAAAATTCAGAGCATCTTAATGCATAAATTGTTCTTTGTTTAAGTTTCATGTTAGTCGTAATTTAAATTTATTATAAAATTTATCGACGTATAATGTAGGGGTATCATGGACGGAAAGTGTTCACACTTGCATGATCGAAGTGGTTCTTCTAAAAAGTAATTAAGAAGTAAAAAAGCGTGGTTAATTAATTTATTACTATCATGGAGGATGATACAGATCCCACGTCCAAACAGTTGCAAGTAGTCCAATTAATGTACGTAGTTACTGTTAAATAAATTATTCCCTCTGTTTCAAATTAATTGCTCAATTTTAATTTTTTTAAGTTAAATTAACTATTTTTAGAATTAATAATTAAGCATATATAAATATATTTCTAAAATTATAAAATTTGGGGTTAGTAATAAATTGTATATACTTTCTTTTGGTTATAATCTCTTCACCTATATTTTAGCAAAAATAGTAAAAAGATTAATTTTAAAAATGGTCAATTTGACTTTAAAAAGTCAAAACTAAGCAATTAATTTGGGACGGAGGGAGTATATCGGAACGTGCTATTATGTGTATCACGTTTCTGAAGATGAAAGTTTTCAATTGTCTCTCAATCTTATGATGGATGTATAAGTGTGTTTAAAGTTCTTAAGACGATAATTGAGACCAAACCCTAACTGTTTTATTTATAGAATAACTATGGTCAAAATCGTCCATCATGATTATGAAACCCTTGGGCCCATTATGCTAAGTACTATCAAAAATATTATTTATAGGAAACATAATTAATTATCAAACCCATAAATAAAATAATTAAATTAATACAATATGTAAACTCAATAATTATATAAATAGTAGATGCCGCATAAGGAAATAAAATATTCTAAGAGTTACTTCTATAGCAACTATTGGCCAACAGAAAATATTGGTAGTGTCTATTTCACGAACTAATCCGGGAATCTATTGAGGATACTCTTATCCATGATAGGGACATCTATGCGCTTTATTGGATTCAAATCTAATCATGTTCATGTTCGTGTTCGTGATCTGTCCCTCAGAATCTTCCTTCAATGAATTTATAATTTTGAAATAAGTGAAGAAACATTTAATTTTATTACTAAGAGTGGCCTATCGTGATATGTGAATTCTGGAGTTAAATGTGCGCCTAAGGAGGTACACCACTATTTTTAAGTATGGAATATTGTGATACTCTAATCTCACATAATGAGATTTTGATTATCTAATCTCTCATTTTGTAAAAAGAATACAAATTATACACAAAAAATTGTGTATAAAGAGTAAGATCCATATATTATTTATCAATAAAAATGTATAAATTATCTAATCGTTGGTCCACTTCCTATTTCCTCTTATTTTTTATGCCGTTTGTAAGGGTGTAAATAAACCAAGTCGAGCCAAGTATTGAGTTGCTCATATTTAATTTACAAAATATATTGAGTATAAAATAAGGTTTGATTGATGCTCATTTAGCTATCGAGTTTAGTACAATCCCGAATCGAACCCGAACAGTTTGAATTTTTTGAACGAATATGATATGAGTATCAATAGAAAAATTGCAATTCACTACTACAAAATACTAAATAGACAACACTTAATAGACAACATTTTTTATAAAAACGTTGTGGTATGTTTTTTTACAACGTTTTTAAAAAAATGTTGTAGATACATATACAAAAACGTTATCTATTTAAAAGGGCATTTTTTTTGTTTTAATTAGATAACGTTTTTTTAAAAAAAACGTTATCTATGAAGAAAAATACGGAGCTAAAAAAAACGAGTAAATAAAAATTTTCCGCTCTCTCATTTGTCACCGAGTGTCTTCGTTCTCGTTTCTCATCTCTCTGTTTAGCCTCTTTTCGTTCCAGAAAACAAAAGCTAGGGTTTGCACTTAGATTTCTGAACCTCACCGGAATCTGAACTCCGCCACCACCACCATGAATACACCGCCCATGCCTCTTTCTCTTCCTCGATAGCTAACGACACTACTTAGAACGATACTCCCCAAAACCCCTAAACTTCACCACGATTCTAGTGCTAGTTCTAGTAGTTTCACCGTCGTTTCAATACTCGAGTAGGAGTCCAACAATGGCGCCGAGCCTCGCCAAGATGATCGCGATTTAGACAATCGGCAATGGCAATGGCGGTGTTAGGGTTTCCCATTTTGCGCCCAATTTCAACGCTTTGGTCATGGTTTTGTGAGTCTATTTCTATTTAGTTAAGCAACTATTCTCTTCTTGTTATGCGATCTATTTCTATTTTGGTCGCATCTTTGTTATGATCTATTTCTATTTAGTTAAGCAACCGTTCTCTTAGTGTAGATTGTGTTTTTGAATTCATAAGATTGGATTATTATTTTTGAAACAAAGGCCCCTTCGATTATTCTTTGAAGATGTGGAAGGTGAAGCACTTGCAACACTCATCCTCAATAAGCTTTCGTGCAAGAGTCGAGGTTCTCTGCTTTGTACATATGTGGCGTTTGATTTCTTATATGAATTAATTTCTCACGTAAGTCGTTATTTGATTATTTTATCAGTTATTTTGGTTGTTAATTGTCTGCTTTGGCATCTCCATAGGTTTGTGCAATCAAAGCTCCACAGGTTTGAGAGAAACGAAAAGGCTAATCCTCGGGATCTTCTTTGTTCTTACTTGGAGGCTAATTGGGTATATTATGCTAATTATGTTTTTATAGACTAGTTTTATGTTTTATATTATCCTTTTGAGTTTAATAACAGCATTAGCTAATGGTTCTCCCCCCTTTTTTTATAGGTTATAACTAAAGAACTTGGTATGAACCTTGATAATGTAGAGTTAGATATGCTTGGTTCGTGCAAAGAGGTAAGATGGACTGTAAATGTGACGCCCCCAAAATTAGGTATACATCACCCATCTTGAGTCGCCAGATACATGGTACAGAATTCAAATACAACTTAATAATACAACTGTCGTGTACAATACGACAAAACATAAACTGTGAGTTTAAATACAAATATTGTCTACTAGAGATTATACAAACTCAAAAGAAGTCCTCATTACAATTATTATCACACTATTTCACAGAATAGTGAGGACTACTAATGCACCATCTAGGACCATCACTTTGTTCCTCGACTAGTCTCAGCTACGTTCTCATTTCCTGAAGAGAACAGTGAAAGAAAGGGTGAGCTCAACTAGCCCAGTAAGAAATATTATGACTAAGATAATGCAGAATAATTTATCGTTAGCCTTCAACAATGTTAAACTGATAAAATATAATAACTATCAAGTTTAACTGCAGCGGAACAAGCAATTCATTAGAAGAGTCAAGTAGGGAATAAAATCTACTATCTTCTATGATTTAAAAGGTTTTTCATCACTTTTATCATTGGGACTCGATTTTAATAAATAATCCACATCATCGAATCACCTACACGACTACTGCCAATGATATTCTTTAAGTATCACGACCATGAAGTTATCCATGCACTACTGACTTAATATAATCATGTTTTCATCAACGGTCCTGATCATGCCATAAAACAATTCATCTTTGCACTACGGCCAAAGAGAATCCATAGCCATAATTATACCAAAAACTATCCATCAATGCACTACGGGCTAATGAGGACTTTTTTCACATCATTTGTAACATTACGGTTATGATTATACCGTATAATCCCTGGTCATAATCATACCAAGTCCATCTATGCACTACAGGCCACAGATGACTTTCAACATAATATAAACATGAGGATGATGACAATGATATAAGAATTCAATAAAACAAGTTCAAGGATTAATTTATCCAGGAACTGATAACGTTCAAATTGTCAACATGATACTGCTTTGTAGAGTAAAATTCAAGAATGCTCAGAAGAATATTTCCATGAAAAGATACTGGATGAAGCGCAAATATCAAGGATATTCCACTAATTTCATGGGTATAGAAGTCAAAGTTTTAACCAACTGAGTATAATAAAGAATGGAATAACAAAAGAAATCACCATGCATGCGATAGACCGCATAGATAGGTTATTCCAACAGAATAATAAAGGATGGAACCAGGTCCGGCGTAAACGCACAGACAAGATATTCCGACAGAATAATAAATAATGGAACCAGGTCCGGCGTAAACGCACAGACAGGATATTCTGACAGAATAATAAATAATGGAACGAGTCCAAAAACGCGTTACAGACATAAGATATTAAATGGAATAATAAAGAATGAAATAATGTAAGAATTTCACCAAGTATAGGGTAGTAGCAGCGAGATCAAAAGTTATTCCAATGTAATAATAAATAATGGAATATGAAGTTCTCTTCATGAATACAAAAGAAATAATACCCCTACCGTAAAAAAGAAATCGTATATAAGAGTAGGAAAGTAGCGAATAATTTTCTATAGGTTCTCTGTAATTCTCTCTCTAGAGTTTCAGTGAATTCGTAAGAAATAATGAAGGAATGAGCTTCTATTTATAGAAAAATGGACTGCATAATAACTAACTTATGAACGGTCCAGATTGATTTACTTTAAACGGACGATCCAGATTGGTTTACTATTAAAACTTAAAACAACGGTCCATACTGATTTACTATTAAAACTTTAAACCAGCGATCCATATTGATTTACTATTATAACTTCCACCAGCGGTCCATATTGATTCACTATTATATCTTTAACCAACGGTCTGAAAAATTAGCACATCTCCTCATGGAATAATATTGTACCAAAAAATGATATGGATCGAAAAGAAATATATTTTACGGGTGATCAATAGTACCCCGTGAATAGTAATGCGTGAATAGTAACTCGTGAATAGTAACTCATGAATAGTAACTCGTGAATAGTAACTCATGAATAATAACTCGTGAATAGTACTCCTACACAAAAAGTGTCCCGAATACCCGATTGAACAATACTTAGTGACTTCTCACATAAGCATCAATAATCAATACCGTGTACTACTATGCAACCATGTGTATTACTGTACTTTAACATCGGGTGTTTCAACAGTTAACGGTAAAACTTCCGCCGTTATTTTCATAAAGTTTTTTTTGTCGTTTTCTCAATCCGACAATAATTAAGTTGCGGGGTCCACCAATGATTGTACCGTCGTACGGATATTCCCCGACAAAAAGAATATTCCTCAACCAATCGAATATTATATAACCACTTGCTTACTTTGCAAAATTTGTAAATATTACCCACAACTATAACATTACATCAAATCAACACCATAATATTAAAAAATATTATTTCGAGAAAATTAAATCTTTATTCATAAAATCTGGGGTCTCACAATCTCCCTCCTTATGAAATTTCGCCCTCGAAATTTACGACGCATACTGGTATCTTAGAATGTGAGGATACCTTGACTTCACTTCAAATTCTAACTCTCGAGGTATAACCTTTGAGCGTCGAATATGATCCTTTTTATCCAAGATGTTAACACGTATCTCCTCATACGTTAAATCGTCTGCTATCTCGTCCGGTTCTAAATTAATAATGTGGTTCGGGTCGTCCACATATTTACGTAACATCGATACGTTAAAAATGTTATGAACACGCGACATACTTGGCGGTAAAACGAGTCTATAGGCCGCAGTTCCTACTTGATCAAGGATTTCAAATGGGCCAATAAAATCGAGGGTTGAGATTTCCTTTCTTCATCGATTCTTGCTTCAAGAATAATGCCCTCTTGAACCTTTTCTTCAAATTCATCAGATTCGGGTGTGTAGCTTGAGCGGCTTTAACTTTATCGATTAAAGTCGATTCTACTCGTATATTCGTTATCTTCACGTGGGTCCCTAGAGTCTTTAACTCTATCTTCATCATTTGTAAGTTATACGAAACGGGTCTTTGTGTTAACAACATCGCACTCTTAAACGCATACGATTTTCTACTCAACGCGTCAGCTACCACGTTCGTTTTTCCCACGATGGTATTGAATGATATGATCGTAATCTTCAACAGCTCGAGCCAACGTCTTTGGCACATTACACGTTCCCTTTAGTTGAATAAATGTTTAAGGGTTTTTAGAAATGGGTTTTGTACTGGGGTCAATACAAAATTTGATTTTACGCTCTAGGGTAGGCTAAGAAGTCTTCAAGAATACGTCAGGAAATTTATTAACAATAGAAATACCATTCAAAACTGTGACTCTCATCCAAAACTTGGATAACACGTCACATTGATACCTATCAACTTGTCATCGTCATTCACGACGTTGCCTACAGAAAGTCTGGCTTCGGTGCATTCCACACAAGAAAGTCAACAACGAAAGGATCGGGGCTCTTTATTTATGGCTTGATATGACAATGATTGACTTTAGTGGTTTGGTTACTTTGAATTCGCATAACATGTTGGTTAGGAGTATGAAAGCTAACAACCCATTTAAAAGCATGATGAGTAGTTAACCAATCGTTTCCAAAAATCACATCAAAGGCAAGTATTTTCAAAGAGATAAGATCGACAGGTAACGTGAAATTGTTGATTTGAACAAGATTTATAAATAGTGG
Organism: Panax quinquefolius; assembly: GCA_020205615.1. Lineage (NCBI taxonomy): Eukaryota > Viridiplantae > Streptophyta > Magnoliopsida > Apiales > Araliaceae > Panax > Panax quinquefolius. The sequence goes on along the minus strand of CM035164.1, from coordinate 118,697,800 downwards.
AGGTAACGAAGGTTTCTCCCAACTGAGTTTAAACAGATATATCAAAGTCTAACTTCTCCGGAGTTAACTTCAAACATTGAACACAACTAGGTGCAATAAAAGAGTGAGTAGAACCGGTATCTAACACGGTATAGACTTCACAAGAGTTTATGATTAACATACCCGTGATAATTTTATTCAGGTTCCTCGTCACGAAAAAAAAATGCTCTCTCTTAAACTACCGGCTTTGGCTTGCTTGGGACATCCTTTGGTGCCTCCATCCTAGCTGAACTTGTCTTTGGTGAACGACAAAATCGGGCTAAGTGATCTTCTCTTCCACAATTATAGCATGCTTTGGACGGCATCGCGCAGTTTGGACTGATGTGTCCCTCCCCACCGCATTTGAAGCATATGATAGGTGGTCGTTCTCCTTCCTTAACAACGGGTGTTGGTGCTGACGTCTTTCCATCATTGTTGAATCTCCTCTTCTTGAAATGTCCACTCGTATTGTTTTGACCATGATTACCACCGAAGTGGTTACCATTTATGGCTTGTTGATTCCCTCCATGCTTATTGTCACCGCTTTGATGACTGTTATCACCGATATTATCATTTTTCCAGCTGCTCTCTTTTGGTTTCGTTGACTCGTTATCGCGCTCCACTAACTGAGCCCTATTTACAACATCTGAATACAAACACAGTTTATGAAAAATAAGATATTGACGTATCACCGGCTTCAAACCTCTTAAAAACATTCACGTCATTCTCTCTTCATTATCAACCAAGTGGGACGTAAATCGGGACAACTCGGCAAACTTGGCTTTCAGATTCGCGACACGGCCATGTTGTTTTGCTCCAACTTGATAAATTCCACCTCCTTCATGTGATTTAATGCTTTTGGGAAAATACTTGTCATTGAGCGACTCTTGGAACTTCTCCCAAGACATCTTGAGTCGCGCCAGTCGGGTAATTTTGATTTCCGCCCCGGTGATCGCCTCTTCGTCACGCAACATAAAGGTGGCAAAGGGAACCTTTTGCTCCTCGGAGCATCCCAAGACATCAAATATCTTGGTGATCTGCTTTAACCATGTCTCCGCCTTAAGTGGTTCTGGCTTTCCCAAAAACTCCGGTGGTCCCAGCTCCTTGAATTGCTTAGCGGTGACCAACCGTGGGTTGCCATTGTTTCCTCCTGCATTATGAACAGGAGCCGCCTTCGCCTGATGTTGCATTAATTCTAAAAAGCTCCTAAACGTACCATCGTTCGTCAATTGATCAGTGTTGTTATTTACAAGAGGATTATCACCATCCTGTTACACATTGTCCTGATTATTGATCTGTGGAGAATCAACAGTCTCCTGTGCTCCATTGCTATTCTCAACATTCTCGGATGTCATTTTCAGATACTGCCACAAAACAAAGGTTAATTGACATGTAACATATTATCCCTATATTCTGACCGACCAATTAAATACAAAAAAAAAAACTTAGGTAGGTCATACTAGCGAAGGAATTCCCCGTCTCTCCCCTCTTAGTTCTATTCTTACATCTTAGCCAGGGATCATATCCTTAAGCTTTGATACCAACTGTGATGCCCCCAAAATTAGGTATACATCACCTATCTTGAGTCGCCAGATACATGGTACAGAATTCAAATACAACTTAATAATACAACTGTCGTGTACAATACGCCAAAACATAAACTGTGAGTTTAAATACAAATATTATTTACTAGATATTATACAAACTCAAAAGGAGTCCTAATTACAATTATTATCACACTATTTCACAGAATAGTGAGGACTACTAATGCACCATCTAGGACCATCACTCTGTTCCCGACTAGTCCCATTTACGTTCTCATTTCACAAGAGAAACGGTGAAAGAAAAGGTGAGCTCAACTAGCCCAAGAAGAAATATTATGACTAAGATAATGCGTATAATTTATCGTTAGCCTTCAACAATGTTAAAGCGATAAAATATAATAACTATCAAGTTTAACTGCAATGAACAAGCAATTCATTAGAAGAGTCAAGTAGGGAATAAAATCTACTATCTTCTATGATTTAAAAGGTTTTTCATCACTTTTATCGCGGGACTCAACTTAATAAATAATCCACATCATCGAATCACCCTCTGCACTACGGCCAAGGATATTCTTTAGTATCACGACCACGAATTATCCATGCACTACGGCTTAAGATAATCATGTTTTCATCAACGGTCCTGATCATGCCATAAAACAATTCATCTCTTCAGACTACTACCAAAGAGAATCCATAGCCATAATCATACCAAAAACTGTCCATCAATGCACTACGGGCCAATGAGGACTTTTTCCACATCATTTGTAACATTACGGTTATGATTATACCGAATAATCCCTGGTCATAATCATACCAAGTTCATCTATGCACTACAGGCCACAGATGACTTTCAACATAATATAAACATGAGGATGATGACAATGATATAAGAATTCAATAAAACAAGTTCAAGAATTAATTTATCCAGGAACTGATAACGTTCAAATTGTCAACATGATACTGCTTTGTAGAGTAAAATTCAAGAATGCTCGTAAGAATATTTCCATGAAAAGATATGGATGAAGCTTAAATATCAAGGATATTCCACTAATTTCATGGGTATAAGTCAAAGTTTTAACCAACCGAGTATAATAAAGAATGGAATAACAAAAGAAATCACCACGCATGCGATGATAGACCGCATGCATAAAAGTTAATCCAATGAGAAAAATAAAGGATGGAGAACGAGTTAGGCGTAAAACGCACGTATACGATGATATTAAATGAGAATAATAAATAATGAAACCAGTCCGCGTGAAGACTTGCATGCATGTGATATTACGATGAATAATAAATAATGGAACCAGTCCCACAGAAACGCATGCAGAGCGAGGATATTAAAAATGAATAATAAAGAATGAAATAACAAAAGAATTTTACCAAGTATAGGGTAGCTCAGCGTATACAAAGTTATTCCAAATGAATAATAAATAATGGAATAATGAAGTTCTCTTCATGAATACAAAAGAAATAATACCCTCATAGTAAAAAAAAAGCGTATATAAGAGTAGGGAAGTAGAAGAATACTTTTCTATATAGTTCTCTTGTAATTTCTCTCTAGAATTTCATTGGATTCGTAAGAAATAATGAAGGAATGAGCTTTATTTATAGAAAAGTGGATCTGATGCATAGTAACTAACTTATGAGCGGTCCAGATTGATTTACTTTTAAACAGACGATCCAGATTGGTTTACTATTAAAACTTAAAACAACAAATCCATACCGACGCATTATTAAAACTTTAAACCAAATGATCCATATTGATTTACTATTATAATAACTTCCACCAATGATCCATATTGATTCACTATTATATCTTCAACCAACTAGTCGAAAAATTAGCATATCTCCTCATGGAATAATATTGTACCCAAAAATGATATGGACCGAAAAGAAATATATTTTACGGGTGATCAATAGTACCCCGTGAATAGTAACTCATGAATAGTAGTAACTCATGAATAGTAACTTGTGAATAGTAACTCGTGAATAGTAACTCGTGAATAGTATTCCGACACGAAAAGTGTCCCGAATACCCGATTGAACAATACTGAGTAACTTCTCACATAAGCATCAATAATCAATCAATAGTGTACTACTATGCAACCACGCGTATTCATTGTACTTTTTTTAACGGGTGTTTCAACAGATTAACAGTAAAACTTCCGCCGTTATATTTTCATAAAGTATTTTTGTCGTTTTTCTCAATCCGACAATAATTCCGCTATGGGAGGTCCACCAATGATTGTACCGTTGCACGGATATTCCCAAACAAAAAAATATTCCCCGACCAATCGAATATTATATAACCACTTACTTACTTTGTAAAATTCGTAAATATTACCCACAACTATAACATTACATCAAATCAACACCATAATATTAAAAACTATTATTTCGAGAAAATTAAATCTTTATTCATAAAATCTGGGGTCTCACAGCAAATTGAGAAAAGTACATATTTGATATTTGATTAGTACTATTAAAATTATTCTGGAAATATTAATTTGCAAGAATCATTTTAATATGGCCCATGCATAATGGAATTTCTGGCACCATCCTTGATGGTGAGTGTAATTGTTTGATACTGTTGGGTTGTTTACAGCTTAAGTTCTTAAAACAGTTGGTTTTCTACAATATTTTATTTGGATAACATATTCTAGTTATAATAATGTATATTTTCTTGTTTATTTTCAGGAAGCTTTAGATACTGGAAATTGCAGCAGAATCCGTATTTTGATGTGATTTCTGACTGTTTTGGTAGGTTTGCTATTGCTGTTTATTTTTGTCATTCCATTTGTAGTCAGCTTCGTATTACTCTGCACATTATGGTAACTGGATTCTAAATTATTCTGCTCCATTTAGTGGAATTGAGATTTAGGGGTAAAGTTCTTGTAAAGGATTTGGGAGTTATGATTTTAATCAAGATAGTGATATTTGGAAGTTAGTATGTTTTTGATTGCATGAGGAGTTTCTAGTGTATACATGACACCTCTGTATTTATTACTTGTGTAAATAAAGGAAACACTAAGGTTAGACAAACTTCACAGGTGTTTCTCAAATTTTTTTCACCGTAATCTTTTTTCTTCCCACCCCATTAATCAAGTATGAATGTAATTTAATGTGGGAGTTGCAAGGGACAAACATAGCTTGCACTAATTGTTATTGCTCTTCTGTTCTACAGATGTGCAGCAAAGTTGTCCAACCGAGTTCGTTACTGGTTGTCTTTGAAACATTATTATCATCTGCTACAACAACAGTGGATGAGGAGAAAGGAAATCTCTCTTGGCAAGCATGTGCTGACTTTTACATTACTTGTATTCTATCCTGTCTTCCTTGGGGTGGATCCGAACTTGTCGAGGTATCTTGATCCCCTTTCTCTTGGCAAGCATGTGCTGACTGATGGCTGATAGGCCCAATACTGCAATATTGAAAGAGTATTTCAACATTAGTTTTATGTCTTAGACTCTTAGTTAGTCGGATGGCTTCCCATAAGATCCACAATATTGGTTAATTATGTGGCAGAATTCCTTGTAGATAAATGAAAATTTAACAACATTATTGCAGCACTGTCCACTATATCTATATGCAGAGCTTATAATCCTTGCTTCATGTCTCTAATAAAACTTATTGACTAATAAGTTCAAATGCCAGGGCAACATTTTCAATGTCAAGGAGCTTAGTAGCTTGCTATGTTAGATATCTGGCCAGATATCACCAGATTTGATTTTTTCAGTGCTTTCTTGTTTTCTTAATTGTCTTCGCCTTTTGATAATTGTTAATTTGCAAGTACAGCAATTTTGGGGAATGAATGTTAATTTTTATTTTCTGCAACCTCCTTTGGGTGTTTTCAGATTCAATTTTTCTTGGCTGCTTTAAAAGCATTGTCTCGTAAAGAGATTCATTACGGAGCATATGCAACATCTGAGCAGGTACTATTATTTGTCTTTTTCTGTGTACTAGACCAACTCTTTCAACTCAAAGCCCTCTTCAAAAATAGCAGCAGGGAATTTTTTTTTTATGACAATCTATTTCTTTAGTATAATTAAAATCCACTATACAATCTGCTACTATTTGACAATTGGAGATGCAGATTATAGTGGCAGTAGAGTTGACATTGAATCTAATTAAAGGATAGGGTGAAGGATTCGAATCTTGTCCTTAACAATTATATCTGAATCTGCATTGCAGCTGAAACCAGATGCTAGAGGCCCAGTATTGTGCTTTGTTGGTCCACCAGGTGTTGGAAAGACATCTTTGGCATCATCTATTGCGGCTGCTCTGGGCAGGAAATTTGTACGCATATCCCTTGGTGGTGTGAAGGATTAGGCTGATATTAGAGGACATTGGAGGACATACATTCGAAACATGCCTGGGCGTCTCATTGATGGATTGAAGGTAATAACTGGTTTTATACATGAACTTTTTTAACTTTGTAAATCCTTTTTGGATTATTTCCTGTCATAACTTTCTGAGTCTGTTAAAAGTTGGTCGAGTCCAGATGTCGTTTACAGCACTAATGCTGTGCACTGGTTCCCAACTGTTACTGCGTCATACATATTCTGCTTGGTTGGCATGTATGAGCATAAGCTTCTGTCTGTCGGTTATTTCCCAGCATTTTTGGCATTCCTATTAATAATCACAAATTGCAAGCATAGTGTTGGCAATCTGTTAGTCAGTAAACTTGTCACCTTTCTGCATCTTATCATAGAAACTAAGATTTCCTACTGGATCAGTACCCTCTTCAACGTCTAACTGAAGGATAATTGTCTTGATATTCCTTGATTGGCTGTTGTATAGCACGAATTTGGCCTGCCTAGCATTTGTATAAATATAACCTGTTTCGATATATGATGTTTATTTATCTGTAAAACATTTTCACCGGATTACATCCAAATTACATTTATCAGAACATTGAATCATAGCACGTAGTAACATCTGGCTGGAATATATTTGATGGTCTAATGGAAGCATTCAGATATACTCTTATTCCTTGAAGTTCCTGTTTAGAGACTAATATGTTTGTCTTTGATCAACTTTCAGAGAGTAGCTGTTTGCAATCCAGTTATGCTTCTCAATGAGATTGACAAGACTGGTTCTGATGTTCGGGGAGATCCAGCTTCAGCATTACTGGAGGTTCTTGACCCTGAACAGAACAAAAGATTTAATGATCAGTATACTATTTCCTTCAGGATCTTTTTGAGTTTAAGATTTTTTTACATAAATTTAATACGAGTCAGGTAGTAGCTTAATTTTATGGGTAGTTTGGTTTATTTTGTGGATTGAAAAGTGAATTTGAGATGTATATATGGATAGTTTGATATATATTTTGTGGATGTAATAATTTGAAATTGTAAACGAATGGTATTATTGGGATGTATTTTGAATGATTGATACATTTTGGCTTTAAATTTAAATGAGAATTTAGACTTTTTAGCTATATATTATGGCATTAGCATATTGTAGGTGCATTGGTAATATAGGTGAACCACAACATTTTTTTTTCTTTTTTTTCCTTTATCTACAATATTTTAAAAATATTGTATAAATTGGTTAAAAACGTTGTCTGATATATTAAACTACAACGTTTTTATCCAAAAAACGTTGTAGAATCATATTTTCTACAACGTTTTTAAGCATCTGCTAATTTATGGAAAACAAATCTACAACGTTTTTTTCTAAAAAACGTTGTGTATTGTGCTTAACCACAACGTTTTAAAAACGTTGTGTAAGGGTGTCAAATAGACAACACCCTTAACCACGACGTTTTTCTGACTGAAACCACAATGTTTTTTCCCCGTTATCTATTTACTGTTTTGTAGTAGTGATTTGAGAAGGTTCGAGTAATTTATCGAACTTTAAAATTTGTTCATATTTGACTCATTTATATTTCGAGTGTAGCTCGAATAGAACTTTTAGTCTGGTAAATACGAATCGAACTCTAACTGTTTGTTTATTTTACGATCTTAACTCTTACCTGTTTGTGTATAATTTTTTAATGTAATTTGTGTATCAAGTTGTTCCTTGCGAATATTATTAAGGGTCCTCACATTTTGAATAACTCGACACCACCACTGACCACGTGAATTAAGCATTATACTTTTGCAATAATCACATTGGTCTCTCATTTGGTTTTCCTTTTCGAAGAAGGGTAATTTATTTGGTTTTTTTAATTAATATAATTAATATTTGATTTGATTGAGTATGATACTAAATATTTTTTTTGTTAAATTCAAAATGGCATTAAGTTTTTGTAAAATAGTATGAGACTTTCTTATTAATCATTTTAACAATAATACAAGTTAAAACTATTATATAATACAAAATATTAAAAATATTCTACCTTAAATGTTTTGTTTCTTCTTATGACATTGAGTCAACTAATAAATTTACAAGATAAAGAATCATATTAACACCGTCGAAAATTATAACTAAGTGAACACAAACATAGTAAAAACTAGATACAAACCCGCGCGTTGCGGTGAGATTATTCAAATTTTTAATAATAAATGTATACGTACAATTAATAAATTAAAATATTATAAGAAAATGGTATATTGTTGTGCAATGATCAAATTTTACACAGAAAAATAAATGAATATACATTGTAGGGGGTAGTGGTGAGAGTTTACCGGTTTGTGCATTACACTCTAAGTATAGGACTATTACTTTTAGGCTGGTGGCAAAGTAAGTGACCTCTACTTGTGGACAAATCATTTTTTCTACTCTTCTCTTTTTCTATTTTTTTTTCCAGTATTTCTTGACCAAAGTGTAGCCAACTGATTTATTTTCCCCGTCCTTTACTATTTTGTATTTTGTTTACTGCAAAGAAATGATTGCCTCAACTTAACTTTTTACAATCCAAAAAGAGAAGAAAAGGGTATGCGAAGGTTTAAAAAATCACTTAAAAATACAATTTTTTGTATGTATTTCAGAAAAAAATTAAAAAAAAACAATCCCAATACAATAGATTGTTAAAGAAAATAAGTATTGTTCTCTTAGTTTTCTATTTTATTTATTTTTCCCATACTCTAAATAGTCAATACATGTCAAAACATTAAGTAATATTGGAACTTCTACCATAATGCTAAAATATTGATTATAGTTAGGGGTGCTCAAAAATTCGGCTTTTTTTCGGTTTTTTTGAGGCAAGGTTGAAAGCAAATGCCGTGATCGATTTTTTTTTTGGTTTTGATTTTTTGATCTGGTTTTTTTGGTTTCGATTTTTTTAAGTCTGGATTTTTTCGATTTTTTATACTTTTGAGATGCAGAGTAGCGGTAATGAAAATTTTGAATTGAATATCCGAAAAACGAAAAAAAGAACCGAAAACCATACAAATAATATATTAACAAATAATTGGCCCATAACATTATGCAATAATTGGCCCATAACATTATACAATAGAATTTTGTACTCATCATTATTTGTACCAATTATTGGCCCATAACATTATGCAATAATTGGCCCATAACATTATACAATACAATGAATTTTGTACCAATTATTTGTTAATATATTATTGGCCCATAACATTATGCAATAATTGGCCCATAACATTATACAATACAATAGAATTTTGTACCAATTATTTGTTAATATATTATTGTAAATCGAAAGAAATTTGTTTTTATATTAAATTTGTTAATATAAAAAAATTATTTAATTATCGGTATAACAAAAAAAGAACAAAAAAAACAGAATCTAGATTTTTTGTAGAACTGATACAAAAGCAGGTTATTGATCTATCTTGCAGTTCTTGATTTTCCGGATTTTTCGGTTGATGGGATTCGATTTTTTCGATCTTGGGTTCGGTTTTTTTACCGATGAGCACCCCTAATTATAGTTACCCAACATACTTTTAGTACGTAATTTAATCTCTCATATATTAATTATAGTTCATTTTTATGAACCTATGCTACTTCATAAAATTCAGAGTATCAAACGAAGTACCAAATGGATCCAAATTTAATCTACAAGTACGAGAAATCTAATCAGAAACGTAAATTAACAGAGTTGAGCAAAATATTAGAAAAAGTTAGGAAAGTCAACAAAAAAAGACCTAGCAAACGATGGTGTTGTTGCGAATCTTGGCGTTGCCGTAGGGAATGAGCTTGAAGTCAACGATGTCGTAGAGTCCGTCATCGAATATTAGATAGATAATATCTTAACAAACCAGAACATTGTAATTTTCCTTCCAGATATGCCACAGTCTAATATGTTGAGCAAAAAACCCAATTCTCAATGATACAAGTGACTTGTGACACCTTTATTTGTTAGCTGATCCTTTTGTTTTTTTTTTTTTGTTTAGATTAACTTAAATAAGATTAAGACAGATATATTTTTCCCATATAAAAAATAACACAAGCTAGAGTATGCACTTGCTTCATCAGAGGAAAAGGAGGATATAAGTTATTTGTTTCCCTCCAGAATGATTACCAAATACACCCCCCTTTTAGGCATATAATGTAAATAATGATAATAACATATGCACATTTGAGAGCAGTACCAAGATGGATGTCAGAAGGCAAACAAGTAGGAAGCCAATGCTCAAACTATTCAGCCCAAGCATATCGCAAAATAGTTGGGCAAACTACAAGAGTAGAACCTTCATTCAAGAGACAACCTTCAATTGCAATGGCCTGAAAACAAAGTCAATGTTCAAATTAGCAGTGCCACATTATGAGGTAATTTTGAGTAGTGTGTGTATGAAACATACACTGTTTCCCAACTTTGTCATTTACATAAATTTAGTATGCCAAAACCTTTGTTAATATTATTTTATTATAACATTGTTGTGCGTTGTAGTAGAAATAAAATCATAATAAACATGATACATGCAAATGAACAAATAATGAAAGTGTGTATAGGATCCTGTCATTAAGAGACGAGAATGGAAGTATGTGTAGGATTTCTTAGAGAAGCATTCTGTCATTGTTTACATTGTATTAAACTAAAATAAAATTATATACCTGCATCAAGGCACCTCAAATAAAAAAACTTCCTCTTTTAACATGTAATCAGTAAGTCAGCATGGGCCTGGAAGGGTATTAGAGTACTAAAACACGCAAAAATGAACAAATATGTCTGCGTGTGAGAGTGCATGGGATTGAATTGCAATTGTGATTGAATTTCCCAGCTGTTGCAAACAAATTCAAAAATCAAAGTGTATGCAATTTAAAGTCAAATCAGTATCAAAGGAATAGATAGAGAAAGAGCTACTTCTTTCTATGAAATGTAATGATTTCTGTTAATGTTGCATTCAGCAAATGCTAATTCACATGCTCGTTGAAATAATGGTTGCTTCAGGACATGAGCTGACCGAAGCAAAAACTGCAAATAGTACATATTGTTGAAATAACAATAATGGACCAATTCATCCAATCAATTTCAGAAAACATGATGCAATCAATTTTTTGGTATGGATAGAATTCACTATTTTACTCAATATATCCAAACAACCAAAAATTAGCACTTAAAAGGATCTTTTTAAAAGTCACTGCAATCTTATAAATATTTGCAACAGGAATCTAGTCAATAGTAAGATATAAGAGTTTAGACATACTTAATAGTTGATTTCAACATAACATAAACTATCAACCAAATAAATAATTTCTTGGACAAATAAATAATATTTTGTGTCAGTCCAAAAAAATTATGTTCTATATGACAAATAATTGGTAGCTGACAAATTATACGTAACTAAAAGAAGGAAAAGTTAGTGAAAAATAATGATGAGAGGGACCTGACAAGAAGGTGTTATTGCTTCTAAGTTTGTCACTGCCCAGAGGAATGAGATTGCATCAACGAAGTCAATATGTCCATTGTGGGAAATCTTGTTTAAGTCATCAATAATGATTTTGGCACTAAAATAATGTCATCCAAAGAGTAAAAGACAAACCTATTATACTCTTATTTCAAAAACATTCTTTGGGAGAAGACATGAATATATATACACAGAAAAACAATTGAATATACATAAACTCTACTTAGTACATGTTTTAACAAATTTTCGAGTTGAAGGTTCAAAATTTGAAGGAGTAATAAAAACTAAACAATTTTTAGGGGGTAGTGTTGAGTGTTTGCCGTTTTTTTTTGTCTTTGCAACTGGAATTCGACTCGATCGAGATGGATGTGTGAATGCAGATCATAGATTTACCTAAAAAGATTCAAATAGATTATAGTAAAAATTTTAGGAGATGTAATAATAAAATAATCAGTGTTTACACTAATAATGACCAACAAAAAGATAATAGCTAGAAACAGTCAAACCTTTCTACATTAAATTATGAAAAAACTTCCTTGAAAACTATATTCTTTGTAGTATTGTATGTTTTTCCATCCTTGTCACAAATTAATATTTTCAATCCACTCTTGCTTGTAACTCATGATACTGCTACATACAATTGGCCATGGCTAAAAATTAGACGTGACAGATACAATCCAAAATGTGAGGACGTGACTGATACAGTCCAACATGTGAGAGAGATTGCCCCTGGCTCTTATTAATTGTCATGGAAAAGCAAACAACCAAAGGAAATTGTCTTCGTTGGAATTTAAAAGGTAATCTAATGTCTGAAGGTGTTAAGACCAATCGAGGTATGAAAACCGTGTGCCGAAAATTGATGGCTGAAATTACTTTTGCTTCTATCACATTTTCCCAATTGAGTTACTATTAATCTCGTGTCATTGCACAAACCAGAACACTGATCTATATTTCGGAACAACATTACAGGAACCCCAATCTTCAACGTTAGCTTGTGGTTGGGCATTCTAGAAGATGTAATGCTATTCAAAAATTTTAGGGTGTAAACGCCTTCATAGCTGTTTGAGTTTTCATCAACCTTACATACACTGTCCGAGCTTAGATATGTTACTTCATCACCTGGCCATAAAGACATCACATATTCGTTCACCTTATTTACAGCATTAAGTGTAGGAGTGAGGATGGCTCAGTCTTGGAAATAGAAGCCATCGTCAAATTTTTCCAATAAATTAGGATATGTGCTATCAACAATTGCTGCAAGGGGATTGATCGGATCTTTGATAAGAATATCATCAGGGATTTCTACATTTGCTTCACCATCATTAGCTCCGCCAATTGTGCCATCTCCAACCTTCAATATCCAATCAGAAATTTCTCTCAACTCTTCTATATCAGAATATGAATTTTGAGATTGAAGTCTCATGTTCTTTGTTAAAGTCAAAACCTTCCAAAAACTCCACAAATATGAAGAATTCAGAGTTGCTAAAACAACGTCTTGTCTACTGGCCTTGGGAATAATAGGTAATATCTGTCTAAAATCTCCACCAAATACAATTACTTTTCCACCAAATGGTTGATCTATACTATTCGACTTACTAAATCTTAGGGCATCTCTTAATGTATTATCCAAAGCTTTAAAACAATATTTATGTACCATTGGAGCTTCATCCCATATAATAAGTCTAGTTTTTCTAAGAAACTCAACCAATTGACTTCCCTGTTTAATGTTGCAAGTTAAATCCTCGGCAACAATTAATGGGATACAAAATCTAGAATGAGTTGTTCTACCTCCAGGGATAAGAAGAGAAGTTATTCCACTTGATGCAACCGTTAGTATTATTTCACCAGTTGATCATAGTGAAGAAGACAAAGTTTTCCATATAAAAGTCTTCCCAGTTCCCCCATATCCATTAACAAAGAAAACACCTCCTTCAACCCTTAAGACCGCATTCATGATGGTTTGATAAATGTTTCTTTGCTCATTATTTAAACTGAAAAGAAGAGTTTTATGATCTCTTGCCAAGTTTACCCTATCATAACAAAGTTCATCTTGAATAAATCTATTTTGCCCTCTTGATAATTATCGAACTTGGAAAAGGCGGTGTAGGGTAATCTATAAAGTTTTCCCATTGCTGCGAGTGAAATTGAAAAGCGATGGAAAAGCGGTGCAGAAGCTTTTCAATTTCTTGTAAAAGTATAACTCTTCAATTGTTCATCACTCAATTCCAAATCTGCTCATTAAGAAAGAAAAAAAAATATATAAAATTTCAAGTTAAAAGTTAAATAGATAATTGGAAAAAATAAAAAAAAATTAAAAGTAGTATATTCTTAAAAAACATGTATTATAATATAAACATGTACAACTCCACCTATAACTACCCATATGGATGGTATTAAGTGATAATTTATGTAAAAGTAACTGATATCATGGATATTGATTGGAGCAAAGCCCTACTATATCATGGGTGTATCAAATGCAGAGTATGGTATTTCTTTTTTAAGTTTATGTTTATTAAAGCATAGGATCCACTATAGTTTTGAAAAAAAAAATCATTATTAAACAATGAACGACCAATTGATATAGTTTACTATCAATGCAGAAAAGTAATTATTTTAAAATTTGTCAGTAAAAGCTAAAAAGCTAACAAATTGAAGGAGATATATTATAAAGCAAATGTACAAAGCGGTTTCGGGTGTGGTTTGGAGGCTTAAAACCGCACCATGCTCACCCCTAGTAGCTGTTACTGAAGCCTTAATCCAATGGTCTAATATTTTACCTTCTGATCTTACTTGGGAGACTTGGTCTGATATTCATACTCAATTTTCAACTTTACATCCTTGAGGACAAGGATCCTTATCCTTTTAAGGAGGGGGAATTGTATGGTGTTAGTTAAGTAGTTAAACATAGGTGGTCTGGGTAGAGATGTTATTTCTAAATAAAATGTGTTGTATTTCATTTTAGTTGGAAAGTTGGTACACAAGAATGTTGTTTGGATATAAATGTTGAGATTGTAATGTGAAACGCAAGAAATACATGGATTTTCTCTTCCTTTAGTTTCTCTCTCCTCTTTCTCTTTCTTCTCATTTCTCTTGCTCTATATCTCCGTTTTCTTCCTTACTTTCTCTGCAAATTCTCTGAAATTTCTACCGGAATTGATAACTCAATAGTCAATTCCTTACAAATTCTATGGTGTTAGTTATGGTGTTATTTAAGTAGTTAAAATAGTTGGTCTAGATAGAGATGTTGTCTCCAAATAAAATGTCTTGTATTTCATTTAAGCTGAAAAGTTGTTACATAAGAGTGATGTTTGGCTAACAATGCTGAGATTGTAAAGTGAAACACAAGAAATACATCGATTTTCTCTGTATCTTTGTTTTCTTACTTACTTCCTCTGCAAATATTTCTGCTGGAATTAATCTCTCTCTCTCTCTCCATTACTCCAATACACGCTCAAGCTACTCCTTCAAAACGATGCCTTAAATGAATTCGACATCCTCACAACTAAATCTCTACACAAAGCTCAACCTAAGGTTTTGTCTCATTGCACCGATACATATTCTACTATGGTGCAAATATAAGCACATAAACTTGCCCTAGCTCTAATTATGGATGTAAACGAAACGAGTCGACCCAAGTATTGAATTGCTCAGATTTGGTTTACAAAATTTATCGAGTATAAATAAGGTTTGATTGAAATTTCATTTAGAGTCTTCGAGTCGAAAGCGCGATTCTGAATCGAAATTTGACGGTTTGAACTTTTTGAACGAATACGATCCAAGTATCAATAGAAAATTACAATTTGAGGAGTTTCGAGTAATTTATCGAACTTTAAATTTTGTATATTTGACTTATTTATATTTTGAGTCTAGCTTGAATCGAACTTTTAATCGAATAAATACGAATTAAATTCGAAGTGTTTGCTCGTTTTACAACCTTATCACATCACAAGGCAATTACGTGCATGGTTATTTTGAGGAGATTATGTGCTTATTTTGGTATATAGGATGAGGGTCCCATCTTCATACAGGGAACCTAATTTTCTTAATACACATTCAACAGCAAAATAAAAATTTCTTTTGGTGGGGCTTCCAATGACACAGTTGTGAGCGACGATTAATATATTGTTATTAAATCTAATTTTAATATTTAAATTTATTATTTAAAAAATAGAATAAAAAGTTTAATAAATGGGATCCAAGTACATATCTGAACAACCCTTGTGAGACTCGGTTAGAACCAGAAGAGAATTTTATGCGAAAATAGCATGTCTGGCATATATATATATATATATATATATATATATATATATCTTAGATCAGTCTGAAGACTCTGGCCGGACTTTTTTTTTTGCTTTTTTTTTAAAACAACTAAAAATAAATAAATAAAAAATTATGGAACTTGAATTTTTATATAATACAGTGTTTTTGGTGTGATTTGGATACATAACAAAACATGTATATATACAGTTTATGCAGTATCATATACATTTTTTTAAGATATAGAATCCAAATCACACCCAAAACATTGTATTATGGAAAAATTTCAGTTCCATAAAATATTATATATATATTTTTAGTTGTTCTAAAAAAAAGCAAAAAAAAAAAAATGTGGTCCATTTTTTATCAGGTCCGGACTCTCGAACCTGATCAGTTATATATATATATATGTGTGTGTGTGTACACAACTGTAGTATCTGATCTGCCATTTATTTGTCATCCCATAAATATTCTATTTAGGCTACGGTGCGGGTGAAGCAAATCATTTAAAAACTCGTCAGCCAAGTAGTCAACTATATAATACACAATTGTGTATATACATATAGCCCATATATATATGTTCTCTTTTCCCCTCTCTTTTGGTTTGTAGTGTTCTTTCTAGGGGACTTCCTCTGGGCTCCTTAGGTCCATCCGGCCCGGTACACTCATCCACAAGCACGGAGGATTCATTGGGATCCGGGTCTTAATGGAGCCTTGGCCGATTACTAAAAATGTAAGCTTGGAATCCTCAAGCCAACATATTCAAAGACTTCCCCTCCCCTTTGCCTATCTCTCTTGCAGAATCGATTGTTCAAGAAGGAGCTCTTACTGTTTTCGCCTTTTTCGCTGGCTTCAGGGGGTATTCACGTTTGGCATATACTGCGCCGGCCAAGAAATCTTTGGAGAGGATTAGTACTTACAATTGAAGTACGGAGGAACTTTAGGACATCCTTGGGGAAATGCACCTGGTCCATCAATCAATCTCTCATAAAGCCCTAAGCTGAATCTAGACGGGGCCTTGCATTAGGCCAAGATATAAAGATATACGTGTATAATTATTATAAAGATATACTTAATAGTAGGGGTGAGCATGGTACGGTTTGAAGTCCAATCGACCTAAAACCGCTTTAAGTGCGGTTTGAAAAATTCAAAATCGCACTCAAATCGCCATGATTGATGCGGTGCGTGTTTTAATTGAAGTGCGATTTCGGCCCAAAACCAATTGAAACAACAAAAAAAGTCTAAAGCCTTCAATAAAATTTAACATAAAACTTACACCGAGTAATTAACTTAAGTAATGAGACGTATAAATGGGAATTATATCAAGCATGCTTTAAAATTAAAATATGCACTATATAAAACAACGTAGACTATATATTCGATAACAAGCGAAGAATATTTATCTAGTTCCCCAAAAATTAAAAGTATATATTGGAGATAGAATGAAATATATTAGGGAAGACTAAAAATAATCTATTAGACTATTACAATTATAGCATTGACATTAACAAATGCAACAAGTGCTCGAGCCCCTCAGCTATAAGCCCCTCCAATAACGCATCAAACAAATTCAAAATTTTAAAACTCAATTGCTTAATTTTTGACTCTATAACCTCTAACATCTTCTTTGATTGGTGAAAAAATGACAATGCAAGGTGGGGTTTTCTACGGCGTGTTCAAGTGAAAAGTAACTTTAGAATTTACTAGAGATAATACATACATACACACATTGGTAGTGCGGTTTCGGTTTTATACGTGCGGTTTTGGCTAAGAATAAAACCTGGAATCGTAAATTTGGTTATTCAACCCACCTAAAACCGTCATACATAGGAGCAGTTCAGTGCGGCTTTTTAATTAGTGTGGTTTCATGCAATTTTTTAGTGCGATTTGATTCTAATTTGATTCTTTTTTCATTTACTCTTAATAGGAGTTTTATCAAATTATTTGGATACAATAAAAATGCATGAAAATAAAGTAAGGGCGAAATTGGAATAAACACAAATTGTACGTAATTTGAGCTTATCTCCTTGTAGAGATATGATACGTTTACTTTATAATATAACAATTTACAATCTCGTGGTACGATTATTAGTATTATAAAATTGTACGTTTTAAGATATAATTAATAGTGCGAAATTGATTCAAAAATATCGTCTTGTACAACTAATAATACTACGAGATGACGATTTACTACATTATAAAATAAAAAATCAGCTCTCTACAAATTGATAAACTCAGTATACAATTTTACATTTTACTTTGCAAATAAACTTTGTTTATAATTGTTGCAAGTTGCTAAGGACAACATTTTAAAACTTGCATAAATTGTAGTAGCCCAGCCCAATTTTAGTTAAAGCCCAAAATTTCAAAAAGAAAAATGGCGACTTTAACGCTCTGTTTCTGAATTTTAAAATGGACAGAAAAGAAAAGAAATGGACGAAAAATTTAAGTTTTCTTTCCAATTCTTATGTTTCTGAGTTTTTAATAAACGAAAAGAAAAGAAATAGATAGAAAAACTGGCTTTTTCTCGCTTAAAGTTTTCCATCCAAAATTTACCGATTTGACCGAAAAGAAATTGGAATAAGTAATATTTTATAATTCTATATTATCCTCAACTTTTAATATAATAAATTTTAAATTACAACTCATGTCCTCAATTTTAAATTTTCTATTTTTTCTATTAAAAGCTAGAAACAACAATGAAAGATGAAAGCTTGAATTTTACACATTGGCTGAAAGCAGTGTAAATCTTCATATATGCCCTAGCAGTAGTTAAGTTCTACTTGCTGGCAAATTTTATTGATTTGGGCCAACCTAGACCTACCCGAAATACTTGAATTGTCCCTTTCTCTACCCTCAAGAAGACAGGCCCATGGGGCCCTTGAGCCCTAAATGCTATATGCTCAACTCATTGCTTTATAACTCCCACATGGCCCTACCTCCAAATAAACAAAGAGTTCACTCATCTGTGGTCAAAATTGGGCCATCTAACCCACATGACTTGAACTACAGCTCCATTTACACTTGCTCTGCTTTTAACAGCATCAAGTCAAAATGAAACCTAACATATCAAAAAACTGTTCAGAAAATTTTAAAATTCAAGAAGAGAGTATTTCTAATACACCATGAAATTAGATAGTATTAATTTTACCCTTCCATTAGTTACATAGTTCGCCACGTTTATGAGTCCCGACTTGCAAGTAGGATTCTCAATAAAAACATACAAACCTTAGTTCTTTTGACCCACCTTGAAAACTTAACTGTCCAAGGAGAGAGGTTAAGGCCTATATCAACCCACATCAAGTTACATTTTCGACCGATATGGGACTATTCCTTACGGTCTAGTATGGAGTGCGCATCATCTTATGAATACATCAGACAAAGAATAACCAAATTGGTGAACTTGCGTACATCGTGTGTTCTTACTTTTTCGTCTTTCATATAATATCTGTGTGATTGTAATATTATTCGTTCTTAAATTCTAACAATTAGCATGGACTGAGTAAACAACCGCCCAAATCCATTGGATACTCATTTGTGATCCACATTTTACCATCTTAATTAAAACAACTGGGGAAGAACATAGATCTTGATTTCACACGGTTTAAATCAAGATAATTTTATACAAATAAGTTGCATCTGCGTAGCAAAAAGATACAATTTTATACAACTTTATATAATAAAGATAATTCGAAATACAATTTTGTGCTATAAAATACAATCTTTATGTGTATATATATGGTTGTATATTACCTTGATCAATTTATATGAGCGATGTTCATTCGTCAAGTATCCCGAGAATAAAGCTATAATGACAGGTGAAGCTAAATCGACGTAAATTGCAAAAATACATTATGTAGACTACATCTTCTGTATTTACATACATACATTTTTCCTAAAAATATAACTAATTTTTATAAATTGTCTAAAGAAGCTGTTCATTTGAACGGCTAGGAATCAGGGTCGGAAGAGCATGAACATCCACTTCACGGTAAGAATAGAAGAAGGGTCCTTCAATTCATCATTATACCTATCACGCATGGAATGTGTATCCCCTTGTAAATTATATGGATATCAAGAACCCTATCCCCTTCCAAAGTCTTGCTTCAATCAAATGATATTATATGGGCCCTTTACATTAATATTTGCAGTTTTGTAATATTTGGTATAGTTAACCATGTAATAAATGTCCAAAATATTTAACATCTTATACACAGTATTATATAAACGTCACATCATATATATATCAGCAAAACAAACGTAAGTGCTCATATGTAAATGTAAATGAATCGAGTCAGTCGGGTACTGAGTTATTCAGATTTGATTCATTAAATTTATCGAATATGAAATAAATTTAATTGAAACTGGTTTAGCTATCAAGTCGAACATGATTTTTGAATCCGAGCAGTTTAAACTTTTCAAGCAAATATGACTTGAGTATCAATAAAAAAATTATAATTTGAAAATTTTCAAACATGGTGTTATATAAACGTCACATCATATATATCAGCAAAACAAAAACATAAGTGCATATATAAGTGTAAATGAACCAAGTCGGTACTGATTTATTCAGATTTGATTCATTAAATTTATCGAATATGAAATAAAATTTAATTGAGGCTCGTTTAATTATCAAGTCGAGCACGATCTCGAATCGAACCCGAACAGATTGAACTTGATCTGAATATCAATAAAAAATTATAATTTGAAGAGATTCGAGTAATTTATCGAATTGTAAAATTTGTTCATATAAGAATAATTTACATTTCAAGTCGAGCTCAAATCAAATTTTTAATCGAATGAAAACTAATTAAACTCGAACCGTTCATTTTACATCCTTATAAATAAGCAAAGGATGGATTACCCCGAGTGATTGGCATTATTTTGTTACCACACATATATGACTAAAACCCTCTTTCCTCAATAATTAAACTTTAAAAATGTACTCCATTCGTCATTTAATATAAGTCGTTTTAGAGAAGTGTTTTTGTCCCTTAATATAAGTTGTTTGAGAATTTCAAATAAGCATTAATTGCCTCAAGTATTAAAATACAACTTTAGTTCTCTTACTATTTTTTGCCCAATAAATAACATTATTTTTTTCCAATATAAATAATTGATATTATATGTAATGCTATACAATCATTTCGTTAATATTTATACCTAACTTTAAAACGATTTATATTAAAGAATGTGGGAATAATGTTTACTAGGTCAAAGGATGATTAAATGTGCTAGGAGTTAAGATGGAGCAATAAAAGAGAGTAGATATTAACCGGAACAACTCTCTCTTTGTCTTTACTATTTTTCTTTTATGAGTTGAAAAAAAATAAAGTCTATCCCCTTAACTAACAAAGCATATTTAACAAAAGAATCAACAAAGACAACTCACACAAAATCAAAAGATATTGTCCCACAATTTCAACATTCCCCTCCTTTTACCTTTTCTTCCTATGTTGTCTTGTTAGCGTGTTTATTATGGTGAATCTAGTTGTATCCATCTGTTTTTTTTTTTCTAAACCTTAAACCCTAAACCCTATACCCTATACCATATACCATATACTCAATAATAAGAGTGATTAGTATGAGATTAATTTTGATCAAGTGACTAATACAATATCGACACGCAAGCGAGTTGTGATCTCTCTCTGCGTGTCAATATTATTTTGATCAATTGACCAAATAACTTCATGATAACCGAATCTACCAATAATTAATCTCTTTCTCTCTCCATCTTTTTTATGCCTACTATAAGTCCTTAAGGATACTAAATCTCGTTCTTTTCTTCTGCTTCTCTCTCTCTCCCTCATTCGACCATCGATAAAACTAACATTTATACTACACCTCCGTTCTAAATTATAAAAGATTATTGTTAACTTTTGAAAGTTAATTTAACATGTTTTCAAACTCAAAATTGAAATGATTCACTAAAAATTGTTACACATAAATGTTACTCCCTCCGTCCCATAGTTATAGGCTGATTTTCCATTTTGAGATGTCCCAATATATAGGCTACTTACTACTTCGTATTTATAAAATTTAGTTGGTTTATTGTTTTACTTTTATGCCTTTATAATAAATATTCAAACATTACTCTTTTTTTGAAGAAGCAATATTCAATGTCATTATTTTTATCGCGCGTTTAATGTTGTTGTATTCTCTTTGGTTAAAGATTACATGGTTATGAACTGCTCAAATCAATCAATGAAGTTGAGAGTTCCAGTGTGATAAGTAAGGAGTAATTAATTTATTCATTAATTCTATATTAAGGGGTATATGTGAAAAATTTATGTTAAAAATTGCCACTTAAATTGATTTTCTTAAACTATGTGCCAAAAGAAATTAGCCTATAACTATGGGACGGATGGGAGGGAGTATATTGAGTAGTAACTTTTTATGGTTCACAATATTTATCATTATTTTAATTAAAATTATAGAAATTTATGTCAATTTAAAATTTAAAATTTTTTAAAATTAATTTTAAAAAATCTATAATTAATTTATAATTTAAAATAGAAGGAGTATTATTGAAACTAAATAAGAACCTGAAAGTTTTAGCCAGCTCGACCGGTCAGCAACCTACAAGGAAAATAAATCTTGAGGTTCCTAGTCAAGTGGATACTGGCTAGTATAACGATATCAGCATGAAAAAGTCTACCTTGATCTCGAATTGTGGTGAATGGATGAAATTTATAAAAGTCTACTTTAATCGATTAGCATGTTAATTACTAGTTAATACTCCCTCCGTTTCAAAAAAAAAGAAGAAAGAAGTCTCATTTATAAAATTACGAGGATATATTTTTGTTTCAAGTATATTCTTAAAAGGTTTAAATATAATTTATTATCCTAAACTATAGGTCATATTCCACTTCTGTAATCCACCTTTTAATTTTATCAATTAGATGATTGAACTATTAATTTTTTCAATTATATCCAATTGAGGTTGCCACGTCAGAAATTACTGACGTGACTATCTGGGTGAGGCATAACTAAGTTGATGTGTGTAAAAAATTAATTTTTTATTTTGTGATTAAACAATTTTTATATATTAAAGGAGGCAAAATGGTCATACTCCTTTATTTTAAACATTAAAACTAAACAAATTAACTACTCATTTCTTCAAACAAACAATGAATCATAAAGCCAAAAATTCAGAAATCCTTCCTGAAAATATATTTTTCGATCTATGCCGGAGATATTTTAATAGACTCGGAAGATGGATTAATATTACCCCATTAATGATCATTAGTTCTAGTTGGGCTTCATAGTAAAATTTGAATGGCATCTTGTTATTCCAAAAGAGCGGAGAATTTATAATCTCCTGCTCTCTCTTTTCGTTCTTTTGTCTTCTTCTTTATTTATTTTTTATATTAGTTTTCAATCCTCCTCTACTACTCATTGTTCAAAGAGTTATCTGAGGTTAATTTTGTGTCGCTCTTCTGGCGCTGAGCTTTAAAATTTTGGATCCAAAGCCAGCTGGATTCAATGTATCACATTAAAATATCACAAAGTTTTAGATCTCAAGCTAAACAAGCCTGAATTTGGGATTGTTTGATTAATCAATCTTCCTTTCAAATGGATCTGGGGTTCTTAAATCAGATCTTGAATATGCCGGTATCTGGGTTTGGTTAATTGATTCTGGTGGTTTTTTGCATGGATGAGGCTTGTTTATCCTCTGTGTGTTTTCTAATCTGGACTTTGTGTTTATTACTTATTTATTTAATGTTCATTTTTGGATGTTTTTATTGTTAGTTCTTCTGTAGTCCATTGTTGGTTTCCAGTTGGATTTTGGCCTTGAATCTACGTACTCCACTCTGTTCCATTTCTGTTCAATCTGGAATTGGTTCTCTATTTTTGTTTCGAACGATTTGGTGTTTTATTTTGGTTTTCATCTGATGTAGTTTGGTGGCTGCATTTAGGTTTGTTCTTTATTAGACCAGATTTGTTCCAAACTGCGATGTCTCTCATTCTTGTTATGATCAGTCTCTACTGGTATCATTTTGGGATGTTATATTTATGATATTCTTTCATTCTAAGCTTTATTAATTGTTTGGATTGGATTTGATTGTGTTGGCTGGTTTGGGCTCCCGTATAGATGTTTTGCTTACTGCTGGATTGTATTTCATCGTCGGATTTTTTGGGAGTCTCTGTCGGAGTTTGGCCGAAGCTATGGTGTCCGGAGGTTTCGTAGGAGTCTTGCCGGTGGGAATTTCTGGATTTTTGGTTTTATGATTCATTATTTGTTTGAAGAAATTTGTAAGACCCCGAATTTTATGAAATGAAAGTATTCAATTTTCTTATAATTATTATTCTATTTAGTAAATGGTTAAATTGATAAAATATTAAAATTAAGGGTGATATGTGAAAATTTTACAAAGTAAGCAAGTTGATATAAAATATTCCTTGTCGGGAAATATTCGTTTGGTTGGGAAATATTTTTTTTGTCGGGGAATATCTGTACGATGAGTGGACCCATGATGGAATAAGCTATTGAAAGTTAGAAAGCAGCGAAATAACTTTTATAAAAATAATGTGAAAAGTTTTATTGTTATCGTCTTTTGAAATATTAACAGTAAAAATACAGAATGTCGTGTGGTTGCGTAATGTACGGTATATATATAATATCTTTGATTATTGATCTTATGAGAAAGTTTCACTCGGTTTCTTTCGATTATTATCATCATAATTGTTGATAGTATCTCATATTATTGATTCAATTATTGTGCAAGATCATCCGCGACGATATTTTATATTTTTAAGTCGATAATTGAGATAACACATTTATTCATATTATTATTCAGATTATCGATGATATCTAAAAAGTTATGTCGAGGAAAGGGGTTAGGCCATCAAATCATGCGGCAAATAAGGATAAATTCTTATCGAAAAGTTCCATCTTTTCAGGAATGATCCGGTTTATCGATATCATGAGTTATAATATTAATGATGAATAATTGTTAATAGATTAAAATGTGTTTATTAAAGATAAATGATTCACAGTAAATATTTATTCAATTTTGATATAAATATAGGAATTTGTTATGGCGTTTGTTGTAAGTTTGATTTATTATTTATTTTTGGGAAGATTTACTAATTTTATGAATGAAGTCGATTGGTGGTTTTAATAAGAAATCAATCCAGACCAATTGATGGTGATTTTAATAGTAAATCAATCTGAGACAAGTCGATTGTGATTTTAATAAGAAATCAATATAGATCATCCATTTTAATAATAAATCAATCCTGACCGTCAGTGAATTAATTCTTATTTAGTTCATTCTCCCTATAAATAGAAGTTTAATTCTTCTTTCATTCTCACCAATTCACTAAAACTCACAAAGAGAACTATAAAAAGCGAAGAAAGTAAAGATTTCGCTACTTCACTATCAGAAGATCCAGGTCTTCTTAAGGTAAGGGATATTATTTCTTTTCATATTCTTAAATCTAAACTTACTTATGGTAAGTATTCGCTTCTATAATTCTTGAAATTAGTAGAATATCCTCGAGTTTTTGCGTTTCATCTAATATCGTTTCATTGAAATATTATTACGAACTTTCACGGGTTCTTATTCACCAGGTATTATTCTTCACCGGGGATTAAGGTGCTTTGCGATTTGGATATTATTCAGTTCATTATTCACAAAGATTATTCATTCGACAAGGATTTAAAGGTCTTTTATTGCGGGGTAATATTCATTCTAAGATTATTCATGCGGGTATTCACAACAAAAGTGATTTTTTCTCATTCAAATTATTTTTGATCATACTTAATATTATTCGGAATTTTCTTTCATAAGCGATTATCGTGTTAACAATTTGGACATTCTTGAACTCTGGATAAATTGAATTATAAATCTTTAAAATTTATCCTTAATCTCATTTAATTAAATTTTATATCATCATTTATCATGACCTCACGCTTATATTGTGATGAAAGTTTTTTTTACCAGTAGTGCGTAGATGTCTTTGTTAATTGGTAGGATTATTTCTAGAAAAGTTTTGTGTCGGTATAATCACGGCGCGAAATATTACAAATGATGCCAGTAAAAAGTTTCGTTTACCAGTAGTGACATCATTTTGACAAATATGAGTTGTTGGCGTGATTAAATGGCTGATAATCTTAATGAATATTATTGGCGCGTAATGAATGGATAATTCGTGGATGTGATAATAATGAATATCGTTGGCGTAGTCATTGAATAATTCATTGGATACGATCTTAACGAATATCGTTACCGTAGTAAATGGATAATTGATGATGTGAATTATTTATTGAAACGTATTCTAAATGATAAAATATTGATGATGAGCTTTTAAATCATAGAAGATAGTAGATATTATCTTTCTCTACTGACTTTTCTAAATGGACGCTTGTTCATTGCAGTTAGACTCATTATCTCATTATATTCTATCCTTTTACATTGTTGAAATTTAACGATAACTTATTCTGCATTATCTTAGTCATAATATTTTTCTTAAATTTAATTGAAATTTCACCCTTTCGCTTTCATCATATCTTTAGATAATGAGAATATAAATTTGGGACCAATCGTTGAAGCGGATTGATGATTGCGAGATATTGGTATATTAGTCCTCATTATTTTATAAAATAAGTGTGATAATAAATGTAATAAAGAAATTTCCATTTGAGTTTGGATATTATCTACGAGATAATATTCAGTATTAAAAGCTCACCATTCGTTACATCAGTATATATAAATGAAATTAGATTTAAATTTTCATGACTATGTATTTGGCATTCTCAGAATGGGTTGTGTATACCTATTTTGGGGGCGTCACAAAATTAATTAATTTATTTAGTTTTAATGTTTAATATAAAATGGTTTGACGATATTACCCTTTAATATATCATAAATATTTAATAAAAAGTTAAAGAACTATTTTTTTGTTCTATCAAGACAACTGTTATCACCCAAATGTATAACGCGGCCAATTTCGATGTGGCAATTTCAATTGGATGGAATTGAAAAAAATTAATAGTTCAATCATCTAATTGACAAAATTGAAAGATGGATCACCGAAGTGGAATATGACATATAGTTTAGGGTAGTAAATTATATTTAAGCCTTCTTAAAAAACAATAAGTTGTTAAATTAGTTGTGTGGTAATAAATTAGTATAGAGTTAAATGCATTTTGTAGTCCCCAAGTTTACTCTATTTTGCACATTGCATCATATACTTCAAAATATGACACTTTGCATCTCGCACTTTTAGCGAACGTGAACATAACACCCTCTAACCCAAAACAAGTCGCTAAAAGTGGAAAATTCGACACTTTTTCGTCACTTTTAGCTACAGATTTTGGGACAAAGAGTGTTATACGTCGGTTCTCGACATGCGAAATGCAAAATATCACATTTTGAAGTATAGGATGTAAGGTGAAAAATGGAGTATACTTGGAGGATACAGAGTGTTAGATTTTGAGCTTAATTTGAAGTAGGTTTCATTAATCATTTGAAATGAATCCACATATTAATGTGTTCTACTCTATGAGTAAATTAAAATCAAGTATTTGGATGTTCAAATTCATGGGGTAATGAATGAGAAATTAACTCCCAAAAATCACCCTTGAAAAATGATAATAAATACTTGTGGGAAACTAAATCCCACATCGCTTAAGAACATAAGTTTGAATGCGTTTATATACAATTAATTTGCTCTTGGGTTTGGGCTCCAAGGGGTACCTCACTTTTGTGATGAGGAGATGACCTAGTCAAGGCTTGGTTTGAACCTACACACACCGTCGACTGTCTGGGCCGGGCTCATGGTTCGTGGGTCTGGGTCATTGTATATATCTTTTTGGGCAAAATTATTTTAAATTTTGTTTTATTTAGTTCTATTATCAAAAATGTGTCGTTTTGAGAAGCGTAATTTATTATCAATATTGTGTCATTTTGGGAAGCGTTATCTGCCCGAACAGACGCGTCAATACTGCGTTGTTTTGGGAAGCGTCATTTGTTTGAACGGACGTATCAATACTACGTCGCTTTGGGAAGCACATGCCCGGATGACATGCCATACATTTTTATAAGCAGCTCATGCCTTTTCAAGGAGTTGTGTCTCATCTGATGAGTCACTAATCCCTCCTATAAATAGCCTAGGGGGCATCTATTTTGATCATTTAATCCAAGCATTCAAGCATTCTTAATCATTCGAGTCTTCTTCATTCGAGTTTTCTTCATTTCATAAGTCAAAGTTCTTTTTGAAAGAGAGTTCAAATCATTTTTATTTGGTTCGTTGTGTATGCTACTTGTAGTGTTGATATGGCATATGTTGTCATTATATCCTAGGAGACAAGTGTCATTAACTCTGGGCATCGCAAGGATGACATAATTGTTTTAAGTACATAGTAACAAATACTAGCATTGACATATTAATTTCTTATAATTCTAGTTCACTACAGATAAGTCTTATATATAAAGGGGGTTATATGTATATACGCAATTGTGTATTATACAGTCGGGCAATGGCGACGAGTTTTTTGGGCTATGACGATGGTTTACCCATCGTCAGAACTATATATAATAGCTATACGGGTTTTATGCCATAACCTAAAAAACGTCATGTCATAACTGGACGCAGATTCTACACGATTGTGTACATATATTTTTCTCATATATATATATATATGGATTTATATTTATATACACAATTGTATGTATATGAAAGTCGTTTACGACGACGATTTTTTAGCTATCGACGGTTCACCCGTCACATAGATAAAAATATATATAAATTGTGGTGAACCGTCGCTTATAACCCAAAAAAAAATGCTATAGTATAACTATATATACTATACAACACTGATATATCATTTTTTCATATATATATATATATATATATATTGTCCAGAATCTTAAGTTTTTTATTTATCTAACATACCTCAGATACCTTTTTTTTTATGATTTTGATTTGGACGACATTTCATTCGTCGCTATATTTAGAACCATCGTTATAAGTTGTCTGTCGCTATATATTATCCGTCGCTAAAAGTTAAGACGACGGTTCTATATATAGCGACAAACCGAATTGTCGTCCGATTCGTCGCTAAAGAAGAGTATGCAGGGTATGTTAAATAAGAGTAAAACAAGATCCAGATCATATATATATATATATATATATATATATATATATATATATATATATATATCGAGAGTAGGCCCCTTACTTTTGTTAAAATGGGGACTTTTATTTTTATTTTTTTTTTGTTTTTTAAAACAATAAAAAAAATATTTAATATTTTATGAATCGAAATTTTTCCATAATCTGATATTTTGGGGTGATTTGGATACCTATACTAAAAAAAATAGTAGTACTGTCTGCATGCACTGCTTTTGTTATCGTATCCAAATCACATCCAAAAATCAGATATGAAAAATTTCGCCCATAAAATATTAAACTTTTTTTTTTAGTTATTTAAAAAACCAAAAAAAAATCCGTGATTTTAACAAAAGTAAGGGCCTTACAGAATCCTGGACTATATATATATATATATATATATATATATATATATATATATATATATATAATCTTTGTTCATTCAATTTTCCTAACATAAAATAAAATTACTTTTATATAAGAGAGGAGTATATTTATATGGGGATAAATTAATTTTTGATCTCTGTCTTTTATTACGACTTACTTACTGATATAGTACCAAGTGAAAAAAGTTCAAATTGGTTATTGTCTTTCGAAAATATTACACTCCGTTAAACATTAGGGGACATGACTTTACAATTTAGTGCAGAAGTGAAAAAATTACAAACTAGTGATTGACTCAAAAAATTTTGTAATCGATGCTTCAGATTTTCCAATTTTTAAATAATCGTTAAAATTGATCCAATCTTATAGAATAAACATCTGTAGAGAAGTAAAGTTGATGTGAAGAAGATACTCGATGTTTTGTTCCATCTTTTTTTTCTCCTACATTCGCATAATTCATTCTTCATGAAGTGGCACCGACTTAGGAACTACGGTGTAATCCTTTCATTTTTTGCAGATTTAACTACCATCTTCTTCCGGAGATTTTATTTACGATTCCACTCCAAGAGGCAATTTCATCCTTTCAATTAAACACTGAAAATCCTTTAATAAATATATGAAGCAAAAGAATCAAATGAAGAATGAAGATATGAAGAAGAATGAGAGAAGAAGACGATGAAGAAGAAAACCCTAATTTTCAAAAATGAATAAAGATCATTGAAACCCTCTTGTTTAATGGAGTGTAATATTTTCGAAAGTCAATCACATGGGTTTGTAATTTTTTTCACTTGGTCACCAAATTGTAAGTCGTATTCGCAATGTTTAACTGAAACAGAATATATTTCGAAAGACAATTCTTAATTTAGAAGCTTTTTCATTTCAAATACCAAATTATAAATCGTGTCACAATACAAATACCAAAAATTGATTTATCCTTATTTATATATGTGAATTCGTTATTCACGGTGATTCAACAGCTAGGTGAGGTAGATCAATTCTTTAATTATGTAATAGATAGCAAAATGTTGAATTCTAGTAGTACTATCTCGTTAAGTCCTTTCATAATTAATCTAACACCTTATCGTGTTTTAAGGCAATCATCAAAGAGAGAGAGATTTCACAATCAAAACAACAAAAAAAGGAAATAAAATATTGAGAAAAATTATCCGTCTTTTGGTTTATACCTAGCTATACTCAGGTTAATCTTTGTTTGTAAAAAATGATGAACACGATAAAAATTATTTATTCTAATTTAATTTTAAAAATATATTCCTAATTTTAGAACAAGAAATATATTTTAAGTTTTCTTTAAAATTTAATTTTAAAATATATCCTAATTATAGAGCGATAAATACATTTTAAGTTTCTCTTTACTAATATTTATTATCAACGTAAATGTATAGGATATAGAGATTTTTAGAGGTGGTAGTAGGGTTATAAGATTGAATTGTTGACATCGGAATAATACTTACTTCTTCCGTCCTTTAATATAAGTTGTTTTAAAAAAATATTTTTGTCTGTTAATATTTATCGTTTGAGAATTTCAAGTGAACATTAATTGTTTAGTTTTTAATATTACTCCAAATATTAAATATAACTTTGGTTCTCTCACTATTTTCTCTCCAATAAATACCACTCTTTTTTTAATACAAGGACAATATAGACAATTGATATTATATTTAAATACAATCATTATTTTTAATACTTATGTACAACCCTAAAATGATTTATATTAAGGGTCGTCCCATAATATATGACGTTTTAGATGATTATATTTTCCCAAATTAATTGGCGTTTTATATAATTTAGGAGAATTAACCATAATCTTTCTAAAAGTACTCATCATTAAAAAATATTAAAGATTAGAGAGAATATGAGATAAATATATAATACTCCAATAAATAATTAATATTATATAATTTTTTAAATTTTTGTGCATAATTTTAAAATGTGATAATCCAAATTATATAATTTGGATCCGGTTACCATGAAGTTATCTTCATAGTAAGTTGATCAATTGACCAATACAGTGCTAACACGTAGAGAGAGAAATTACCTCTCAACTTGTGTATCGATACTATATTGATCAATTGACCAAAATTAACTTGATGCTATCAACTTCCATGCTAATTACTCCTTTATAATTTGGGTTGTCAATATAAAGTCAGAACGCAAGCCCAACATGAGTTGGGCTCGACTAAAAAAAATCTAACGGAGGCTGGATTAGATTAATAATATGATCCAAATCTAAGCATTAAAAATAGTTAGAATAAAAATATGAGTAGAATCCGAAAGAATGTTATCTTTAACTCGTTTAAGATTCAAACTATTCAATTTTTAATTGTAATTGATACATACTACCGGTTAATACATATTCAATTAAATGTTCGATACATTCTCTTATAATATATACAAATTTAAATCAAATTAGGATAATTAGTTATTATTTTGTTTTGTTTTTAATTTTAATTGTGATTTTATATTTGTAAAGTGTAATAATAAATATATTTTCTCAATTTTAAGCAAAATAATAAATTCAATTTATAATTATATTTATTATAAAACTAGTTATTATGTGAGGCTGAATTCGAATTTGAATTTGAAGTTCATGTGAGTAGTTTGAATAAATATTAAATGAAACGGATCGAATTCGAGTAATAAATATTCTAGTAAAGTCGAATCTGAGTAGGATTTTTCAAATATAATTCAAATTTGAAATTAATTGAAAGACGCGTTTATTTTTTTTGAATGAATTCAGTAGTTTTATATCACTTGATTCGATTCGTTTACACAGTTAGTTGTCAACTCCGGTCATGTTCATTAGCATTCTCAGTCTCAAACACTTGTCTAGCACTTGAAACGAGGTCAAACCCAAAATATGAAAATATTACCTACTACTACTACTACTACACAATTCCACTGGCCGACAAAAAGTCCTGCCCAGTGCCCAGCCACATGCAAACAAATTCCCTCTTCGATTCCCGTTTTTTACTTCAATGATTTTTCATATGATTTTCTGAATCTATATGCACAGCACACCAATCCCTATCTATGTAGAGAAAATGAAGATTATTACTAATTTACATAATTAAATTATGTGATTTTTCGTATACTAATTTATAGAGCGTTTAAGATTTTAAATACGCTTGAAAATTTTATTTATCTTTAAATAACTTATTTTAAATATAATTTATTTAATTTACAAACGTGTTTTTATAACTTTAGGCATCGTAATATTTTTAACATACTCTACATACTAATATACTCCAAAACAAAATTTAAACACATAAAAGTGAAAAGAATATACATATGTTGAATTAATAATAAGGGAATTATTATCGACATTAATGGATTACTATGTTCATAAAGAAGGTTTTACATATAGAAATGAAATATAGTAATTAGAATCCAATACTCTGCCATCTCTATGTTGAAATTTGAAAATATTACTAATTTACTTAGGTAATTACTATATTATACGTTGTTTTAGATTATTTCATTTTTTCTAATTATTTATCATTATATATAATTTAGGAGAATTAATTACAATCTTTTCAAAATTATTCCTCATAAAAAAAAAATATTACGAGATGAGAGAAAGTATGAGATAAGTATGACAACTATAAAAATCCAAGAGTATTATAGTATAATTGATATTATATTTAATGATATACAATTATTTTCTTAATTTTGTGCACAATTTTAAAACGATATATATTAAGGAATTGAGAGAATACTTTTTAGATAGTAATTTATAATATTCATTTTATATCGATTAAAATTAAAAGAATTTAAATTAATTTTGATTTAAAAATCTATTAAATTAACTTTAAAAAATTAACAACGATCAAATAATATAGAAAAGATGTAATACAATTTATTTAACTCATAAATACATGGCATTAATTTTGGTGTGATAACCAAACGTACTAAATATATACCATCATTGTAAACACTCTAAATACTACCAACATACCTTGTAACTAATATACTCCAAAACACAATTGAATTAATGATAATAGTAAAAAGAAATACATATGTTGAATTAATAATAAAGGGAATTTTTATTGGCACTAATGAAGTAGTATGTTCATAAAGAGGGGGTTTACATTTAGAAATGAAATATAGCAACTAGAATGTAATACTTATATGTTATATGTCCATGTTCTTTCCATTCTTTCGGATAAAATGCCAACCATCTCTACCTCCAAAATTTCAAATCTCCAATTTACCCATCATTTTCATAGAGATTATAAACACATATAATCCCTTGATTTGGGTATTGATAGATTTTAATGCAAAGATGGTAGGCAATTTAACATGCATATGAAGAGAACATTTCACTGTTATTAACCATATTTAAGACTAATTGGACCATCAAGAAATATTAAAGTGGCATCTATTTAAAGAGGAATGCTGAGAATATCTGCAGTTACATTGTCAAAACTCTGCATATGCTGATCTTGCGCCTTACTCCTCTTGGACACTGGCTCCGGCGATGATGAAACCGACGCCGGTGCCTGTGCCGATGCCGTCACAGACCAGGAATCATTTGAACTATCTGAGCTGAAAGACAGATCCATAACCCCTTTAGGGCTGTCTGGAAATGACCCAAACTTGCGCTTGTTATTTCGGCTAAATCCTCTCGATGTCAAATCCTGGATTTGCTTGCAGCAATCTTTTACTTTGCCCTGTTGATCAATACATCAAGTAAATAAGCTAATAATTTAGATTCAAGAATGCAAATTATGCAATTAACTAAAAGAAATGACGTGAAGAATTAATGGAATGTGAATGATCAAAGAAAGTAACCTTGTCAATTTCAATAATGCCCAATAGTTGAGTTTTATATTTTACTCCAATACAAGGCTCTAGGCTATTGGCTACAAGCAGCATTGTGGCAGTGGCTAGTACAGAAGGAAGGTAACACGTAAACCTACAATCTGCAATCAATATAACATACATAAATCAATAATTAGTGAACAAAACTGAATTATGATTTGTGGGTTTTTGATATTGTTAGTGAAAATTTTACAAAATGCTTACCAGCAATAAAAGAGAGGAGGAGGGACTCAGATCTCTTGAACAATTCCCAACAGAGGGGGTTCTTTAGGCTTAGCCTCCTTGTAAAATAATCAAGAAATGAAAGTGGGGTCACAGGGTTCATCTTCCATTTCAGAGTTGACAATACCAAAATCTCCATTCTCTGAATAGTTTTTGCCTCAAATACATACTTTGTCTTCTCCACCTTTACGAAACATAAGCACCCAGATTCATTCACACATTTTACTCAATATATGCATAATAAAATCTATCAAATTTTAACAAGATTTTGTATATTAAAGACATACTTGGAGATCTAAAAGGAGAGGAACTTGGGTCTCCTCAACTTTAGCAGCAAGAGAAAGACAAGAAACAGCAGCAAGTTGGGTCATCCATGGCTTATCCCTTTGAAACTGGAAGCTGAACATAAATCTATCAAGATAATTCACTGCAAGAACAGCAGTAAGAGCAGAAAAAAAGTAATGGGCCACAACTTTCAGCATCCACTCCACAGCTGCACGGCGAGATTCAGCTAAAACTGAGTTATTTTCAAGATTATAACACAGCCCATTTTGCTCTTCTTTTGAGAATAAAGAGGAGAGCTCTTCTTCTTCCCAAAACAAGTCCTGGTCTAGTAATATTACTTCATGTTTTGGGCTGAATCTGATGATATTATAGTCCTCTGTTTCATCCTCAAAATAAGATTCCTCTGTTTCTTTATCCCAATGGTTCTCTTGGCAGTATAAAGAATCTAAAAGAAATGGAGGGTTTTGTTGCAAATGAGACATCTTCTTCTGGGAAGAAGAGGTTTAAGGGTTGAGTTCATTTCATTGTTATAATGAAAATGCAGATAAATTTAGAGAGGGGGGACATATATTTTCTCTCTCCGTTGTCTACTTTTCTCTGTTTTTGGAGGGGGAGACTGAGCGGTGAGCAGTAGGTAGAGTTGGTATTTTTATAGTTCAGTATATTAGAATTATGACATCAAGTTAATTTTGATCAATTAATCAATATAATATTCACATACAGACGAGAGGTAATCTCTTTACATGTCAATATTGTATTGATAAATTAATCAACTTACCATGAAGTTTATTGTAATCGAATCCTAAAATTACATACTCCCTCGTTCACCAAAAAATGATTAAATAATAATTAAATGTATAATATTTTTTGATTCAAAAATATGAGATAAAGTAAATAAAATAAAGAGTAATTAAAACATTTAGTAGTCTACTAATATAAAAAAAATAAGAAAAATATTCATTCTATTATATAATTTTGTGGAGTCATTAGGGATAAATTTAGAATTTTTTTATTTTTTTAATATATATACATATAAATTATGTTTTGTTCATCATTTAGAGGTAGAGTATTTATTTCCGAAAATGGGGTTTTTTATTAAGAAATTTTTTTATAAAGCAAAACGGAAGGGTGATGTAGCATAATTACTCGACACGTGACATTTTGTACTCCTATTTACATAGCTGGATCCACTACTCGCTCAGTCACTCATGACACACGTACAATATATACTACCTATTTTATACTCATTATTATTTCATATAGTAGGGAATATTGATATTGTTATAGTCACAATGATATTGTCAAAATGAGCCGTATGTTCTCGCCGGTGGTAATTAGGACCGAGAAAAAAATGAATAAAATGGAATAATCGAATTGAATTGAAGTTTTTTTACCGAATTTTTTCAGTTATTCAATTATTTTTAATAATTCGGTTATATCCGATTTTATTTCTGATTTTCGAGTTTGAGATTAATTTCTCATTCTCTCACTGCTCGTTCACATACTAGCTCTACATACTCAGAAGACTTCTCATCTCTTAGACTCTCACCTCTCGGTCTCAGATCTCAAATCGATTTCTCATCTCTCAGTCTAAGATCTTAGATCTCTCATCTCTTCTCGCCCCTGGCCTTGCCCTCAGATGTCTCACTCTGCCCTAGCCTCTAGTGCCCTAACCCAAAAGTCATAATCTCAGTTCGGCAGTCCGCTCCGCCTCCGAACGGACCGAGTTTCCCTCTCTTTCGACAGTCTCTATCTTCGAAGTCTGAGGTATCTACTTATATTTCCCTCTACTGTTTTTCGAAGTCGACAACCTCTATCTTCGAACGGACCAAGTTTGGACGGATTACGTATTACTAATTTTAATCATGTTAAAGTTTTAAATTATTTTGTATTATTTATTTTAGTTATGTATGTATTATTATCATATTATGTATGAAGCATTGGCCTTTCTGTTGTTTTGTGTTGACTGAATGATAAGTTTGTAATGCTGTTCATGTACTCATATATTGGTAATCATTATGCTTGCCTTCATTTCGGTTATTTACCAAATAATCGCATAGTAAATTCGGTAATTCGGCAAATTCGGTTATACAATAATTCAGTTATCAGCTCGGATATCAGAAATGTGCTAATTGCAATTTTCGGTTATAATTGAATAAGCTATTTGGTTCGGTTAAAACTGAATTGTTCACCCCTAGCGATAACTCTTGCCTTGTGATTATTTGAGGTCAAAGGTTCGATTTTTTGGGTGTGTTTACGAAAATTAACAAAAAAAAAAAAAAGATATTGTCAAAATGATACTTTTATAATTGCAAAT
This sequence comes from Panax quinquefolius, assembly GCA_020205615.1. Classification (NCBI taxonomy): domain Eukaryota; kingdom Viridiplantae; phylum Streptophyta; class Magnoliopsida; order Apiales; family Araliaceae; genus Panax; species Panax quinquefolius. The sequence goes on along the minus strand of CM035164.1, from coordinate 118,661,048 downwards.
TATATTTATTAGCTAGCACACACGTTGAATACATAAAATTTGGAGAATTAAATAAAAAGTATAAAAATTAAATTAATAATTAAGGATAAATAGTAATGTATTTAAATTATATGGACAAAAGAAAAAAATTGTGATACAAAATCACCAAACTTTCGTTAAAGATTTTATAATATAAATTATTTTAATAATATTATTTTTACTTTGACAATATGAACTGTCTAAGAGAGTTGATATCTTCTTCTATATTAATATTAATAAGATAGAACTCATTTTGAATTTAGGCGGGAAAACACAATGACGGTTCAGATTCATTCTAATTAATTTTGACGGAAAAGTACAAGGACGGTTCAAATTCATTCTAATTGATTTGGGCGGAAAAATGTGGTGGGAGAAGAAGGAGGAAAGAGAGCAAATGAAAGTTAGATCGTTGAAACTGATAGAGAGAATTTCGTTACACCGTGTCTGAAGACACAGACAATTACTAATAAATGACTAATACAGCCAAAATAACAATTATACCGTCAAATAAATAAGTGTAGCTGAAAGGTTCAACGTGTAGTAGAAAAAAGTGTAAAAGTATAGTTAAACAATTATTTTATCAGCATGAATATTATTCTAACATCAATAGTAATTGACATATTTAGAAGCATTTTTAAATATATATTTTTTTACCAAATCTCTTTTGTGTGGATAATAGAGTTTAAAATTGAGATAATTTATTAAAAACTATGAAATTAAAAATATTACAATGAATAGTATTATTAGATAATTTATAATATTAATCATTCTATTAATTAAAATCAAAAAAATTTATATCAATTTTAAATTTAAAAATATCTTTAATTAACTTTAAAAAGTTAATCATTGTATACTGCATTTGTAAGGACAATGGTGGCTTAATAATTAATATTAACTGAATTTTCTTGTCGATAAGAAAGAAAAAAAATACCATTTTAAATGAAGAATATTACACACACACCGACACACACACACATATATGGAAATTCATCCGTGGTCAACGTTTGTTAAAAGTACTGTGCAGCAAACGAGTTAATGATCGTTGATCTGGACAATAGAAGGCTGTGATTAAATTTGATAAAGGCCACAATGCCATCGGGTTGGTACATGGCGGGTCTTTTTCAAAATTGGAGGCGAAATGATCGATACTTCGTAATTTAATTGATGCATTCTCATTGGAGCACTGAAAGCGGCATACTACCCCTTTGATCAACTGACATGACATAACATGATGTTGGAATACGTAACTGACATGATTGTTGGAATTCGTAACTGACATGATGTTGGGAAGGTAAGAGCACGGAATACAAAACACCTTGCCGCTACAGGCTGTAGCGGCAGACATTCTCCCATTTAACCTCCTGCCGCTCCTCTCTCTCCCTGTCAAAACGTTCATCATTTCCTCTCTTTCCTCTGCCGCTATACACATTCCTCTCCTTCCGGTAGAACAATTTTCATTCAAGCAGCAAAGCAGAAGAGATTGGCACGAGAGAAAGTTAGATTGCAACGGGTGGAGCAACAAGTTTTGTATTCCGAAAATATTTTCATTGGTAAGATTTATTTTTCAAATATTCAATTAAAAATAAATAAATATTTTAATTTTTTTTAAAATGTTTTTATAATAAAAATGAAGTTTAAACTTTTAAGAAAAATGATCAATTATTACTATGTACTATATATATATTGCATTTAAAGTAGTTATTTTGTCATTAAGAGAGTTTAATAATATGCATGTGAAAAATCTATGCATGTGAAGTAGTTATTAAGAAAAAAATGTGTGATTTATGTGTGTGGGTAATTATATAACTATGTGGTGAATTAGTTAGTATAATTTTTACTTATTATTAAATTAATTGCTTAATAATTATAATGGAGTTTTGTTTTATTATGAATGTTTTTTTGATAAAATATAGTTAGTTATGTGTGCTATCATATGCATGTGAGTAATTTAAAATGAGGTTTTTTGCCTGATTAATAGGATATAGATATAATTTTGTTACATAGTTATTAAACAATATTAAAAATCTTTACTAGTATTTTTTTAGGTACTAGATGGACAGTTGAATTTATGGACCAATTGACCTAAGTGTCCTTAACGACCAACAAAATCATGTGTCAGATGTTATATATGACGAAAAAGAGACAGGGGAAGACTACTCTCATGTCAATTAACTGAAAAAAATACGATCAATGGATATTAACAAAAGCTCAAAAAACTCTTTTACAAAAATGTGGCTTTGGAATTTTTGTTATCCATGATTGTATTATTAAAACCCGACATTGGGCAAATGTCGCTTGGTAGAGATGGCGGTAGGAGACCAATAGTTTTCACCTAAATTGTGGGAAAATTACAATCACTTTAGAGGATGTACACTTCATTTTTGGGTTGTCGGTTGTTGGAAAACCTTGTCCATTATTTGACACTCCATTAGCTCATTTTAAAGAATATTTTGGTTGTGAAGTAGTTGCTGAATATCAGGAATCAAAAAAATGCGGCTCTATTTCATTACTATGGTTACAACAACATTTTAATAATTGTCCCCCTAAAGCAAGTAAGGAAATTGTTGGTCGATGCACAAAGGCATATATTCTTTGGTTGTGTGGGGCAATATTGTTCCCCACTAGGAATAAAAACACTGTTCATCCCAAGTATATGTATTTTATTGCCAACGCTGAAAATTGTGTAACGTATTCGTGGGATGCAGCTGTGTTGGGCTATTTGTATAGAACTTTATATACTGCCACTAGGAAAGGAGCTAAATATATTAATGGTTGTGTCACCCTTTTACAAATTTGGGCATACGAGCGTATAATAATTGGAAGACCTAAACCTTGGCCTCAATCACAGTTATGGTTACCTAGGGCCCTAGCGTGGGCATACTCAGAAAATCACAGCTACCCTAATAGACGACAAAATGCCCATCATCATTTAAAATTCTACCGAGGGAAGTTAGATGACCAGCCTGAATGGCAAGTAGTTTGGCGCCCTTACGTGAGGTGGGATGACAATATGAATGGATTTAATTTTGAAGGAAGAACTCGTCTTCTTCCGCATCTTCATCGTCATTATCATAGCCCATTGCCTGAGGTGTAACTCCAACAGTGCAATCAATGTCATCGTCAGCCAATTCAGTAAGATTCTCATCCGGATCACACTGGTCAATTAACGCTTTTCCTCGTGCATTCAACTTAAGATGAGTTTTGTAACCTCTTATTGAGAAAGCAGCTTTACTGGCTAACTCCTGACTATCAGTCATCAAATGATTAAAACGCATTGCTTGATCTTGTTCAAAGTCAGCAGTTGTTGGGCTAAAGAGTAATTCTTCAACATCGATTTTGTTCGCATTTCTTATCCACCGAGTAAGAATCATGTTGCTCGGAATTTGAGAAATACTCTTAGACAAGAAATACCTCAAGATGTGCCTGCATACTTCACCAGAATAGGAAAATAATTGACAATTACATGTTACCAACCCTAGCTGACGATTGTTGATTATTTCTTTATATCTTCCACCATTTTTAGCGGCATCTGCCTTATACACTGCATAAACCTTTGTTTCAGGACCACACAACTCACTAACTTTACTAACATTGTACATCATGGAATCGACGAATTGACGTTGAAAAGCGTCTATGACTCTTTTTGTGTACACGAAGCAAAGATGCACTTCCAAAGATGACCCGAGTACCATATTCCTTTTCCGATGTTGTGTTATGTAGTCGTCCTTCCTCTCTCTGATAAATTATTTTTCTATAGCCTTCTGACTCTGTACTATAAATTCTTTCATGCCCGTTGAAGCATTGACAAACTCATCAAAAAAATGATTCATGCTTTCGCTTCTTCCAGTGGTTGTCATTCCCGAGGTAAAATATCTCTTTGTATACGCCGGAATCCATTTCTCTCGTACATCATACAAACTTCTAATCCACTCATTGTTATACAATTCATAATTCCTCACTAGAATCCGCATAACGCTCTTCAAACTCCCAGATGGACGATGAATTATACACCTGATTGTTAAAATGGTCTTAGAAGGATGGGTGCTCAGAATAAACATGATGCAATTTCTCAGAAAACTTGTTGCTAATATGCCAAGAACATAGATAGTGATGAGTAGAAGGGAGTACCTTAGCAATAGCATTACTCATGGCTTTGTCTTGGTCAGTGATGATGGTTATAGGTGTCTTATAGTCCATGGCTTCGAGCCATGTCTCTAATACCCACACAAAAGTGTCCTCTGTCTCATCCCTTAACAATGTAAATCCAAACAGTATAGACTGAAAATGGTGGTTGACCCCGGTAAATGGAACAAACGGCATGCCATACTTATTAGTCCTGTACGTACTGTCAAATGTCACAACATCTCCGAAATGTTGATACATCAACCTTGATCGGGTGTCAACCCACAAAATGCATGCTATGCGATTTGTTTCGTCTGGTTTGACACGATAAAAAAATTACTCAAACATCCGGATCCATATTTTTTCAAATAATTTACAGCAGCTTGTGCATCATTTTCATCTGCAGAATCACGCCTTAAATCTCTCACCACATTCTGAACATTAACATTAGAAAAAGGAACATTTTGCAACCCGCCACCCATTGTGCTCAAAACGTTCATCATCATACTCGGTCAATACCAGACTTATTTAAAGTGTCAATTAATTTTCTTGCAACCGGAGTAATATTTCTTTGTGTCTCGATCAAATCTACCTTGGTAGGGGTCACTAGGCGATGATTGTGCTCTAATTGAACAATAGAAATACGTCAATTGTCTTCTTTCTTACTATGAATAACAAATATTCTAGCTTTGCATAATGTGCGTCTTATAGAGTCTCGCGGCCTAGTTATTTTCTTACTACCATCTTCATCATCAGGTAAACTCTTTACAGAAGTTGGTGTACCTGCTTTTTTACAAACATACAACCTAGACGACACCTCATTAGTACCAAAGATGTTTATGACTAGTTCTTGATTCTAATCTCAAAACCATTTTGTTTAGATATCGACCTATAAAAAATTCAACTTCTTCCAACTTAGAAAATAACTGACCAACGTATGGAATCATTTCAGATTTACTACTTTCAACTTCACTTACAAACTCAGATTCATTTTCATAAATATCTAAACTAGCAACAGAATCTGAAGAACTTGATACAAACCTTTTATGAGCAGGTATGTTGTGAGCCATTCTGAAACAAAAAGGAAGAATCACCGGATCAGAACTTCAACTTGAATTTGAGAGTAAAACTGGACAACATCAACCAAATTATAAAAGAGATGGAATAGCAGCGGGGGGAAAAATCGAGAGAAAACTGATGTATGTAAGATCTGTGAAATGAGGAAGCAAGCATGGGTTTATAAAACACTACACAGACTGCCGCTACAGCCATTAGCGGTAGAGTCGGATTAATTGTTAAAAGGGTTGGTCATAAAAACAAAAAGCTGGTTTGATTTGATTGGTCATAAAAACCAAAAGCTGGTTTGATTTGATTGGCACGAGCAAAATTTAGTCAATTTGGTGGGACCCTGCCGCTACAGGCTCCTGCGGCAGGGGAACTTAACAAATTACAGGGGTACGCTGGTCATTTCGCTTCAATTTTGGAAAAGTAGGCGCCCATTCTGACTGACTGTAGTGGCGAGGCCTTTATCAAATTTAATCATGACCTTCCATTGTCGGATCAGCGATCATTAACTTTCGTTCTTTGCCACGATGTAGTTTTATGCAAACGTTGGCACTGGATGAATTTCATATATATATATATATATATATATATATATATATATATATATATGGGTCCGGTTCTATGCTTAGCTCACACTTTTGTTAAAATACGGACTTTTTTTTTTGTTTTTTTTTTGCTTTTTTTTCAAAAAAAATAACTAAAAAAATAAGTTTAATATTTTATGGAACCCGAAATTTTTCATAATACGATGTTTTGGATCACGTATAACAAAAGCAGTGCATGCGATTTAATGCAGACTGTACCACCATTTTTTGGTATAGGTATCCAAATCACCCCCAAAACATTGTATTATGGAAAAATTTCAGTTTCATAAAATATTAAATATTTTTTTTTAGTTGTTTTAAAAAAAAATAATAAAAAAAAGGTCCGCATTTTAACAAAGTAAAGGAGCCCTCACCTGATCGGTTTTGATATATATATATATATATATATATATATATTTGCTTGAGGATGTACAAGATAAAGTTGAAGGGAACCCAAATTCATAATTTTATTAATGTATTTTTTGGAAGTATAAGTAGAAGTAGTAAAAATGTACTAAAAGACAAAAATATTGTGAGACTACTATAAATTCTAAATTTCTAATGGCGCGGGCGGGAGGACTGACTTGGCCTCACATGGAGGTGGTGGAGGGAAAGAGAAAAGAATGGAGCATGTGATGGTCAAGGGGGGTAATTAATTACTCACTCCACCGAACTCCTTTGACATTTTAGGGCGGATTTAAGGCAACTTTTGGTTTTTCGAATCCATTAGTAATTTATTTGTTTGGGAGTGATTAGTATGAAGTTAATTTTGGTCATTTAATTAATACAGTTTCGAAATACATGTCGTATGGTGATTTCTCTTTACGTTTCAGCACTGTATTGATCAATTGATCAACTTACCGTGAAGTTTCTTTTATGAAAACAGAATCCATTTTTTAAAGGTATTTAACCTATTAATGATAGTTAAGGGCGATTAGCCACCATGGGACACTTCAAATGCGTTGGTGAGTGAATAATAATGAAAGGGAGTCAACCTTAGGGTTTCAAGTGTAAAGAGTGTCTAATCTCACCAACATTATACAAAAAGCTCTCGTTGTACTAGGAATCCATAGTTGCCCTACTTGAGCTTGTCCCATTAAACATGTCTTCGGGACAAGTCGACGTGGGTGAGGGAGTGACTTTTCATTTGAGAGTTGGTTGCACTACCGTATAATTTGTGTAGGCTAATACAAGGGTGTGTCCGCAAGTGGGCCCTTGGGTCGTCTTTGTTATGTGGGCCTAAGGTAGGTTTGGGCCCGAGCCTTTTATATGATTGGGCCATTTGGGCTTATATCCCAACAAGTAACATCAAGATTAACTATTTAAATTTAGGATGATTTACATATATTTAAGTAATTCATAAAATTAACTAACAATATTCTTTCAACCTTTTGTACCAAATGTACGCCCATGATATGATGATGCTTTTTATATAATTTGTGGAGACACGTAACTATATAATTTGCAAGGATATGTTACATCAAAGGGGACCATCGAAAATCCGGAACTTTTATAAAATTAAGTGATTTTAGTGTAATTTAGATAATATAAAAAATATTGTTGTACAATTTATGTAATATTGTTTTTATATGTATCCAAATTACATTTAAATTATTGATTTTTTTTAAAAAATTAATTAAAAAAATATTATACATTTTTTGAGAGTCAAAATAATAAATAAATAAATAAAATTTGTAGTCGAAATTCCCGGATCAGTACATCAAATATACGAGTATTGTCTAGCCATCATTGGTTTGAAATATATATGCGTAATAATTGGATCTAGAGGACCAAAGAAATAGGTATATACACCCCACTTGGTAATTAATTTGTTTGATCAGGCTACTCGTACTAAGATCATAATGGAGCAAAGATTACCCCACATCATATTGACCGAAAAACACAGAAAATATTGCTACAGGCTCTTTAGTTGGACTGAGGGGGTGTTTTTTTAGAGTTAAATGGAATTTTAATTTGAAAATTTGAATCGATCAAACAGCGTTTGTTTTTTATGCGAACGTGAATCGGTAAGATAGACGAAATTTGAACGACTTTTTTCAATTTTTTGAATTTGAATGAAGTAAAAAATATTTAAAAAAAATATTAACTATTATATTAAGTAATATTAAATAAATTTATAACAATTTTGAATTTTTTTAGAGGAATAAAATAATAAAATTTTGTCATTCAGATGTTTCAGACATGTCAATTATCAAACAACTTTTTTCATTCAGATTCAGATTCAACTCATTCAGATTTGATTTATTCGTTTTTATCAAACACCCCCAAGGGAATAGAGTTGAATCTGATGCATTTGAATCGATCGATCGTTTGTTTTTTAAATGCGAATTCATTTGAATCGGTAAGATGGACGAAATTTGAGTTATTAAGTCGAGATCTTTTTTAATTTGAATGGTTGAATGAATGAAATTGAATAAAGTAAAAAAAAAAATTAAAAAATATTAATTATTATATTAAGTAATATTAAATAAATTTACAATAATTTTGAATTTTTCAGATGGGTAAAATAATAAAGTTTTGTCATTCAGATGTTTCAGACATGTCAATTATCAAATAATTTTTTTCATTCAGATTCAGTTTTTATCAAACACCTCCTAATTCAACAATGTGAGAGACATACATGATGAATTGGTTCCAAAGCTTTTTGTTTTTGATAGCCCAAATGATATAAATTTCAATCATGAATTGATAAATTCACTTAATTTTCTAAGAAATGTCCTCAACTTTAAAATAAATTATGTTTTATTATCAACATAAAAATGATAATTAATGTCATAATAAGTATCATTTAAAGTGTTAAGTGTCGTTAAAATAATAGTAAAAATAATGTCGTTTAAAGTATTGAGTGTCGTTAGAACAATTTAGTAAAAGTATCGCTAAATGCAGTGACGTAACCAGGAATTGGATTCTTGGGTATTAATTAAAGTTAAAACTAAATTAATTGAAAACAAAAACTTCTACACAAATACAAAATAAAAAAAGACCAAATAAATAGCACTAAATTAATAATACAAAACTAATGATACTTGATTCTTGAGATACAATCGAACAAATAATAATAAGAAAGTTGAAATTAAAGAAAAAATTAACAATATGAAAAGCAACAACTATATGGAGTACTATATTGAATTAATTTTCAGATCCCAATCTCAAATATAAGTAACAGTTTATATAAGCTCTTAATATTCATCTTAATTTTGAATAATATAGCATTTTTACTTTTGGGGTTGTTCAGCCCCTTTTTAGGTAATGGAATAGTATAATATATATACACATTTTATTAGCATGCGCGGCATATGTTTTTCTTTTACAAAAAGCAAGCAATTGGTTATAAGTAATTTATAAGAAAAGTAGCCAAAAGTTGCAAATTAATGCATTAGGTCTATCAACACGCAATACACACTTTAGAAGGATCTGTTTACTATAAAGTTAATTTCATGATAAGTTGGTCAATTAATTAATACAGTGCTGACACACAGAGAAATCACTTCCTGCTCTATATTGTATTAGTCAATTGACCAATATTAACTTAATTTTAAACACTCTCTTTTGAGAGTATTATACATAAAAGGCCTTTAAAGAATATACTAATTAATAAATTATCGTTACTTTATGTATATGTTAGTAATTACTCGGATGTCTAAATGTATAATTTCAAAATTTGTTATGTTTAATTTAAGGCTTCCATTTAAATTAAAATAGTATGTTCTGTTGTTTCAAAACTTCGGATCAAATATTTATTTTTGAATTGTGAAAGGATATTATATGATTTCATATTGTGAAAAAGTATCGTTTAGAATATCGATAATATTAAGTAAATATTTTGAAATCGTTAGTCTGACTATGTATAGAACCCGTTATTGATTACGTTTAGAGTATTAACATCAGTTTCCCTAATTAACTCTTTATCCCTAATTTTGAAGAATGCATCAACAAATCATTATCCAACAGCTTCCTTATCCTTATTTGACTCTCTATTTTAATCCCTATATAGAATTTATTCCAAAAGTGTGGAGTCAAAAGATCATTCTCTATATATCTGAAATGATATTTCACATCCTCGTTTAAGTGAATGACTCATCAATCATACATAACTTGACATTTTTTTACTACTTTATTTTCAAATTATAAACTTAATATTGACTTATATTTTAAAAATTAATTTCAAACATATTCAAATTTAAAAGCGATATAAATTTATTTAATTTATGTCAATATAATTATAAATATTATAAACATAATAATAATTATAAAATTTATTATTTTTAAAATTTAAATGAATCATATTAAATTTAAATTTAAAATATCACAAATTAACTTTTTAAAAGTTAATATTAATCTTATGTACATTTGCAATTACAATTCATTTAATACTCACTTCATAAATTACTTAAAATTTAAAATAAAATAAACATTATTTTATAGTAAAATGTAATTGATAAATTATACTCTCTCTTTTATAAATTATAAGATTATTATTAATTTGATATTTTGACTATTGGAAATTTTAACTTTTAACTTTTAAATTTTATTAATTAAGGAATCAATATAAGGAATCTGTTGGGTACATAGTGAAAAAATTGAATCTCTATTTTGCAAATGACCCAATAACACTGCAGAGTAGGGATAAAGATAAAGAAACTGTAAGACCCCAACTTATTATAAATAAAATCGAATTTTCTCTAATTATATTTGTAAATAATAAGGTATTAATTTGATATAATTCTCTGGTTATGGGTGAAATGTGTAAATTTTGCAAAATATGCAGTGGTTATAAAATAATCATCAGGTTTGGGAATATTCGTTTGGTCGTGGAATATTCTTTTGTATTGGGAATATTAAATACATTTGACAGCATGATCATTTATGGGCCCCATAATGAATAAGCGTCGGATGAAGAAAGCGACAAGTTTGAATTTTTATAAATAATAACAGTAGTTATTACAGATTAACTTTGTTGGAATACCCGGTGGTTAAAATACGATGTCTGGCGTGGATGCATGCAGTATTGATGAATTATTGATCCTTACGTGAAGGCACTACTCGATAATTTTTACGGTGAATTCTTATTTGATATTTTATTTTATTGATTGATAATTGATACGTTGATATTTTATATTATTGTTGTTTCAATAATTGTCACGCATTAATATTTCTCATTATCGGATCAATAATTCATATTATTTGAATAATATTATTAGATAGCATTATTGATGATGTACAGAAAGTTACATCGAGGAGAGGTTTGGTCACCTAATTGCGTGCCAATAAGGAGAAATTCTTATTGGAAAGCCCCCTCTTTCCTGGGAACGGCTTGGTTGTCATAAATGTGATTCTGTAATATTATTTGTGAATAATTAATTATTGATTCATATGATAAGGAAATATTTATTTTATGTGGATATAAATATTGGATATATTTATTGTGGTTAAAAATGAAGGAGTTAATGTTGAAGTGTTTTATCAGTATTTTTGTCGGAATGAAGGTATTAAAAATTAAACCAGTGTTTTTGAGATATATTGTGTGAGTTATAATTTTAATCCAAATAGTTGGATCGTTGTAATTTTTGGATATGTTATATATATATATAAGTTGAGTATATGTCCACAAATTTTGAACGAATTAAAATGAACGTATGATTTGTTATGAATTTTAAGAGGTGTTGATTGTAAATTAGGTTTATAAATGATTTTGGTGGAAAATTCTAGAATTGAGTGGGCCCCACTTGTGGTTGGTGATGAAATGTCTTTGAATTTATTTTAAATGTGGTGGGTGGGAATAGTAGCGAGTAAAGCCATCAAAGTTGCGGGTCAAGTCTGCTAACATTTTCCTATAAATAGAGAGGTTAAGTTAGAATTGAAAATCACACTGTAGAAACAAGTTTTTCTCTCTTTCTCTCTCTTGATTATTGAGTGTATTTTGTGAGTATTTAGATACTTTGTGAGTTTCTATTTATCGGTCTGCAAGTTTCCTTCAAATTTATATAGATATTCCGATCGTAAGATCGATATTTTGAGGTAAGGGATGTTATTTTCTTCATATATGATATTATTTCTTCAATATCATTACGCCAAGTATTGATCTGAATTTTATCAAATTTGGAACTTTTTTGTGTCGGGGTTATTATTCACGATATCAAGACTATTCACGAATCTGACTATTCAATAGAAAAATGAAATTTTCTTCTTTTGTCCAAGATGTCTATTATGGTTACTATCTTTGATTGTATCCATGTTTTGATCTTTATTTTTGAATTCTCGCTTCAAAATTGGTATTTATGAAGTATTATTGATCTTGGATAAAATCATTATACGAATCCTTACTATTTGTCCTTCCGTTTTCTTTGGATTCGTTTTCCTTAAAATATTTTTCATCATCCTCAGGTCTAAATGATGATATTACTAAATATCTTCTACTGTAGTGCAAAGATAAATGATTAATCGATGAATATCTTTGGCCCGTGAGTGCAAAGATGAGCAGTGTTGAGATGAACATGACCAATGTTGGTGATCTAAATGAATATCTTTTGGCTGTAGTGCAAAGATGAATATTTGATTAAAGATGTTTATTGATTGTTATTACTGAGGATAAAATATTGATGATGGACTTTTAAATCTTAGAAGATAGTAGAACTCATTCTCTACTTGACTCTTCTAATGGATTCTTTATTTTCACTGCAGTTGTTGATCTAAAACTTGTTGGCTATTATATTTTATCGATTTTTTCCTGTTGAAGACGAACGATAATTTGTTGTATATTATCTTAGTCATAATATTCTTTCTTTGGGCTAGTTGAGCTCACCCTTTTCCTTTTGTTCCATTTTTTCTCGGGAAGTGAGAACATAGCGAGAACTAGTCGAGAGTACGGAGTGATGGTTCTAGAAAGATGTTTTAGCGATCCTCACTATTTACGTAAAATAGTGTTTGAATAATTATAACGAGGACTTATTTGAGTGTGGATATTGTCTAGAAGACAATATTTGTATTTAAACTCACAGTATGTGTTGTCGTATTTTGCACGACAATTGTATTATTGAAGTTGTAGTTTTCTTTCTGTACCATGTATTTGGCGACTCAGAATGGGTGTTGTATACCTATTTTGGGTGCGTCACAGAAACTGCTATGAATGCTCTTAGTTCCAGAGTTAATATAAAACCTAATAAGGCGCACACATTTTAAATGACCTTCGGGGAGCGTTCATATTTATATATACCTTAGTGGGGTGTGTATCATTGACGTTATTGAACTTTTAGACCGTGTTACAGGGCTATTGTAACCTTAGTCACTAAGGCTAAGGATTAAAAGATATATTATAAACATTAAAAATATTTTTGAATGTGAATTCGTTTTGTTATTAATTGATTTTATTTTGAAAGCATGCCTACTATTTTTATTGAACAATTTTTTTAAAAAAAAGTGTTTTGCAAATTGTACTTGATTCGGCTAGATAGTGAGGATTGTCACTTACTGGGCTTCATCGCTCAACCCTTACATATTTTTACATGCCCCATCGTTGAAAGCTGAGCACTTATTTGATACGCTTGGAATAGATGGAGTTTAGTTTTAGACATTATTTCTTTTGTTGATGGATTTTGATAAAACTATTAGTTTCAGGGAGTTGCGTCTACATTTTAAGAATTTGGTATTTTCTTTTGAATTGGATTGAAATGTATTTATTGTTGAGTTTTAAATTAAGATTATTGTCAAGTTGTTTTGTTTAGGCTGCACGTTATGAAGATTTTTGCCTTGCGAGCCTTCGGCTTGTGGCGTTTTAACACTTTGAGTCTTTATCGGGTTCGAAGTGTTATACCAACACTCCTCAGTATCAATTATTTTTAGTTTAAAGAGTTTGATGTGTTATTATACTTGATTTGAGCACATTTTATAATTTAACTAATATAAACTACTATTACTTAATGGAAACTGATATTTCCACATGTGAGTTTTTAATATTTTTATATGGTCTTCTTTCACGTGAGAAGAAAGCTAGTCACATGTGAGAGGAGACCATGTGAAAATATCAAAAACTCACATGAAACACTTGAATATATTTTTTGACTTTTTAAGTCAGTTCGTGAAAAATAATAATAAGTAGTATATATATCTTCCGCATTAAAATTAAAGTTGTATTTATAAAATGACGATTTGTTTCTTATAAAATTAGAAATTTAATACCCTTCCTGTTCTAAAATTAGAGCTACATTTTTCTTTTTAGTTCGTTTTAAAATTATTGATATATTTCTATTTTAGAATTATAAAGTGATGTAATATTTTTAATTTGCTATTTTTTTTATTATTCTGTTTAATATCAAATCACCAAACTAAATTTCTAACTTTTATATATTAAGAGGGGTGTATTCAATTAAAATTTTTAAAGACTTTTAAAGATTTTAAAAGTTTGGATATATTCAATCAATACATTTAAAGAGTTTATAAAATTTACTAGTATTCAATTACAATTTTTTTAGTGTCTTTAAAAGTTAGGTGATATTGAATTAAAATTTTTACAAAGTCTATAAAAGTATTTTGGTATTCAAAAAGTCATAAATTTTTTAGATGTCTATCAAATGGTAGAGTTTGACAGACTTTAGAAGAATAATTATAACTATAGACTCATATCCAAAGTCTGACCTCATCTCTAAAGACTTCTACAGACTTCCAAATATTAAATACAAAGGTGAAATTTAGGATCCCCAGTAAAGAGGGAACCCAAAAATTCGCAGTGTAATACCCAGAAAAAAATAAAATAAAATAAATAAATAATATTTAAATTTATATTTTAAATAATTTAATTGGACTTTGTCTTTTATTGGGTCAAATTAGTTATTTATTTTATATGGGTTAATAAGTATTAATATGTGAAAGATAAATTAATTTGGTAAAATTTGGGTCTTAAAACTAATTGAATTTAATTTAGGGTCCTTTACATAAGTATACAACAAATAGAAAGTAATTACAAGAAAAGTGCATCTACTAAATAATTACAAAAAGAATGTAATTATTACAAAAATAGTACAATTCACATTAATAAGAAAACCTAAAATCAAGGATAACTAATAATTCAAATTCAAATTCAAATTTTGTCTCTAACAACAATTTCAAATCCATGTTTCAAAATTCAAATCAAAATGAGAAAATTTAAAATAAAAAATTATGAAGGAGCTAATGTTTATAAATCCTCTCTCTCTCCATGCCATCATTGCCATACCACATCGCCGCCATGGGAGTTCTTTATCTCAATTTCTTTTGACGATTTGGTTACCCACAAAAATTGAAATGGTTACCTTTATACAATTTTGACTAAGAAGCGCATCACATTTAAAATAAAATTGGTAATCAAATAAAACCGAATTGGTTACCTTATCAAATGGTTTAGTAACCAACTATATGAAATTTGGTTACCAATCGCATCACATCCAAAATAAATTAGTAACCTAATAAACTAAATTGGTTACCTTATCGGAAGGTTTATTAACCAACTGCATAAAATTTGGTTACCAATGCATTACATTCAAAATATATTAGTAAACTAATAAAAGCTGAATTGGTTACCTTATCAAATGATTTGGTAACCAACTACATGAATTTGATTACCAATTGCATCACATCCAAAATAAATTAGTAACCTAATAAAACTAAATTGGTTACTTTAGCGGAAGATTTCGTTAAAGTGAAAATAAAGAATGGACCGGTGGCGGTGGGAGGCGGAGGGATCGAGGAGAGGAGGAGGGAGGAGGAGGAGGTGGAGGAGAGGCGGGAAGAGGGGAGGAGAAAGGAGGCGTGAGGAGGGATGCGGGAGGAAGGGAGAGGGAGGAGGAGGAGGTGGTGGCGAGGCGGGAGGAGGGGGGACAGTGGGAGGAGAAAGGGGGGAGGAGGGAGGGTGGGGAGGGTGGCGGGAGGAGAGGAGGAGGGAGGCGGGAGGCGGGAGGCGGGCGGGAGGAAGGAGGAGGAGGAGGGAGGAGGAGGACGGGAGGAGAGGGAGAGGAGGGGTGGGGAGGAGTGGCGGGAGGAGGTGGGGCGGGAGTATGGGAGGAGGGAGGAGGGGAGGCGGAGGAGGTTGAGGAGGAGGAGGAGGAGGAGGGAGGAGGGGGGGGAGGCGGGAGGCGGGGAGGAGGAGGAGTTGGACAGGAGGAGGAGGAGGCGGAGGGAGGAGAAGAAGAAGGGAAACAAAAATGGAGTGAAAGAAAATCGTGGGAGAGATGGGGAGAAAATTGTGGGAGAGATGGGGGAGAAAATCGTGTGCATAATTAAAGGGATAAGATTACACTCTTTTGTAATTAAGTATTATACTAGTATTGTAAATAAATATAGAAGTGTATTAGTTGTGTAAAATTTTATGAGAGGACACTATTGTTGTAATTATTTTTAAAAATGTAATAGAATATGTAATTGTCCCTTTAATTTATATGTGGATAATTAAGAGAATTAACAAGATATATTAATAAGTAAACAAATAACTAAAGACCTAATCATCATCTCATGATGCGTGTAATCGAGAAAAGAAAAAAAAACACAGTAAATTGATAAAGGAGAAAGCGGCAATTTGAAAGCTTCCAATACAAAGACGAAAGAAATTAGTTTAATAAAGGTGAGATAAAATCATGGAACTCTCATATCAATTGTGAAGATTATGTATGTATATATATTTAAAGCTTTTGTCATATTATTAATTATCTTGTATAATTTGGTAAAAGGAGGAATTATATATATATATATATATATATATATATATATATATATATATATATATATATATACCCTTCCATATGGCAGGTTCTTTATAAATCTTATCTTGACACCCACTTTTTTGATAGTTGATAAACTTATTGGAAGGTGAGATTGAAACATAAATATCTTGGTAGTAATGACATCATGCAAACTTTTATTTTAATATGAGGACCCCACCAAAGTCGACATGTTGTGGGTTTGTTTAACCAAACCAACTTTAATATTAAATAATAACAATAATACGACATTGTATCGACGTATATAAAAAAAAAAAAAAAAAAAAATTCAATAGTAAGAGCCTCTTGAAACTACTGAAAAAAAAAATCCCAATAGTAAGAGCCTCTCTGAAACAAAAAAAAAAAAAAAAAAAAATGTCAGTAGTAAGAGCCTCTTACGACTAAGAAAAAAAAAAAAAAAAAAATCCATGCAAATGTTTGTTTTATAAAACAAATGTTTTTATTTTTGTTATAAAATATAGCAAATGTTTGTTTATTTTATAAAAATGTTTTATTTTTGTTATAAAATATTTGTTTTTTATAAAACATTTTTTTTTATTTTAGTAAGTAGAAAATAAAAAAATATTTTATAAAACAAATATTTTATAACAAATGTTTTATAATATATTTTATAACAAAAATAAAAACATTTTTATAAAATAAACAAACATTTCTTATATTTTATAACAAAAATAAAACATTTGTTTTATAAAACAAACATTTGCTATGGATTTTTTTTTTTTTTTTTTTTCTCGTAGTGAAGAGGCTCTTACTTGGCTGATATATTTTTATTTTTTTTTTTTGTGTTTTTAAGAGGCTCTTACTATTGAAATTTTTTTTTTTTTTTTTTTTTTATATACGTTTGTACAAGTCGTATGGTTGTATTATTTAATATTAAAGTTGGTTTAAGTTAAACAAATGACAACATGTTGACTTTGGTTGGGTCCTCATATTAAAATAAAAGTTCTGCATAAGTTGTTAATTTGAGATATTTATGTTTCAATCTCAAACCTTCCAATAAGTTTTATCAACAAAAAGTAAAAAAACAGATAAAGATAAATGTAATATCAGTAAAACTCCATATATATATATATAGTAAAACAATAATATGTTACTGTGGATGGTAGTAAAACAATCAGTATGAGCATTTTGTCTTATACATAGTAGTAAAACCATCAATATAGTATTTAATCACACGCTCACACAGAGTGTGAATTTCGTTTTCTGCGAATGAAAAAAAAATAAAATCATGGAGCCAATAATTGAATGATCAGAAGCCATGTAATAAATATATTATACTTAATATATATATTTTACGAAAATTGTTATCATAAGAAGTGAATTATTATTTATAATATATGCACTAAAAAATATAATAAATAATTTAACTGTGTAGTAAAATTTTAATCTTTAATCTAATAATTTTTCAATTTTATATATTAGAAGTATATAAAAGTCTATCATAATCTTGATAAAAAGTTTATAAAAATACATTCTTATTTAAAATATATAAAAGTCGTTTTAAAAAGTCTTTAAAGTTTTTAAAAGTCGTTAAAATCCATAAATTCTACAAAAATTTGTCACTTAAAAAACTTTAAAAATCTTAATTAAATACACCCCTAAAAATATATTTACAAAAATAAAATTATTGTCATTTTATAAATATATTTATAATTTTATAACAGAGTGAGTAGTAATTATACTCGACCAACCAAAAGTTAAAACAATGAAGAATAACTCTGCTAAAGTCTAAAGAAGATTTTGATGCAGAGATCTATAGCTTAATAAATGTCCTTCCTTTTCTCTCACTTTCTATTGTCCCATTCTTTCTTTTCACCCTTTTCACCCCACCAACTCTGTGAAAAATGACATAACAATAAAATAATAAAATAATAAAAATTGATATTTTTACATTATTTTTTGATATTTTTCACACGTATAACCCGTATATTAATTAATAAAAATTTGACACATAAATTAATATTTGAACCCTACGTATAGAAATAATAAAAAATGACGTAAATATTAATTACCTAAAAATAGAGTAAGTAATGAAAGATAATTCACTTCCCAATGCATCAAATTTCACTCACAACAGCACTACTACACTACTACTCTACTACTCTACTACTCTTTACTCTCCTTTGTAAATAAAAAATATCTCTGACTCTACGCAGAGATCAGAGGAGAGAGAATGTGTATAGTTACTATTTTCTTCTTTGATTTACTTACGGTCAATTTATGCTAAAAATAAAATGTACTATATATAAGGTTCGTTTCTTAAGCGAATAAGAGAAAACGAATTAAAAATAAATTGACTATAGTGACGAGTTTATTTATTTTTATAGTATAAAAAATTAATTTTTATATTATATCGACGAATAAAATCGTCGTTATAACCGATTCGTATTTAATTCGCTATCTATAGTTCGCGAGCCACTATATATATTTCTAAATATATGTTTGATTATAAAGGGTTCCGAATGTTAAGAAATTCAAATTCAGTTTAAAATTTTGTTCGTTTAAAATTATTTTATTTAATTTATAATGCAAAATAATACCTTAAAAGTGACTATCTAACCATACTAGCGTCCCTCTTTTTTTTTTATACTTTCACCTTTATGACTTTAGATATATTATTATTTTGTCATTTTCAATGTTAATTTTTTAGTTCTCTTTATTTATTTTTTTAAATTTTATAATTTTTTATTTTATCTCACATAGTTTATGCATGTACATTGAGGGGGACCGGTAAATATAAACGCTGAAAATTAAACTAATAATTTTTTTGGTAGTATTGCAGTATTGCGTGCTTGAAAACGAGGACGCGTGTAGGGTTTTCTGCACTGATATGTTCCTTTCTTTCTTCTCTTTCCATTGCTTTTCTGTAACTCTGACTGAAGCTAACAAGCTAGACAGACAGAGTGGGACTGGGGAAAGCAGGGAAATAAGAATATGGAATTAATCACTGAGGTCAATGGGTTGTTGTGGGTGGATGCAGGGTGGTGTCCGGTGATTCAAAACCCAGGCCCATGTGGTTGTTAGGCTAATATATAGTCAAGTATTGACCTTTTTTTGTTGGACTCTGTTTCCTGGGCTTTTGGGGGAGATGATGATTTCATTCCTTTTTAGTTATGTATGGGACATGGTTTTTAAAACAATACAATAACACAGCTAGCTGTTGGTTCATCCTTCTATATAGTCTAAAAATTAAATTAAATAGTTGTGAATGTTTAAGTAATTTAAACGAGCCGAATGAAGTAAAATTCTGAATGGAAAAAATTGTTTGATAATTGACATGTCTGAAACTTCTTAATGACATATTTTTATTATTTTACCCTTTGAAAAAATTCAAAATTCTTATAAATTTATTTAATATTACTTAATGTTGTAAAAAAAAATTAAATATAAAATACTTCATTCAGCCAAAAAAATTACACTTGGTAGACCAAATTTCAAAAATCAGACTTATTCAAATGATAAAGCGATTTTATTCAAAACAAACTTATTTGAATAGTATTTCATTCAACCATTCCACTCTAAACAAACACTCTCTAAATCAAATCACTATACAATTAGACATGGCAAACGGACAGACAGTGGTGGTAGGGCCAAAAGGCCCAATTTTCTTTGGGCCAAAAATCAGAGCAGCCCAAAGGCCGAGTGGTGGTCGAGACAATTTTTGTGCCTATTTTATGCTATTTTTTGTGTTGGCCCAAAGCGGTATACGATGGTGGTCGGGACAAAAATGGGCGTGTCAAATAGGGGCGAATTTTCTTGAACTAAAAACTACTGACCTAAAGCTCATTTATAATGAATTTGACCGGGTTTGGGCCTCTTTGTCAGTCTATATACAACACTTAGTAACACACATTCTCTCTCACATAGTAATACACATCGTTTCTTCTTTGCAATGTAAAATTTGGTCTTCTGGAATGATTATAATATATATATATATATATATATATATATATATATATATATATATATATATATATATATACACTAAATGTGTCCCGTGCCTCGCACTATATATAGATAGTGGAATTTATCCCAAACTTTAAACGGTCCAGATGATTTATTAGGGTGGACGAAAAATTCAAAATCAGTTTTGTGTGTGTATATATATATATATATATACTAGATGTGTCTCATGTCTCCGGCACTACATGGACAATGAGATTTATCCCAAATTTTAAACGGTTCAGATGATTTATTAGGGTGGACGACGAAGAATTCAAAATCAGTTGTATCTTATTATAGATAGATATACATGTGTGTGAAAAAAATACCAATAATTATAAGTTTTATTATTTTATAATGAGTTTTATTAAGCTTAAATTTAAAAATATTTCAATTTAACTTCTAGATTTTAATAATAGTTTTATAATTTATAATTTAAATAACATAATTGTGACGCCCCCAAAATTAGGTATACATCACCCATCTTGGGTGCATGGATATCGTAATATGCAGAATTCAAATACAACTTACTAATACCACTGTCGTGTACAATACGACAAAATATAAACTATGAGTTTGAATACAAATATTATCTATTAGAGATTATACAAACTCAAAAGGAGTCCTCATTACAATTATTATCACACTATTTCACAGAATAGTGAAGACTACTAATCTTATCCTCTGGACCATCACTTGCCCCCCGACTAGTCCAAAGCTATATTCTCATTTCTTGAAGAGAACGGTGAAGAAAGGGTGAGCTCAACTAGCCCAAGAAGAAATATTATGACTAAGATAATGCGAATAAATTATCATTAGCCTCAACAATGTTAAACCGATAAAATACAATAGGCATCAAGTTTAAGCTGCTTGGTGAACAATGATGCATTAAAAGAGTCAGTAGAGAATAGAATCTACTATCTTTTATGATTTAAAAGTTTTCATCACTTTTATCATTTGAGACTCAAATTTCGATAAATAATCCACATCATTAAATCATCCCGCACTACTGTGCCGAGGATATTCTTTAGTATCACGACCACGAATTATCCATGCACTACTGAGGCCGAAAGATAATCGTGTTTTCATCAACTGGTCTGATCATGCCATAAAATAATTCATCTTTGCACCCCTTGGTCAAGAGAATCCATAGCCATAATCATACCAAAAAGCATCCATCATATATACTACGGGCCAATGAGAACTTTTTCCACATCATTTGTAACATTACGGTCGTGATTATCTTTGAATAATCCTTGGTCATAATCATACCAAGTCCATCTATGCACCTTCTGGTCATGGATGACTTTCAACATAATATAAACATGAGGATGATGACAATGATATAAGAATTCAATAAAACAAGTTCAATAATTAATTTGTCCAGAACCGATAACGTCCAAATTGTCGACATGATCTTGCTTTGTAGAGTAAAATTCAATAATGCTCGAAGAATATTTTCACGAAAAGATCTTTGGATGGAAAGCACAAATATCGAGGATATTCCACTAATTTCATGGAGTATAAGTCAAAATTTTAATCAATCTGAGTATAATCTAGAATGGAATAACAAAAGATATCACCATGGATGCGGTACTTATGTAGGCGGTTATTTCAACAAAATAATAATAACGGAACCGGTCGTGTGAAATTCACAAGCGGGATGTTCAACGGAGAATAATAAATGCGGAATAATAAATGATGGAACCGGTCCGGCGTATAGCATGAGACGGGATATTAAACGAGAATAATAAAAGCGGAATAAGAAAAATGGGAACGAGGTCCACATATAGTATGCATGGAGGATATTAAAAGCGAGAATAATAAAAGAGAATAATAGAAGAATGTCACCAAGTATAGGGTAATCGCGTGATACTGAGGTTATTCAATGAACAATAAAGAAATGGAATAATGAAGTTCTCTTCTTGAATACAAAAGACTAATATCCCTACAGTAAAATAATACTTGATATAAGAGTAGTGAAGTAGCGAGAAAACTTTTTTTCTATCTCTATAGTCTCTCTCTATAGTTTCTCTCTCAGAGTTCAATTGAATTAAGTAAAAAATAATGAAGGAATGAGCTTTATTTATAGGAAAATGGAATGCATAGTAACTAATCCATGAGCGGTCAGATTGATTTACTTTAATCGATGGTCCGTATTTAAAGAAAAATCTTTTAAATAAAATATAATATATTCTATTTATATAAAAAGATTTTTACTATGCAAACACTTATCTGGGCACTATGCAAATACTATGCATAATAAAATATAATATATTCTATTTATAGAATAACTTTAATAAAGTATTACATTTTATATAAAAAGATTTCTTATACGAAAACATTTATGCGTAATAGAATATAATATATTCTATTTATAGAATAACTTTAATAAAGTATTACATTTTTATATAAAAGATGTTTCTAATAATACTGAATAAAACAAAACTTCTAAATCAACAATAATTGAATCAAATAATGTGAGATCTTATCAACAACTATTGTAGCAATAATTGAACAAAAGCGAGTGACTTCTCACATAAATATCAATAATCAATCCAGTATGCTCTTGTGCAACAACACATTACATTGTACTTTTACTACCAAAGTAGTTCAACAAGATTATCAGCCAGTAAAACTTCCATGCGTTATTTTCAATAAAATATTTTTGTCGTTTTCTCAATCAAATGATAATTTTGTTAATAGGGTCCTGATGATTGTCTTGAGTCATACGATTATTTCTGTTTAAAACAAATATTCTCCGACCAATCGAATATAATATGACAACTTCCATACTTTGCAAAATTTATAAATATTACCCACAACTATAACATTATCTCAAATTCACACCATAATATAAAAAATTATTTGAGAAAATTAATTCTTTATTCATAAAATCTGGGGTTTCACATAATAATCACATTTGTATAATATTTATATAATAAAATAATTGAATTATGACTTTTGACCACAACATAAACTTATTTTTATAAATTATTCAAATAAATTAGGTTATTTTATACCGTTTATATACTGATCACATAAAGAAAAAAAAGACGATTTTAATCATGAAAATTATTATTTTCACAAATAATTTTTTTTATATAAATATGTGACTCATTTAATATTGGGTTAAGTTCAGATGACCACCTGGGGTTTGGGCGGTTTTCCACTTAACCACCTGTAGTCAGTAAAGCTACATTTAAACCCCCGACCTTTTGAGTTAAAGTGAAAAAGTGCTTTCCGTCTTAACTCCGTTACTTTATTTGGCTAAATACTTAATTACCGTCTTTATATAAAAAAGAATAGGCACAAACATCACCATAAAATTTGGCATAAACATCACCATAAAATCCGGAAAGGAGACCAAAACAATTATATAAATAAATCTTAAAAACAATTATATAAATAAATCTTTAAGGGACAGACACAATCAAACCCCAGCCAAGAACAAGCACAATAAAACCCCAGCCAAGAACAGGCACAAACATCACCATAAGCTTACTGAAAAAATGCATAAGCTTACTGGAAAAATGCATAAACATCACCATAAACTACCATGAGAGATGCATTTCATCCAAACCCACTATGTCGCATTCTAAAACTTAAAAACTCAAAACTCCAACCCAAACTAATTCTTCTCTTTTCTCATATTGTGATCATAATCAGACAATCATCAGGAAACACCAAATATTATTAGAGAAATAAAGAACAATTTACTAACATCCCAGATAGTAAGACTACTTTGAACTCCTTCGTACACAAAAAATTATATGCAAAAAAAGCAAAATTGAACAAATTTTGGTCTTGAAAATCAATCTAAATTAGTAAAGATGAAGTTACACGATTCTCAAATAACAGAAAAACAGAAAATCTAGGCATGCTTTGCTTCAATTGCCTTCGATGTTCACTATTCCTTCGGCGACCAACCAAAGACCCCAATCATAAATCCAAGATTCTGATGACTCCAAGCACACAAAACAAGAAAATGCAGAACAACATACATATATATCGACTGCCTTCGTGTCACACTTCCGACAACTTGATTTGATGACTTGGCCAAATTTTCGAAAATTGGTTTTGATCAATTTTTGCAATGTAATTAATGTTTTAATGTTTTTTTTTGTAAAATTGTCCTCCCTAGGCCGTTTTCCCTAGGCAGTTTTGATCAAAGTGTGCCCCAAAATTCCTTCAAATTAAAGTAAATATTTTATAAATAGATTTTTTTAGATAAATTGATTAATTTTACATATTTAATAAATATTATATATAAGATGTAACAATAATTAATATATTCAATTATTTATTATTTATTAGATATTAATGACGTCACTAGGTTAATAACGATCCGACCAGTGTTTTAAAACTCAGACCGGACCGACGGTCAAACAGTTAAAAATTGAAACCGGTTCGCCTTCCAATTCGGTTTAGACCAATGATCCGATTTTGGTCAAAACTCGGGTTGACTCGTTGACCACCGGTCCAACCGATAAATCCGGTTAGTTGTTCTTGTTGACTCAGTTTTTAATTTTTTGTTTCCAAAAAAACTATATATAATATTAAAATTATCCACTCTTATTAATATTGTAACTTATTTTTATTATGTTTTAGTTCATAAAAAATGAGATTTTTAAATTTTTTTATTAATTACTAATAATATATTTTTATATATTAATATATTAATGACCATATAGTAATTATTTTTTTTTTACCATATGAGTAGTTTTTTATGGGTAAAATGCAAATGTTGACCCTCAACTTTAGGCGTTTTTGGGTATTGAGCCCATTTCTTTTGGGCAACACTAATCGAGCCCCTTTCTGTTCCAAAATTTTGATATTGAGCTCGCATGTGCTGTAAGACCCCAACTTTTTAATGAATAAAATCGAATTTCCTCTAATTATTATTGTGAATAATAAGGTGTTAATTTGATATAATACTTTGGTTATGGGTGAAATGTTCAAATTTTGCAAAATAAGTAAGTAATTATAAAATATTCATTTTATCGGGGAATATTCGTTTGGTCGTGGAATATTC
This sequence comes from Panax quinquefolius, assembly GCA_020205615.1. Lineage (NCBI taxonomy): Eukaryota > Viridiplantae > Streptophyta > Magnoliopsida > Apiales > Araliaceae > Panax > Panax quinquefolius. The sequence goes on along the minus strand of CM035164.1, from coordinate 118,635,516 downwards.
TTACTGTCGAAGAAATATTCGTACGATGGCTGATGAGTGAGTTTTATACACATGAATTGAGTGCGTTAGAGCTTAATCTTTTGGATGTTTTAAGTGTTTATGTCTATTCATGCATGTTTTACGTTGTTTTGTAGGAACTGGGACAAAAGTTACTTAAGATTGACGTTTGGGGTGGCTAGATTCGCGTTTTTGGCTTGCCATTTACACAACAGTCACTTCAGAGCCAATTTGCGTATTGCTCCAGACCTTATTTCGAAACACTCGAAGAATGAAAGTTGTAGATCTACTTCTCTTCTTTCTGGATCATCTTGAATCATCTAAATCGGAGTTTGGAAGAAGAAGTTATGGCCATTTTTCCAAAGGACGTCCGGAGTGAAAATGTCGAGAACTGTGATGTGTGCATGGTGGGGCCAGAACCTTTTTTATGAATAAAGATTTAATTTTCTCGAAATAATTTTTTAAATATTATTGGTGTGGATTTGATATAATGTTATAGTGGGAATAATTATTTATAAATTTTAACAAAATTTTATGAATAAAGATTTAATTTTTGAAATAATTTTTAAATATTAATATTTGATATAATGTTATAGTTGTGGGTAATATTTATATTCATTAAATTGTTATATAATATTTGATTGGTCGGGGAATATTCTTTTTGTCGGGGAATATCCAGTATGACGGTACAATCATTAGTGGACCCCTAATGGAATTATTGTCGGATTGAGAAAAGCGACAAAAATACTTTATAAAAATACTTGGCGGAAGTTTTCTAGTTAAGCTGTTGAAACACCGGTGTAAAAAAAATGCGATGTCTGGCGTGGTTGCGTAGTAGTACACGGTATTGATTATTGATGCTTACGTGAGAAGTCACTCGGTTATACTCAATTATTATTCTACGATAATTCTTTGCATCATATCTCTCGTATTATTGATTCAATTATTGTACAACGATATCATGCATAATATTTATTATTATTAAATCAATAATTGAGGCGATAAAGTTATTCATATTATTATTTGCAATATTGTGATATACAGAAGTTACATCGAGGAGAGGTTTGGTCACCTAATCTTGGCGTCGATAAGGAGAAATCCTTATCGGAAAGCCCCTCTTTTTCGAGGAGCGACACGGTTGTTAAATATTGTGAGTTATAATATTAATGATGAATAAGTTGTGTTGATTAAAGATGAAATTGATTGTTCCATTGTATTGGGATTATTAGTGTTAGTGGAAATTGACATTTATTTTGATGATAATTGATGTCTGGAGGTTATATTGTTCACTCGGGTATTCGGAGCACTTTTCGTGTCGGAGTACTATTTATTGTATTCACGAGTTACTATTCACGAGTTATTATTCACGGGGTACTATTGATTCACATTCTTATACTATTAGGGGTGGTGGTGCAAGATTGATAATACTTGCATGACTAAGTTAAAAATGGAGGTATAGTTGAAGGTCTTATCTTGTAATTAATTTTTTCACATGATTATATTATTTATTCACATGATTATACTATTTATTCACATGATTGTACTATTGATTCACATGATTTACTATTAGGGAGTTGGTGCAAGATTGATAATACTTGCGAGGACTAAATTAAAAATGAAAGAAAAGTTGGAGGTATTATCTTGTAATTTTTTTGAGCCCCAAAAGCGTCTGATTATCGAAACTATATTTTTCCTATAAATAGAAGCTCATTCTTCCTTCATTTCTCACCAATTCACTAAAGCTATAGAGCAATTATTATAGAGAGAAATTATAGAGAGAAAGAAGAAAAGTATTACGCTACTTCACTACTTCTATATCCGGTTTCTTCTAAGGTAGGGGAGTATTATTTCTTTCTTTTTTCTTCATGAAGAGAACTTACATTATTCCATTCTTTGTTATTATGTTGGAATAACTTTTGTATCATCACAAGCTACCTATACTTGGTGAAATTCTTACATTATTCCATTCTTTATTATTACATTAGAATATTCATTCTTATACTGTTGGAATATCACATGCATGCTTTATTATGTTGGAATATCACATGCAGGCGTTTTCTCTGGGGACTGATTCCATCTTTATTATTACATTGGAATATCTATACATGCGTTTTCTGTGGGACTGATTAAATTCTTTCTTTATTATTACATTGGAATATCACATGCATGCGTTTCGTCGAGGACTGATTAGTTATTTATTATTACATTGGAATAACTTTTGCATATGATGATCTATCGCATGCATGGTGATTTCTTTTGTTATTCCATTCTTTATTATACTCGGTTGGTTAAAGTTTTGACTTCTATAATCCATGAAATTAGTGGAATATCCTTGATATTTGCGCTTCATCGGTATCTTTTCATGGAAATATTCTTACGAGCATTCTTGAATTTTACTCCACAAAGAAATATCATGTTGACAATTTGGGCGTTATTGGTTCTGGACAAATTAATTCTTGAACTTGTTTTATTGAATTCTTATATCATTGTCATCATCCTCATGTTTATATTTTTTGTTGAAAGTCATACGTGGCTGTAGTGCATAGATGGACTTGGTATGATTATGACCGAGGATTATTTGGTGTAATCATGGTAGTAATGTTACAAATGATGTGGTAAAAGTCCTCATTGGCCCGTAGTGCATTGATGGGCGGTTGTTGGCATGATCATGACCATTAATGAATATGGCATGACGAATGTCCTTGGGCGTAGTGTGCATGGATAATTTGTGGTCGTGATACTAAAGAATATCCTTGGTAGTAGTAGTGCGGGGGTGATTTGATGATGTGGATTATTTATTAAATTTGAGTCCGGTGATAAAAGTGATGAAAAACCTTTTAAATCATAGAAGATAGTAGATTTTATTCTCTACTTGACTCTTAATGGATTGCTTATTTCATTGCAGTTTTTGATCTAAAACTTGTTATGTTATTATATTCTATCGGTTGTTATCTTTGTTGAAGGCTATTGATAATTTATTACGCATTATCTTAGTCATAATATTTCTTCTTGGGCTAGTTGAGCTCACCTTTTCTTTTCTTTGTTTTCTTGAGGAAATGAGAGCGTGGCTTGGGACTAGTCGGGAGCAGAGTGATGGTCTAGATGTTTGCATTAGTAGTCCTCACTATTCGTGAAATAGTGTGATAATAATTGTAATGAGGACTCCTTTTGAGTTTGTATACTCTCTAGTAGACAATATTTGTATTCAAACTCACAGTTTATGTTTTGTCGTATTGTACACGACAGTTGTATTATTAAGTTGTATTTGAATTATGTACCATGTATCTGGCGACTCAAGATGGGTGATGTATACCTAATTTTGGGGGCGTCACAGTTGGTATCAAAGCTTAGGGATATGATCCCTGACTAAGATGTGAGACTAGAACTAGGAGGGGAGAGACGAGGAATTCCTTCGCTAGTATGACCTACCTAAGTTTATTTGATATTTAATTGGTCGGTCAGAGTATAGGGATAATATGTGATGTTAATTAACCCTTGTTTTGTGGCAGTATTTGAAAATGACATCCGAGAATGTTGAGAATAGCAATGGAGCACAGGAGACCGTTGAGTCTCCACAGATCAATAATCAGGACAATGTGCAACAAGATGGCGATAATCCTCTTGTAAACACCAACACTGATCAATTGACGAACGAAAGTACGTTTAGGAGCTTTTTAGAATTCATGCAAAATCGGTGAAGGCCACTCATTCATAATGAGGAGGAAACAATAGCAACCACGGTTGGTCACCGCTAAGCAATTGAGGGAATTTGGGACCACGGGAGTTTTGGGAAAACTAGAACCACTTAAAGCGAGAGGCGTGGTTAAAGCGAGATCACCAAGATATTTGATGTCTTGGGATGCTCGAGAGAGAAAAGGTTCCTTTGCCACCTTTATGTTACGCGTGAAAGGCGGATCCTTTGGTGGGAATCGTAAAAGCGTACCCTGACTGACGCCTTTCAAGATGTCTTGGGAGAAGTTCAAGAAAGACATTCAACGATAAGTACTTTTCGAAAGTATTCGTCACATGAAGGAGGTGGAGTTTATCAAGTTGGAACAAAACAATATGGCCGTGTCATGATACGAGGCTAAATTTTGGAGTTATCCGGTTTGCATCCCATTTGGTCGATAATGAGGAGCGAATGCGCGAATGTTTTTAAGAGGTTTGAAAGCGGGAGATATCGCCGATATCTTATTTCTTATAAAGCGTGTTTGTATTGGATGTTGTAAATAGGGCTCGATTAGTGGAGTAGCGATAATGAGTCAATATGACCAAAAAAAAGCGACCGACAAAATGATAATATCCGGTGATACTTGATCATCAAAGCGGTGATAATAAGCATAGAGGAATCATCATGCGAAATGGTAACCACTTGGTGGTAATCATGGTCAAAAAATAATAAGAATGGACATTTCAAGAAGAGGAGATTCAACAATGATGGAAAGGCGTCGGCATTGACAAAGACCCGTTGTTAAGGAAGGAGAAGCGACCACCTATCATATGCTTCAAATGCGGAGGGAGGGACACATCGGTCAAGCTATAGCGATCGATGCCATCAAAAGCGTGTTATAATTGTGGAAGAAAAGGTCACTTAGCTTCGATTTTGTCATTCAGAAGACAAGTTGACTAGGATGGAGCACAAAGAGTTAAAGGATGTCCCGAAAAGTCAAAGTCGTTAGTTTAAGAGAGAATGTTTTTTTTCGTGACAAGGAACCTGAATAAAATTATCACGGGTATGTTAGTCATAAACTCTTGTGAAGTCTATACCGTGTTAGATTCCGGTTCTACTCACTCTTTTATTTCACCTAGTTGTGTTCAATATTTGAAGTTAACTCTGGAGAAGTTAGACTATGATATATCTGTTTAAACTTAGTTGGGAGAAACCTTCGTTACCTCCACTATTTATAAATCTTGTTCAAATCAACACTTTCACGTTACGTGTCGATCTTGACTCTTTGAAAATACTTGCCTTTGATGCGATTTTAGGAATCGATTGGTTAACTACTCATCATACTTTTTCGTAAGGTTGTTAGCTTTCATATTCCTAACCAATCTGTTTTGCGAATTCAAGCAACCAAACCACTAAAGTCAATCATTGTCATATCAAGCCATAAGTAAAGAGCCGGTCCTTTCGTTGTTGACTTTCTTGTGTGGAATGCTGCGAAGCCGGACTTTACATGGCGGCGTCGTGAATAGCGATGTCAAGTTGATAGGTATCGATGTGACGTCTTATCAAGTCTTGGATGAGAGTCACGGATTTTGAATGATATTTTTATTGTTAATAAATTTTACGGCGTATTCTTGAAGACTTCTTAGCCTACCCTAGGCGTGAAATTGAATTTTGTATTGACCCCGATACAAAACCCATTTCTTAAACCCTCAAATATTTTCTTCACCTAAAACAAGCGTAACATGTGCAAAGGCGTTGGCTCGATTGTTGTTGAAGATTACGATCATATCATTGATACCATCGTGGAAAAAAGCGAGCGTGGTAGGCGGCGCGTTGAGTAGAAGATCGTATGCGTTTACAAGTGAGAATATCGAACCCCGTGAAGATAGTTGAATATATACGAGTAGAATCGACTTTAATCGATAAAGTTAAAAGCCGCTCAAGCTACACACTTGGGTGATGAATGTGAAGAATTAAGAAGGTTCAAGAGAGGCGTTATTCTAGAAGCAAGAATCGATGAGAGAAGAAATCTCAACCCTCGATTTAATTGGCCCATTTGAAATCCTCGATAAAGTAGGGGCGTGGCTTATAGACTCGTTTTTACGCATGAGTATATCGGCGTGTTCATATAACATTTTTAACGTATCGACGTTACGTAAATATGGGGATGACCGAACCACATTATTAATTTAGAACCGGGACGAGATAGCGGATGATTTAACATATATGAGGAGATCGTGTTAAAATCTTGGATAAGAAGGATTATATTCGACACTCAAAGGTTATACCTCGAGGGTTAGAATTTGAAGTGAGGTCAAGGTATCCTCACACATTGGCATACCGAGTGCGTACGTAAATTTTGGGAGAAATTTCATAAGGAGGGAGATTGTGAGACCCAGATTTTATGAATAAAGATTTAATTTTCTCGAAATAATTTTTTAAATATTATGGTGTGGATTTGATATAATGTTATAGTTGTGGGTAATATTTATAAATTTTACAAAATGCATGAGTTGTTATATAATATTCGATTGGTGGGGAATATTCTTTTTGTCGGGGAATATCCAAATGCAATGAATATCTACAATCATTAGTGGACCCCACAGCGAAATTATTGTCGGATTGAAAGCGACAAAATAATACTTTATGAAAATAATGGCGAAAGTTTTACAGTTTATTTGTTGAAACACCCGGTGTTAAAAATGCGATGTCTGGCGTGGTTGCATAGTAGCACTGCGGTATTGATTATTGATGCTTACGTGAGAAGTCACTCGGTTATACTCGATTATTACTACGATAATTCTTTGCATCATATATCTCGTATTATTGATTCAATTATTATCACAATATCATCTGCATAATATTTATTATTATTAAATCAATAATTGAGATGACAAAGTTATTCATATTATTATTTGCAATATTAATGATATGCAGAAGTTACATCGAGGAGAGGTTTGGTCACCTAATTGCGTGTGATAAGGAGAAATCCTTATCGGAAAGCCCCCTCTTTCACAGGAGCGACACGGTTGTTAAATATTGTGAGTTATAATATTAATGATGAATAAGTTGTGTTGATTAAAGATGAAATTGATTGTTCCATTGTATTGGGATTATTAGTGTTAGTGGAAATTGACATTTATTTCGATGATAATTGATGTCGGAGGTTATATTGTTCACTTTCGGGTATTGGAGCACTTTTTAGGTGTGTACTACTATACGATTCTTACGAGTTACTATTCACGAGTTATTATTCACGAGGTACTTATTGATTCACATTCTTATACTATTAGGGGTGGTGGTGCAAGATTGATAATACTTGCATGACTAAGTTAAAAATGGAGGTATAGTTGAAGGTACTATATTGTAATTAATTTTTTCACATGATTATACTATTTATTCACATGATTATACTATTTATTCACATGATTGTACTATTGATTCACATGATTTACTATTAGGGGAGTTGGTGCAAGATTGATAATACTTGAGGACTAAATTAAAATGAAAGAAAAGTTGGAGGTATTATCTTTGTAATTTTTGAGTCCCAAAGCGTGCAATTATCGAAACTATATTTTCCTATAAATAGAAGCTCATTCTTCCTTCATTTCTCACCAATTCACTAAAGCTATAGAAAGCAATTATTATAGAGAGAAATTATAGAGAGAAAGAAGAAAAGTATACTATTACTTCACTACTTCTATATCCGAGTTTCTTCTAAGGTAGGGAATATTATTTGTTTCTTTCTTTCTTTTTTCGTCTTCATGAAGAGAACTTACATTATTCCATTCTTTGTTATTATATTGGAATAACTTTGTCATCTGAAATCTACGCATACTTGGTGAAATTCTTCTATTATTCCATTCTTTATTATTACATTTGGAATAATATCGTGTATGTGTGCGTTCTACTTGGGACTGGATTCCGTCTTTATTATTTACATTGGAATATCACATGCATGCGTTTCTTTATTATTAGGAATTTGGGACGGTTCCGTTAAAATCTTTTTATTATTCTGTTGGAATATCACATGTACATGCATTTTCTGTGGGACTGATTAAAATCTTTATTATTACATTTGAATATATCACATGCATGCGTTTTCTGTGGGACTGATTTCGTTATTTATTATTACATTGGAATAACTTTTGCATGCGATCTATCGCATGCATGGTGATTTCTTTTGTTATTTCATTCTTTATTATACTCGGTTGGTTAAAGTTTTGACTTACATAATCCATGAAATTAGTGGAATATCCTTGATATTTGCGCTTCATCCGATATCTTTTCATGGAAATATTCTTACGAGCATTCTTGAATTTTACTCCACAAAGAAATATCATGTTGACAATTTGGACGTTATTGGTTCTGGACAAATTAATTCTTGAACTTGTTTTATTGAATTCTTATATCATTGTCATCATCCTCATTGTTTATATTTTATTGAAAGTCATATGTGGCTTTGTAGTGCATAGATGGACTTGGTATGATTATGACCGGGGATTATTCGGTGTAATCATGATTAGTAATGTTACAAATGATGTGGTAAAAGTCCTCGTTCATTGGCCCGTGCATTGCATTGATGGATGATTGTTGGCTATGATCATGACCATTAATGAATACACGAATGTCCTTCTTGGCGTAGTGCATGGATAATTTGTGGTCGTGATACTAAAGAATATCCTTGGTAGTAGTGCGGGGTGATTCGATGATGTGGATTATTTATTAAGTGAGTCCCAATGATAAAAGTGATGAAAAACCTTTTAAATCATAGAAGATAGTAGATTTTATTCTCTACTTGACTCTTTAATGGATTGCTTATTCATTGCAATTTTGATCTAAAACTTGTTGTCTATTATATTCTATCGGTTGTTATCTTTGTTGAAGGCTATTGATAATTTATTACGCATTATCTTAGTCATAATATTTCTTCTTGGGCTAGTTGAGCTCACCCTTTTCTTTTTTTGTTCTCTTGAAATGAGAGCGTATTTGGGACTAGTCGGGGAGCGAGTGATGGTCTAGATGTTTGCATTAGTAGTCCTCACTAATACATGAAATAGTGTGATAATAATTGTAATGAGGACTCCTTTTGAGTTTGTATACTCTCTAGTAGACAATATTTGTATTCAAACTCACGGTTTATGTTTTTGTCGTATTATTGTACGTAGGTTGTATTATTAAGTTGTATTTGAATTATGTACCATGTATCTGGCGACTCAAGATGGGTGATGTATACCGATTTTGGGGGCGTCACATAACACATAAGGAATTGGGATTGGAAAGAGTTTAATTCAATTGTTTTGCATAAGAATATAGCAAGATTAATGTGGATTAAATAGAAGGCAATTGATCACTTGGAAAAGGACTTTTGGCATTTGAGAATTCCTGTTAACAATTCAGTAGGCATAATAATTGGGATAATTGGATAATTGATTTACAGTTCATAATGGGGATATTGGAGTCTTAATCCTTATTTATCTGAATTCATTCGTTAAAATCTTAGTTTTGTTTATTTGTTTTATTTTAGAATAATCTCTTTTAATTGTTTAATTTAATTTTCTTAATTATAAAAATCACATTTTATGGTTGTTCAAATAAAATTGATTTGGTTAAGAGTAGAACTTGGTAATTTTTATTAAATAATTTCTCATGGGAACGATACTCTACTTTCACTTTATTACTTGTTGACCGTGTATACTTGCACGTATTCATTGATTGCGAAATCGATCAACAAGTTTTTGGCACCGCTGCCGGGGAATTAGTTTAATAATTTTGCCAATATTAATTTTTATCAAATTAGTTTTAATTTAAACATTTTTTTTCTTTAATTCTCTTTCAATTTTTTTTTCTTTCTCTCTTTTCAGGTACCATGGATGACTTTGCGTATCAATGGCCATACACGAACATGACTCGACCAATGGAAACATGGAGCCCACCATCCACACAACAAGTAGCAATGGGTTATGAGTTATGTGCTAGGAGTCATACTACAGATCAATGTGCCATCAATTGGGAATCAGCTCAGTTCATAGGGAGCTATAATCGATCTACCCAACCGTATTCGATTCAAAATGCATATAATCCAGAGCCAATACAAATTGAGGAAAATTTGAAGACGTTGGAGGTTATCACAGCCCAACAGAGTCGAAGGATGACGAAAATGACTCAGCCAAGGGGAGCGGAGAATGATGGACTCGCGACAGCACTTTCTGTATTATCAGCACAAATTGAGACACTTTCGAAGATGTTCGACACTTTTGAAGCTCAACATCGTCAAAGTGTGGCGGTTACTTGTGATTATTGTGCTAGAAATCATATGAATCATCAATGCACCACCAGTTTCGAGCCGGTACCATATGGTGGTAATTACCCCAACAATTATGTCTATCCCAATAACTATTATCAGGATTGGGGATATCACCCGAATTTTTCATGAAGCCATACGCATCAAGATCAATTTTATGCTCCAACTCCAATATACCCACCGGATTTCTCGTGTCCACCTCCACTACAACAGGAAGAACATTCAAATTTGGAGGAAGTTTTGTCCAAGTACATAGATTCATGTGAGGAGAGGAGGATTAATCAAGAGACGTTGAGTCAAAATTTTACGAACCAAACGGAACAACTAACCAATGCCTCGAACATTTGTCCTCAATACACTTGGCTCTATGACATTAATTCCGAGACTGATGGTGAGCCCGAACCAAATCTGTAACCGGATGTGCCAAATGATATAGATGTTGAAAGAGAGGAAAGACTTGGGGACCAAGAAAAGGAGATCTGCGAAGATTTAACTGTAAGATTCAACGAGGATGAACCAATTTCATTAGTATCCCATGTGCCTCCTCCACCAAAGTTCAAGAATCCGGGCAGTTTTACAAAACCATGCCCAATTAAGCGATCAAATGTAAGCAAAGCTCTTTTTGACATAAGAGCTAGTACAACTTTGTAGTCATGGTGGGTTGAAAAGGAGAAGATAGAGGAAGAGCCCATTGTGTTTGACAAGCTTCCATGCGCCAATCTGATCATAGACATAATGGAGAAAACACCTAGTTGTTGGACGTTCTTAATAGGGAACCTATCTACAAAGAGCATGCTAGGTGACTTTAATTCAAGGGTCTTTGCTAATGGGAACCTCCCAAAGAGACATTATTCTTGATGGATGGAGGTTCCTCAATTTTCGTGGGGAATTGGATAGAGAATTGAAGAAGTCGGTGAGACTATAAAACAAGCGCTTATTGGGAGGCAACCCAAGTTTAATTTTTATTTTTAGTTTTTATTAGGTTTTATATTAGTAGTTTAGGATTTAATAAAATTGTGTCTATCATGGTTTACAGGTTATTCAAGTCAAATTTAAGTGTGGTGCCCAATTTGTTCCATGTGCTTGCTTTATTCTCCAAACTTAAGCGGACGAGGAGGAAGATTGCTATATTTTTCGGGAAGTCCTCTCGCTTTAATTTTTTCTATTTTAGTGATTGAGGACAATGTCTAGTTTAAGTTTGGGGGCATTTTAGTGTCGTATTGTATATAGTTAGTTATCTGCATAGTAGTTCATTTTTTTTATGTGTTAGTATTGTGTTTTTTTTAGGTTGCATATAATACATGGTAGTTATTTGCATATTCATATATGTGTTGCATTAGTATGTGTTCATGTAGTATAATTGATTTTTTTTTTCATGAATCTGTGTGATCGGTTGGTGTGGTCATAGCTCGGCCTATGATAAGATTGATTTTGCATGTTAACTTGAACAATGTTGATAATTGATGATGAGTTCTAATTTTGATCATGATGATAATCGAGCACATATCTGAAACTTATAGCTTGGTTAGCACTTAAAGTTTAACTGTTTTAATCCACTTGGTTGAGGGTGCATAATTTGTTTCTGAGGGAAAATCTTGGTTAAAATTTAAGGAAATTAGTGAATTGGTGGTAAAGGTTGGAATGACATAAAAGCTTGAGTTTGGGGGAATCTATGGGATATATATATACAAAATGAAAATGAAAAAAAAAGAAAAAATGGAAAAGAAATGATGAAAAAAAAAGAAAGAATAAAAAATCCAGAAAAAGAGAAAAAAAAAGAGAATAAACACCGTGGCATTCTTGTCTAGTTTTGTGGCCTTTGTTACTTGAATAAGTAAGCCCGAGGGGATTGTCTTTACACCTAGCGCCCTAAAGTCTTAATGGCTTGGGAGTCGTTGGTCGAAAGCTCGTTAAGGTAACACTGAAAAGCCTAAGGGAATAAGACATTGCATAGCCATGAGAAAAAAATAAAAAAATGAATAAAACACGAGAAAGAGCAAAAATGCCCTCGTGGTTGAATAAAAGTATAGATAAATCTTGTATTTACCCTAATACTTGGTAATTGCTTAGTTTTAACCGGAGTTGTCATGTTCACAAAAGTAATTAAATTGGTACTGAAATTTTCCTTCTAAGAAGTTTGTTATTTGATTATCTTGAACTGCGGTTGGTTAGAATGGTTAACAAGCACACACACACAACATGGGTGATGACAGGTTTGGATTGACTAATTGGTTAGAGTTATAGAATTTGACTTGATTGGATATATTGTTTGAGTATCATTGGTATCTTTGAGGTCGGTTGCTATATATCATACTAATTTATTACTGGGTTCGTAGATATATTAGGAAGTAGATCATGCTTATGCATTCATGTAGTTGAGTTCGGTTGTTTATTTTTAGTTCTTTTGTATTTTTGCTTGAGGACAAGCAAAGGTTTAAGTTTGAGGGTATTTGATGAGTGAGTTTTATACACATGAATTGAGTGCGTTTGAACTTAATCTTTTGGATGTTTTTAAGTGTTTGTGTCTATTCATGAATGTTTTACGTTGTTTTGTAGGAATTGGGACAAAAGTTATTTGGATTGGACGTTTGGGGTGGCTAGATTCGCATTTTCGGACTTGCCATTTACATGATCACTTCAGAACCAATTGCGTATTTCTCTGGACCTTATTTCGACCAACTCGAAGAATGAAAGTTGTAGATCTACTTCTCTTCTTTTCGGAACATCTTGATTCATCAAAATCGGAGTTTGGACAAAGACGTTATGGCCATTTTCCCAAAGGATGTCGGAGCAGAAAATGTCAGAACATGTGCCAACGTCGGGCCGCCCAAATCAAAGCTTATTTGCGTAGCAATGGGCGCTTAATGGGCGAGGTTTCAACGTCCTTGCCAGCCACGGGCGTCGGGAAATCGATGGTCGAGCTTGGGACGCGTTTTGGGAGCTTAATTTTGACACCTTTTTGACTCCAAATTGGATTGAGTTTGTTCCTAAGCTAAAAATTGAACTTGTAACCTATAAATACATGATGTAAGGCATAAAATAAAGGGAGATTACATAGATTAGATTATGGATACACTCCAGTAGATTAGAACATAAACCCTAGTTCTTATTAGTTTTGAAGAATGAAGCAACTTGGAGATCATTGAAGATAAAGAGCAGGAGCAAGAGGGGAACATCAGATTTGCTGACAACAGATTCTATTCTATTCTCTTATCATACTTTTATCTTTTAATGTCTATTCAGTTGTGGATTCTTGGTTTCAATTCATTAATTATGAACGAACTCTTTTATTAAGATTTCAATTGAACCTTTTATGTCTATAAATTAGTTATTTGATTTATTATAATTATTTATGTCAAAGTGAATTGTTTATCTTGTCTTGAGCTTATTGATTAATTATTTGATCAGTAATTACCTTATTACTCTAGAAGGAATTGAAAGAGGAATTCTAGGGTTAAAAATGGGCATGATAGCATGTGACTTAGTTATTTGTATGGTGAATAATTAGGTTTGTGAATTGAATGAAAATATCTGTTCACCGCATGTAACACATAAGGAATTGGAATTGAAGGAGTTTAATTAAATTGTTTTGCATATGAATATAGCAAGATTAATCTGGATTAAATAGAAGTCAATTGATCACTTGGAAAAGGACTTTTGGCATTTGAGAATTCCTGTTAACAATTCATTAGGCATAATAATTGGGATAATTTGATAACTAGTTTATAGTTCATAATTGGGCATAATAATTGGGATAATTCGATCAACAACGGCGCAGCCATTTGTGGGCCCTATAACAGATAACCGTCGAATAAAGAAAATGACAAGTTTGAGTTTTTATAAATACTTGGCGTAGTTATTCACAATTAACACTTGTTGGAATATTAGATGGTTTAAATCTGATGTCTGTGGCGGTTGCATAAAGAAGGCTTTACAGTATTGCACAATTTTTAAATTATTGATTCTTACGTAAGAAGGCATTACTCAATAATTATTACGGTAAGAATTATTCAATATTTTATTTTATTGATTCAATAATTACTACGTTGATATTTTATATTATTGTTGTTTCAATAATTGTCATTTGTCGATATCTCCTTTATCGGATCAATAATTCATATTATTTGAATAATATTGTCGAGATAGCATTATTGGCAATGTCTAAGGAAGTTACATGCAGGAAAGGGGTTTGGTCACCTAATTGCGCGCCAGTAAGGAGAAATCCTTATCGAAAAGCCCCTCTTTCCGAAAAGCGACACGGTTGTCATAATTGTGATTCTGTAATATTATTTGTGAATAATTAATTATTGATTTATATGATAAGGAAATATTTATTTTATGTGGATATAAATGATGGATATATTTATTGTGGTTATAAATGATGGAATTAATGTTGAGGTATTTTATCAGTATTTTATCGGAATGAAGGTATTAAAAATCGTCCGTATACATATGTGGATTTCAGACATTTTCTGTTTGAAATTTGGAAAAACTTAAACTTACAAAGTTGCAGAGAATTCGATTTCCTATGGAATGGACATATAATTCGTATTTTTCTGATAAAAGGGCTATTTATTATGAATTGTTAAAGTTTCAGAAATAAACGTTTATTAAAAACATGGTGGACCCCGGTTTTGGTTGGTGAGAAACGAAATGTGCTGGAATTTATTTTCAAAAGTGGTGGGCTTGAATAGTATCAAGTAAAGCCATCGTGGTGTAGAGTTAGTTAGTCGCTTTATGGCGTTCTAAGCATTTTCCTATAAATGGGGTGCTTAGTTAGAATTGAAAATCACACCAGAAATAAGTTTTCTCTCTTTCTCTCTCTATATTATCGAGCGTATTTTGTGAGTATTTAGATTCTTTGTGAGTTGCTATTCATCAGTGCAAGTTTCCTTCAGTCTTATACATGATATTTCAGCCGGAAGTACTATTCTTTTGAGGTAAGGTATGTTATTTTTTTCATAATGATTTTATTCTTTCAATATCATTATACCGAAATATTGGTATGGATTTTATTGTGGAATTTCTACCTTTTTGTGTCGGGTTTACTATTCACGAATACGGTACTATTCACAGAAAAAATGAATTTTTTTTTCTTTATCCAAGATGTCTATTATGGTTACTATCTTTGATTGTATCCATATTTTGATCTTTATTTTTGAATTGTGTTTCACAATTGGTTATTATGGAGTATTATTGAACTTGGATAAACTGTAATACGAATCCCTAATATTTGTCATTTTGTCTCACTGGATTCATTTTCTTTAAGATATTTTTCATCATCTTCAGTCCTAAATGATGATATTACTGAATATCTTTGTCCTGTAGTGCAAAGATGAATGTTTAACTGATGAATATCTTTGGCCCGTTGTGCAAAGATGAACAGGTGTTGAGATGAACATGACCAACTGGTGATACAAATGAATATCTTTGGTCTGTAGTGCAAAGATGAATATTTGTTTCAAGATGTATATTGATTGATGTTACAGGGATAAAATATTGATGATGGACTTTTAAATCTTAGAAGATAGTAGAATTATTTCTCTACTTGACTCTTCTAATGGATTGATGTTTCCACTGCAGTTGTTGATCTAAAACTTGTTGTCTATTATATTCTATAAGATTTTTCCCTGTTTAAGACTATTGATAATTTGTTGTATATTATCTTAGTCATAATATTCTTTACTGGGCTAGTTGAGCTCACCATTTTCCTTTTTGTTCCATTTTTCTTCTCAGGAGATGAGAACATAGCAGGAACTAGCCGGGGTTTGGAGTGATGGTTCAGGATAGTTGTTTTAGTAGTCCTCACTATTTTGTAAAATAGTGTATCAATAATTGTAATGAGGACTCCTTTTGAGTTTGTATACTGTCTATTAGACAATATTTGTATTCAAACTCACAGTATATGTGTTGTCATATTTTACAAGATAATTGTATTACCGATGTTGTATTTATTTTTGTATCTTGTATTTGGCGACTCAGAATGGGTGATGTATATCTATTTTGGGGGCGTCACAATTAGTATCAAAGCTTAGGGATATGATCCCTGTCTGAGATGTGAGACAAGAACTAGAAGGGGAGAGACGGGGAATTCCTTCGCTAGTATGACCTGATTAAGTTTATTTGGTATTTATTTGGTCGGTCATAGTTTATGGATAATATGTGACATGTCAATTAACCCTTGTTTTGTGGCAGTATTTGAGAATGGCAGATGCAAATATTAACAATGGATTGAATGAGACCGTGGAAACACCTTTAATCACCACCCAGGGGAACGTGCAACAGGAAGGCAATATTCCTCCTGTAAACAACACTACCGAACAAATGATGAATGATGGGATGTTTAGAAGCTTTTTGCAGTTCATGCAAACCCAGACGAGGGAGACTCGTGTACAAAATATGGGTGGAAATGATAGCAATGCGCGGCTTGTCACAGCCAAGCAGTTCAAAGAGTTGGGACCACCAGAAATTGCGGGAAAGCCGGATCCGATCAAGGCTAAAACGTGTGTCAAGAAAATTACCAAGATATTCGATGTCTTGGGATGCACGGAGGAACAGAATATTCCATTCGCCACCTTTATGTTTCGTAGTGAGGCAGATTACTGGAGGGAATCTATGAAGCGTACCCAGTCTGCCGCACTCAACATGTCTTGAGAAAAGTTTCAAAAACTGTTTAACGACAAGTATTTTCCTGAAAGTATTTGTCATATGAAGGAGGTGGAGTTTATTAGATTGGAATAAAATAACATGACGGTGTTCTAGTACGAGGCGAAGTTTGCAGAGTTATCCAAGTTTGCACCTCATTTGGTCGAGAATAAGGAACGAATGACAAAGATGTTTCTGAGAGGTCTAAAACCCGAGATTCGGCAATATCTTATCTCTCATAAATTTTCTTTATATTCAGATGTTGTAAATAGGGCTCAATTATTAGAGCGAGATAATGACTATGTTCAACCGAGGGACCACAACCAGGGTCATACCGGTGGCAGTGGTCATCGGAGCAATGACAACCAGCGGGGAAGAAAACATTCGGACAAAAGCGGTAACCACTTTTGTGGTAATCGTGGCCATGAAAATAGAAAAAGCGAGTCGGGAGGAGATTTCAAGAAGAGAAGGTACAACAATGACAACGTGAAGACGTCAGCACAAACATCAGCTGCTTCTAGGGGAGGAGAACGAGCACTAGTCGTTTGTTATAAATGTGGAAAAGAGGGACACATCAGCCCAAACTGCCCACAACAATCCAAGGTGTGTTATAACTGTGAAAAGGAAGGTCATATAGCTAGATATTGTCTTGTTGTGAAACTAAGTTCAACGGGGATGGTGACTCCAAAGACTGTCCCGGATAAGTTAAAGTCGGTGGTTCCTGGAAGGGCATTTGTCGTGACTACCCAAAACGTGAGGAACCTTAACGAGGTGATCACAGGTAAACTAATCATAAACCCTTGCGAAGTCTATACCTTATTAGATACAGGTTCTACCCTTTCTTTTATCTCTCCTGCTTGTGCTCAACGTTTGAACTTGCCTCCGGAGAAATTAGACCTTGACTTATCTGTTGAGACTCCGTTAGGAGAAACATTCATTATATCTACTGTTTATAAATCTTGCTTGATTCAAGTTGGAACCATAACATTACCTGCCGATCTTATTTCGTTGAAAATACTTGCATTTGATGTGATTTTAGGGATTGATTGGTTAACCACGCATCATGCTAAAATTGATTGTTTTCGTAAGATTGTTAGTTTTCATATTCCTAACCAACCTGTTATGCAAATTCAAACAACCAAACCACTAAAGTCAATCACTTTCATATCAAGACATAAAG
Source organism: Panax quinquefolius (assembly GCA_020205615.1). Taxonomy (NCBI): domain Eukaryota; kingdom Viridiplantae; phylum Streptophyta; class Magnoliopsida; order Apiales; family Araliaceae; genus Panax; species Panax quinquefolius. The sequence continues at coordinate 118,617,720 of CM035164.1, read as the reverse complement.
CTATTCGTTTATTGAAAAATGGATGTCAAGCTTTTTTAGCCCATGTCACGGACTTGAGCAAAAACACGTCAAATTTGAATAATATTTCTGTTGTTAGTGAATTTCCTGACGTATTTCGTGAAGAACTTCCGCCTACCCCGAGCGTGAAGTTGAATTCTTTATTGACCTGAAACTGATACAAAGCCCATTTCTAAAACCCATATCGAATGGCTCTATTGAACTTTAGGAGTTAAAGGTTCAACTACAGGAGTTGTTGGACACCGGTTTCATTCGTCCTAGTACATCTCCTTGGGGTGCTCCTGTGTTATTTGTAAAGAAGAAAGACGGGAGTATGCGACTTTGTATTGACTACCAAGAATCGAACCATGTCACCATCAAGAATAGGTATCCGCTACCTTGCATTGATGACCTGTTCAACCAGTTGCAAGGAGCACAATTCTTTTTAAAGATCGATCTTCGATTACGGATATCATCATTTGAAGATTAAAAGCGAGGATATTTCAAGCGCCTTGTAAACTCAATGCGGGCATTATGAATTCTTAGTCATGTCTTTTGGATTGACTAATGCTCCTACTATTTTCATGGATATGATGAACAGAATATTCAAAGAATATTTGGATCAGTTCGTTGTTGTCTTTATTGATGACATCCTCATCTATTCCAAAAGCCGTGAAGATCATGAGCACCATTTGAAGCTGGTACTGCAAAGGCTTCGAGATAACAAGCTATATGCTAAGCTGAAGAAATGCGAGTTCTGGCTTGAGGAAGTAGCATTCCTTGGGCACGTGGTGTCAAAACATGGAGTATCTGTCGACCCAACGAAGAATGAAGCAATACAAAGTTGGGAGCAACCGATGTCGGTGACCGAAGTACGTAGCTTTCTGGGCTTAGCTGGTTATTATCGGAGATTCGTGGAAGGATTTTCTCTAATTGCTACTCCGTTAACTCAGTGGACTCATAAAGATACAAAATTCGGTTTTAACGAGGATTATGAGAAGAGTTTTCAAGAACTCAAGAGGAGACTCATTTCGGCACCTGTTCGGACAATACCATTTGGTTCGGATGGATTTGTTATCTACAGCGATGCTTCAGGTAAAGAGTTAGGATGTGTTCTCATACAACATGGAAAAGTCATAGCCTATGCCTCGCGATAACTCAAAGAATATGAGAGGAATTATCCTACTCATGATTTGGAGTTGGTAGCAGTCATTTTTGCATTGAAGATCTGCAGACACTACCTGTATGGGGAGAAAGTGGACATCTATACAGATCATTAAAGCCTCAAATATTTTTTCACCCAAAAGGAACTCAACATGCGACAACGACGTTGGCTCGAGCTGTTGAAAGATTATGATCATACCATCCAATATCGTCCTGGAAAAGTAAACATGGTAGTTGACACATTGAGTAGAAGATCATACGCGGGTATGAGTGCAATGTTGTTAACACAAAGGCCTATTTTGTACGTATGACTTTCAAAGGATGGAGATAGAGGTAAAGGCTCCAAGTACCCACGTGAAGATATCAAACTTACGAGTAGAACTGACTTTAATCGATAAAGTTAAAGTTGCTCAAGCTACTGACATGGAGCTGATGCGTATGAAGAAGAAAGTGCAAGAAGGTGCTATTCCAGAAGCAAGAATCGATGAAGAAGGAATACTTGAGTCGACTCCGGATTTTGTGTTCCTAACGATTCTGACTTGAAGCATAGAATCATGATGGAGGCACACAACACACCGTTTTCAATCCATCCTGGGAGTACCAAAATGTATCATGATCTTCAACATACATTTTGGTGGAGCAATATGAAGAGAGAGATCGTGGAGTTTATCTCGAGGTGTTTAACTTGTCAACGTATAAAAACAAAGCATCAAGTGCCAAAGGGTCCATTGAAACCACTTAAGATTCCGAAATGAAAGTGGGAACACATTATTATGGATTTCATTACGGGTCTTCCCAAGGTATCTCAAGGCATAGATGCGATTTGGGTCATTGTTGATAGATTAACTAAGTCTGCCCATTTCTTGCCTATACGTGAGACTTATTCCCTTGAACGTCTTGTTCATATATACGTGAATGAGATTGTGAGATTGCATGGCATGCCAGTATCAATAGTTTTGGATCGTGACCCAAGATTCACTTCATGATTTTGGGTTAGCTTGCAAAAAGCTATGGGCACAGATTTATGATTCAGTTCGGCATATCATCCTCAAACGGACGGACAATCAGAGAGGACTATTCAAACTGTTGAAGATCTATTAAGACTATTTGTCCTAGATTTCGAAGGGAGTTGGGATAAGTACCTACCATTAATGAAATTCTCCTACAAGAACAGTTATCAGGCAAGTATAGGCATGGCTCCATTTGAAGCATTGTATGGACGAATGTGAGACCCCAAATTTTATGAATAAAGATTTAATTTCTCAATTTTTTTTTAATATTATGGTGTGAATTTGATATAATGCTTTAGTTGTGGGTAGTATTTATAAATTTAGCAAAGTATGCAAGTTGTCATAAAATATTCGATTGGTCGGGAAATATTCTTTTTGTCGGGGAATATCCGTACGACGGCAAAATCATTGGTGGAACCCACAACGAAAGTATTGTCGTATTTAGAAAATGACAGAATTATCATTTTATAAAAATAACGGCGAAAGTGTTATCGTTAAAACTGTTGAACTACTCGGTAGTAAAAGTACAGTAATACGCGTGGTTGCATAGTAGTACACGGTATTGATTATTGATGCTTACGTAAGAAGTCACTCAGTTATACTCAATTATTGCTACAGTAATTGTTGCATCATATCTCTCATATTATTGATTCAATTATTGTTACAGTATCATCTGCATAATATGATATATTATTAAATCAATAATTGAGACGAAAAAGTTATTCATATTATTATTTGCAATATTGACAATGTCTAGAAGTTCTGTCAAGGAGAGGTTTGGTCACCTAATCATACGCTATAATAAGGAGAAATCCTTATCGAAAGCCCCCTCTTTCTTGGGAACGACCTGGTTGTTAAATATTATGAGTTATAATATTAATGATGAATAAGTTCGTGTTGATTAAAGATAAATTTTATAGTTCCATTGTGTTTGAATTATTTGTGTTAGTGGAAATCGACATTTGTTTCGATAATAATTGATGTCTGGAGGTTATATTGTTCAATCGGGTATTCGGGGCACTTTTCGTGTCGGAGTACTATTCACGAGTTACTATTCACATGGTACTATTCACCCGTAAAATATATTTATTTTCGGTCCAAATCATTTTTGGGTACAATATTATTCCATGAGGAGATGTGCTAATTTTTCAGACCGTTGGTTGAAATTATAATAATAAATCAATATGGATCGTTGATTTAAAGTTTTAATAGTAACTTGTCCCTTCAGTTTTCCAAGAGTTATTTCTCCCTTCAGTTTTCCAAGAGTTATTTGCCCCTTCGGTGTTTCAAGAGTTATTTGCCCCTTCGGTGTTTCAAGAGTTAATTTCCCCTTTGCAAATAGTAGTTGTCTCTTCAATATTACCAAGAGTCATTTTAACCCTTCGTTAAGACCAAGAGCCACTTTCAGTTCTTCTATAAATAGAAGTTCATTCCTTCATTATTTCTTATGAATTCACTGAACTCTAGAGAGAGAAACTATAGAGAGAAAGAAAAAAAGTATTCTGCTACTTCACTTTTTCAATATCCAGTTTCTTCTAAGGTAAGGGATATTATTTATTGTACTCGTAAGGGGTATTATTTCTTTCGTATTCATGAAGAGAACTTCTGTTATTCCATTATTTATTATTATGTTGGAATAACCTATTTATGTGAAGTACCGCATACATAGAAAAATCGTTCTAATATTTCGTTCTTTCTTATTCTGTCAGAATATCCTGTCTGTGCGTTTATGCCGGACCTTGTTCCATTATTTATTATTCTGTCGGAATATCACACATCGTGCGTTCTGTGGGACCGGTTCCATTATTTATTATTCATTGGGAATAACACGTCTGCCTTGATCATCTTGCGCGGTGGTGAATCCTTCGTTATTCCATTCTTTATTATTCTGTTAGAATAACCTGTCTATGTTGATTACCATATGCATGGTGAATGATCCTTTGTATTCATCCCTTATTAAATAGTGGAAATGATCTGTATACGTGGATTACCGCATGGCGGGTGAAAATCCATTTGCAGTTTTATATATTCTGTTATACTCAGTGGGTTAAAGTTTTGACTTCTATACTCCATGAAATTAGTGGAATATCCTAGATATTTGCGCTTCATCCAGTATCTTTTCATGGAATATTCTTCGGAGCATTCTTGAATTTTACTCCACAAAGCAGTATCATGTTGACAATTTAGACGTTATTTAGTTCAGGATAAATTAACTTATTAATCTTTAAAATTTATTCTTGAACTTGTTTTATTGAATTATTATGTCATTGTCATCATCCTCATGCTTATATTGTGATGAAAGTCATCTTTGGCTTACTTGCATAGATGGACTTGGTATGATTATGACTAGGGATTATTCGGTATAATCATGACCGTAATGTGACGAATGATGTGGTAAAAGTCATCACTGGCCTGTAATTCATTGGTGGACAGTTGTTGGTATGATTATGACCAGGGATTATTCGGTATAGTCATAACCATTGATGATTACATGAATATCCTTGGCCGTGGAGCAGGGATGATTCAATTTTATTTATTAAGCTGAGTCTTAGCGATAAAGTTGATGAAAAACTTTATAAATCATAGAAGATAGTAGATTTTATACCTTACTTGACTCTTCTAATGGATTGCTTGTTCCGCTGCAGTTAAACTTGTTGTCTATTATATTCTATCAGTTTAACATTGTTGAAGGCTAATGATAATTTATTCTGCATTATCTTAGTCATAATATTTCTTACTGGGCTAGTTGAGCTCACCCTTTCTTTCCTTTATTCTCTTCGTGAAATGAGAACGTAGTCGGGACTAATGGGGAACAGAGTGATGGTCCTAGATGGAGCATTAGTAGTCTTCACTATTCTGTGAAATAATGTGATAATAAATGTAATGAGGACTCTATTGAGTGTGGATATTGTCTAGATGACAATATTTGTATTAAAACTCACAGCCTATGTTTTGTCGTATTTTACACGACTGTTGTATAATTAAGTTGTATTTGTATTCAGTACCTTCTATCTGGCGACTCAAGATGGGTGATGTATACCTATTTTGGGGGCGTCACAAAGGGGTTCAATTTGCGTTGACCAAAAGAAAAGGGCTTAATACCCAAAAAATCCTAAAGTTCAGTGGTCGACTTTGCATTTTACCCCCACTCTCTCCCTTCTCTTCCTCCTCCGCCCTCAAAGTGGACGCCCATCTCCTCCCTCTCTCTCTCTTTGTTTGTTTTGGATAACTTGTGAGAGAAAAGAGAAGATAGAATAGATTTTTGTTTGTAAATAAGAAATATATTTTGTATATCCATATACATTCCCCCCAACTCTCTTGCTCTTTCTCTCTATCATTTATTAAGGAGTTGCTTGCAAGCTAAATCTAATGTGTTCGTTAAATGTAAGTTTGACACATGGAAGTAGAGGTGCTCATCGGTAAAAAATGTAACCGAAGACTATCCGAAATTCTTGGAAAAACAAGAACCTAAAAGCAGCATCAATTACTAGTTTTTAATCGTGATTAAATTACAAATTAAGATCTAGTTTTTTTTGGGTTTCGGTTTTGATTATCGCATGGTAATATATATAATTATTAATAATAATTAAATAATATTTTTATATATTAATACTTTTTAAAAAAACTAAGAAATCATTAACTATTAATAATAATAATTAATATATACAATAAAACTACAAAACATTATTAATATATATTTAAAATTCATAAAACTACTATTATATAGAAATTATTAATATAAAAAAAATTATTTAATATATAAAATTACAAAACATTAACTATTAATTATTAAATTTTGGAATTTTTGGTATTTTGGTTTTTACCAAATTCAAAAAGTCATTCTGCACTGCTATTACGGAAAAAGTGTTAAAAAATTAGAAAAAGCTGATGCACCGAAAAACTAATCTATGCACGGTGCAGGTAAAAAACCGTAAAAAACAAAAATTTTGAGCACCCTTACATGGAAGAGTAGTTGGTAAGGGAATTAGTAAATCCACTCATTACATCACATGTTCCGCCATTTTCTCCTCCTTGCCAGAAATTTTGGAACCTTTTCCTCCATTTTTGCTTCAATTTTTATTGCAATTTTTACTTACTTAAATGTCCAACAATCTCCTTAATACATGGGCTTAGCTTGTGCTAATCATTTAATCTTTTGGGCTCTTTAATAAAAATATTAGGTCCAATACTTTTAATTATATCATACCCTAATCATTTAATTAGGGTTTCCATTAACTCAATTATAATTTAAATCCTTAAACCTAATTAGACTTGCTTTAATTTTGTTATAAAATTAATTAATTGAGATGTATAAAATAAATTTCTTAGGGTTATAATATATATTTTAAATACTATTATTCTTCCATATTATAACCCTCAAGTTATTTAATTCACATACCTAATGTATAATTAGGTTATGTAACTTTCTATTTAATTTTCTTTATATAATAAATAAATATATATATTTAATATATTTATTTATTTAATAACATACATATTTCACATAAATCACAATGTATTTAAAAATAAATATCCTCATCTACCTTGTGACCTAAATCCTTGATTATACTTAATTCATTAATTAAGCAAAATTTTTGGGTTATCACATTCTTCCCCCTTATAAGAATTCCGTCCCTGGAATCACTATTGTACCAAAAGCACAAATAAATTCTTTCTAGGGTTTTGGATTTTCGCAACCCATATTTTTTCAGTTCTCTTTCAATTATTAAACCGTATAGGTTTTTCTTAAAATTTTTAAATAAATCCTCTATTTCCACTCTAGATTTCAAACTTTAACCTTTAATTTAATCATTCAAGATCTTATAAATTTTCGGGTTATCACAATTTATATTTGTTTTTAAATTTTTTAATTTGTGTAAATAATTTTTATTTGTGTTTCTAATTGTAACTTTATAATTTGTTTAAATATCATTATTTTCTTATACTTTTTAACATATTTTATTACAAAATATTTTATTTTATTTTCTAATTTATAAACTTAATTGATCTTAAGATTAAAAAAATTCTCACTTTTTTTTAATGGAGGATTTGATTGATTAAGTATGTAACTTATTTGTTGGGTAAACTAAACAATTAGGCATCTGTTGCTTGGATGATCTTTTGACCAACATTTCAAATAGGAGGTTTTGGGATCAAATCCATGGAATAATTTTTTTTTTGATGAAATTTGAGTTAAAATACACATCAGCGATGCCACGTGTGACGCGTCAGCAAGTTAACGCCCATATGGCACCTAGGGCTCAATATCTAAATTTTGAATGAAAGGAGCTCGATTTCTGGTGACTAAAAGAAAGTGGATCAATACCCAAAAATACCTAAAGTTCAGGGGCAACATTTGCATCTTACCCATTTTTTATCATTGAGCTATGCACGGCTTGGTCTAGCTAATCTTCAATCCAAAATACTAATATATACTCCCTCTGTCCTCAAAAGAATAAGTAAAATACAAATTTTACACATAATAAGAAAAACATAAGTAGAAGAAATATAGTAAATAAAGTTCTAAATTTATCCTTAGTGATCCCACAAGATTCATAAAGTGATGAGTAATTTTTATAGAGTAAAATACACTAACACCTCTTGTAGATAATTATAATAACACTCACCATACAACGTTGAAATATGTAGTCATGCGTACTAATTCTGGTCCTAGCAAAGTTGCTTCTCCCACCTCGTCCCAGCATACTGGAGAACGACACTTTCGTCCATACAACGCCTCAAATGGAGCCATGCCTATACTTGCTTGATAATTGTTGTTGTAGGAGAATTCCACCAGTGGCAAGTACTTATCCCAACTTCCTTTGAAATCTAAAACACAGAGTCTTAATAAATCTTCAAGGGTTTGAATAGTCCTCTCTGATTGTCCGTCCGTTTGAGGATGGTATGCCAAAGCCAGATAAATAAATCCGTGCCCTGACTTTTCTCGCAAGCTAACCCAAAATCTTGAAGTGAATCTTGGGTCACGATTTGAAACTATGGATACTGGCATGCCATGAAATCTCACAATCTTATTCAAGTACATACGAGCAAGACGTTCAAGGGAATAAGTTTCTCGTATCGACAAGAAATGGGCAGACTTGGTTAATCTATCAACAATAACCCAAATAGCATCTATGCCTTGAGAAACTTTGGGAAGACCTGTAACGAAATCCATAGTAATGTGTTCCAACTTCCATTCCGGAATCTCAAGTGGTTGCAATGGACCTTTTGGCACTTGATGCTCCGCCTTTACACGTTGACAAGTTAAACACCTCGAGATAAACTCTACGATCTCTCTTTTCATATTGTTCCACCAAAATGTATGTCGACCACCAAAATGTATGTCGAATATCATGATACATTTTGGTACTCCCAGGATGGATTGCAAACGGGGTGTTGTGTGCCTCCATCATGATTCTATGCTTCAAGTCAGAATCGTTAGGAACACAAAGTCTGGAGTTTAATCTAAGTATTCCTTCTTCATCGATTCTCGCTTCTAGAATAGCTCCTTCTTGCACTTTCTTCATACATACATCGGCATTGTGTCCAAGTAGCTTGAAAGCGACTTTAACTTTATCGATTAAAGTTGGTTCTACTCGTATATTCGCCATCATCATGTGGGTCCCTAGAGTCTTTAATTCTACCTCCATCCTTTGCAAGTCATACGGAATGGGCCTTTGCATTGACAATATCATTACTGATCTATATATGATCTTTACTCAATAAATCGACTACTACGTTCGCTTTTCCGGGATGATATTGAATAGTGTGATCGTAATCTTTCAATAGTTCAAGCCAACGTCGTTGCCGCATGTTGAGTTCTTTTTGGGTGAAGAAATATTTGAGGCTTTTATGGTCCGTATAAATCTCCACTTTCTCCCTATATAATGTCTCCAAATTTTCAACGCGAATACGACTGCTGCAAACTCTAGATCATGAGTAGGATAATTCCTCTCATATTCTTTGAGTTATCGTGAGGCATAGGCTATGACTTTCCCATGTTGCATGAGAACACATCCTAACCCTTTGCCTGAAGCATCGCTGTAGATAACAAATCCATCCGTACTAGATGGTATTACCAAAACAGGTGCCGAAATAAGCCTCCTCTTGAGCTCTTGGAAACTCTTCTCGCAATCCTCGCTCCATACGAATTTTGTATCTTTTTAGTCGGTGAGTTAAGCAGAGTAGCGATTCGAGAAAATCCTTCCACTAATCTCCGATAATAACAATTTAAGCCCGTAAAGCTACGACTTGGTCACCGACTTCAGCTTGATTTGCTCCCAACTTTTGTCTTTGCTTCAATCTTGGCCAGGGTCAACAGATACTCCATGTTTTGACACCACGTGCCCAAGGAATGCTACTTCCTCAAGCCGAACTCTCATTTCCTCGACTTGGCATAAAGCTTGTTTTCATGAAGCCTTTCAAGTATCGACAAATGGTGCTCATGATCTTCACGGCTTTGGAATAGATGAGGATGTCATCAATAAAGAAAACAACGAATTGATCCAAATATTCCTTGAATACACGGTTCATCATATCCATGAAAGCAGCTGGAGCATTAGTCAATCCAAAAGACATGACTAAGAATTCATAATGCTCGTACCGAGTTCTGAAGGCAGTCTTTGGAATATCCTCAGTTTTAATCTTCATTGGCCCGTAGTGCATTGATGGACAGTTGTTGGCATGATCATGACCATTAATAAATACACGAATGTCCTTGGCCCGTAGTGCATGGATTATTTGTGGTCGTGATACTAAAGAATATCCTTGGCCGTAGTGCAGGGGTGATTCGATGATGTGGATTATTTATTAAGCTGAGTCGCAACGATAAAAGTGATGAAAAACCGTTTAAATCATAGAAGATAGTAGATTTTATTCTCTACTTGACTCTTCTAATGGATTGCTTATTCCGCTGCAGTTTTTGATCTAAAACTTGTTGTCTATTATATTCTATCAGTTGTTATACTGTTGAAGGTTATTGATAATTTATTCTGTATTATCTTAGTCATAATATTTCTTACTGGGCTAGTTGAGCTCACCCTTTTCTTTTACTGTTCTCTTCAGGAAATGAGAACGTAGCTGGGACTAGTCGGGGAACAGAGTGATGGTCCTAGATGTTTGCATTAGTAGTACTCACTATTCTATGAAATAGTGTGATAATAATTATAATTAGGACTCCTTTTGAGTTTGTAGACTCTCTAGTAGACAATATTTGTATTCAAACTCACAGTTTATGTTTTGTCGTATTGTACACGATAGTTGTATTTGAATTATGTACCATGTATCTGGCGACTCAAGATGGGTGATGTATACCGATTTTGGGGGCGTCACATAACACATAAGGAATTGGGATTGGAAAGAGTTTAATTCAATTGTTTTGCATAGGAATATAGCAAGATTAATGTGGATTAAATAGAAGGAAATTGATCACTTGGAAAAGGACTTTTGGCATTTGAGAATTCCTGTTAACAATTCAGTAGGCATAATAATTGGGATAATTGGATAATTGATTTACAGTTCATAATGGGGATATTGGAGTCTTAATCCTTATTTATCTGAATTCATTCGTTAAAATCTTAGTTTTGTTTATTTGTTTTATTTTAGAATAATCTCTTTTAATTGTTTAATTTAATTTTCTTAATTATAAAAATCACATTTTATGGTTGTTCAAATAAAATTGATTTGGTTAAGAGTAGTACTTGGTAATTTTTATTAAATAATTTCTCATGGGAACGATACTCTACTTTCACTTTATTACTTGTTGACCGTGTATACTTGCACGTATTCATTGATTGCGAAATCGATCAACAAGTTTTTGGCACCGCTGCCGGGGAATTAGTTTAATAATTTTGCCAATATTAATTTTTATCAAATTAGTTTTAATTTAAACATTTTTTTTCTTTAATTCTCTTTCAATTTTTTTTTCTTTCTCTCTTTTCAGGTACCATGGATGACTTTGCGTATCAATGGCCATACACGAACATGACTCGACCAATGGAAACATGGAGCCCACCATCCACACAACAAGTAGCAATGGGTTATGAGTTCAGTTCAGTTCATAGGGAACTATAATCGATCTACCCAACCGTATTCGAATCAAAATGCATATAATCCAGAGCCAATACAAATTGAGGAAAATTCAAAGACGTTGGAGGTTATCACATTCAATGAGTCGAAGGATAGCGAAAATGTCTCGACCGAGGGAGCGGAGAATGATGGACTCGCGACAGCACTTTCTGCATTATCAGCACAAATTGAGACACTTTCGAAGATGTTCGACACTTTTGAAGCTCAACGTCGTCAAAGTGTGGCGGTTACTTGTGATTATTGTGATAGAAATCATATAAATCATCAATGCACCACCAGTTTCGAGCCGGTACCATATGGTGGTAATTACCCCAACAATTATGTCTATCCCAATAACTATTATCAGGATTGGGGATATCACCCGAATTTTTCATGAAGCCATACGCATCAAGATCAATTTTATGCTCCAAGTCCAATATACCCACCGGATTTCTCGTGTCCACCTCCACTACAACAGGAAGAACATTCAAATTTGGAGGAAGTTTTGTCCAAGTACATAGATTCATGTGAGGAGAGGAGGATTAATCAAGAGACGTTGAGTCAAAATTTTACGAACCAAACGGAACAACTAACCAATGCCTCGAACATTTGTCCTCAATACACTTGGCTCTATGACATTAATTCCGAGACTGATGGTGAGCCCGAACCAAATCTGTAACCGGATGTGCTCTATGATATAGATGTTGAAAGAGAGGAAAGACTTGGGGACCAAGAAAAGGAGATCTGTGAAGATTTAACTGTAAGATTCAACGAAGATGAATCGATTTCATTAGTATCCCATGTGCCTCCTCCACCAAAGTTCAAGAATCCGGGCAGTTTTATAAAACCATGCCCAAATTGGCAGTCATGTCGTAGGCAAAGCTCTTTGTGACATAAGAGCTAGTACAACTGTGGAGTCATGGTGGGTTGAAAAGGAGAAGATAGAGGAAGAGCCCATTGTGTTTGACAAGCTTCCATGGCCCAATCTGATCATAGACATAATGGAGAAAACACCTAGTTGTTGGGCGTTTTTAATAGGGAACCTATCTACAAAGAGCATGCTAGGTGACTTTAATTCAAGGGTCTTTGCTAATGGGAACCTCCCAAAAGAGACATTATTACTGATGGATGGAGGGTTCCTCAATTTTCGTAGGGGAATTGGATAGAGAATTGAAGAAGTCAGGCTGAGACTATAAAACAAGCGCTTATTGGGAGGCAACCCAAGTTTAATTTTTATTTTTAGTTTTTATTAGGTTTTATATTAGTAGTTTAGGATTTAATAAAATTGTGTCTATCATAGTTTACAGGTTATTCAAGTCAAATTTAAGTGTGGTGCCCAATTTGTTCCATGTGCTTAGCCTATTCTCCAAACTTAGTGGACAAGGAGGAAGATTGCTATATTTTCAAGGAAGTCCTCTGCTTTAATTTTTTCTATTTTAGTCATTGAGGACAATGTCTAGTTTAAGTTTGGGGGCATTTTAGTGTCGTATTGTATATAGTTAGTTATCTGCATAGTAGTTCATTTTTTTTATGTGTTAGCATTGTGTTTTTTTTAGGTTGCATATAATACATGGTAGTTATTTGCATATTCATATATGTGTTGCATTAGTATGTGTTCATGTAGTATAATTGAATTTTTTTTTTCATGAATCTGTGTGATCGGTTGGTGTGGTCATAGCTTCTACTTTATGATAAGATTGATTTTGCATGTTAACTTGAACAATGTTGATAATTGATGATGAGTTCTAATTTTGATCATGATGATAATCTGAGCCTGTCTGAAACTTATGTAACTGGTTAGCACTTAAAGTTTAACTGTTTTAATCCACTTGGTTCAAGGGGTGCATAATTTGTTTCTGAGGGAAAATCTTGGTTAAAATTTAAGAAAATTAGTGAATTGGTGGTAAAGGTTGGAATGACTTAAAAGCTTGAGTTTGGGGGAATCTATGGGATATATATATACAAAATGAAAATGAAAAAAAAAAGAAAAAAAGGAAATGAAATGATGAAAAAAAAAGAAAATCCAGAAAAAGAGAAAAAAAAAAGAGAATAAACACAGTGGCATGCTTGTCTAGTTTTGTGGCCTTTGTTACTTGAGTAAGTAAGCAGGGGATTGTCTTTACACCTAGCGCCCTAAGGTCTTAATGGCTTGGGAGTCGTTGGTGAAAGCTCGTTAAGGTAACCTTTGAAAAGCCTAAGGAATAAGACATTGCATAGCCATGAGAAAAAAAATAAAAAAATGAATAAAACACGAGAAAGAGCAAAAAATGCCTCGTGGTTGAATAAAAGTAAAGATAAATCTTGTATGTACCTAATACTTGGTAATTGCTTAGTTTTAACTTAGGAGTTGTCATGTTCACAAAAGTAATTAAATTGAACTGAAATTTTCCTTCTAAGAAGTTTGTTATGTGATTATCTTGAACTGCGGTTAGTTAGAATGGTTAACAAGCACACACACACACAACATGGGTGATGACGGGTTTGGATTGACTAATTGGTTAGAGTTATGGAATTTGACTTGATTGGATATATTGTTTGAGTATCATTGGTATCTTTGAAGTAGCCTTTGCTATATATCATCTTGATTTATTCTTTGGGTTCGTAGATATATTAGGAAGTAGATCATGCTTATGCATTCATGTAGTTGAGTTCGGTTGTTTATTTTTAGTTCTTTTGTATTTTTGCTTGAGGACAAGCAAAGGTTTAAGTTTGAGGGTATTTGAAGAGTGAGTTTTATACACATGAATTGAGTCCGTTTGAACTTAATCTTTTGGATGTTTTTAAGTGTTTGTGTCTATTCATGAATGTTTTACGTTGTTTTGTAGGAATTGGGACAAAAGTTATTTGGATTGACGTTTGGGGTGGCTAGATTTGCATTTTCGGCTTGCCATTTACACAACAGTCACTTCAGAACCAATTTGCGTATTTCTCTGGACCTTATTTCGACCAACACAAAGAATGAAAGTTGTAGATCTACTTCTCCTCTTTTCGGAACATCTTGATTCATCAAAATCGGAGTTTGGACGAAGAAGTTATGGCCATTTTCCCAAAGGATGTCGGAGTAGAAAATGTCAGAACATGTGCCAAAGCCGGGGCGCCCAAATCAGGCCTATTTGCAGCGCCGGGGTGCTAGGGGGCAGGGTTCCAGCACCGTGCCCAGCCGCCAAGAAGCTTGGGGAAGTCGATGGTCGAGCTTGGCCCGAGTTTGGAGGCGAATTTTGACACCTTTTGACTCCAAATTGGATTGAGTTTGTTCCTAAGCTAAAAATTGGACTTGTAACCTATAAATACATGATGTAAGGCATAAAATAAAGGGAGATTACATAGATTAGATTAGAGATACACTCCATTAGATTAGAACATAAACCCTAGTTCTTATTAGTTTTGAAGATTGAAGCAACTTGGAGATCATTGAAGATAAAAGAAGCGGGGAGCAAGAGAGGGAGTATCGATTTTCGACAATGATTCTATTCTATTCTCTTATCATACTTTTATCTTTTAATGTCTATTCAGTTGTGGATTCTTGGTTTCAATTCATTAATTATGAACTAACTCTTTTATTAAGATTTCAATTGAACCTTTTATGTCTATAAATTAGTTATTTGATTTATAATAATTATTTATGTCAACGTGAATTGTTTATCTTGTCTTGAGCTTATTGATTAATTATCTGATCAGTAATTATCTTGTTACTCTAGAAGGAATTGAAAGAGGAATTCTAGGGTTAAAAATGGGCATGATAGCATGTGACTTAGTTATTTGTATGGTGAATAATTAGGTTTGTGAATTGAATGGAAATATCTGTTCACCGCATGTAACACATAAGGAATTGGAATTGAAGGAGTTTAATTCAATTGTTTTGCATATGAATATAGCAAGATTAATCTGGATTAAATAGAAGTCAATTGATCACTTGGAAAAGGACTTTTGGCATTTGAGAATTCCTGTTAAATATTCATTAGGCATAATAATTGGGATAATTTGATAACTAGTTTATAGTTCATAATTGGGCATAATAATTGGGATAATTTGATCAACAACGGCGCAGCCATTTGTGGGCCCCATAACAGATAACCGTCGAATAAAGAAAATGACAAGTTTGAGTTTTTATAAATAGCGTAGTTATTACAGATTAATTTGTTGGAATACCCGGTGGTTTAAATCTGATGTCTGGCGGTTGCACAAAGAAGACACTCAGACGGTATTGCGATATTTTTAAATTATTGATTCTTACGTAAGAAGGCATTACTCAATAATTGTTACAGTAATTACTGTTCAATATTTTATTTTGTTGATTCAATAATTACTACGTTGATATTTTATATTATTGTTGTTTCAATAATTGTCACTGTACAATATCTTCTTTATCAGATCAATAATTCATATTATTTGAATAATATTGTCAGATAGCATTATTGGCAATGTCTAAGGAAGTTTTGTCTAGGGAAGGGGTTTGGTCACCTAATTGCGGCGCCAAGAAGGAGAAATCCTTATCGAAAAGCCCTCTTTCCGAAAAAGCGATTGGTTGTCATAATTGTGATTACGTAATATTATTTGTGAATAATTAATTATTGATTTATATGATAAGGAAATATTTATTTTATGTGGATATAAATGATGGATATATTTATTGTGGTTATAAATGATGGAATTAATGTTGAGGTATTTTATCAGTATTTTGTCGGAATGAAGGTATTAAAAATCGTCCGTATACGTATGTGGATTTCAGACATTTTCTGTTTGAAATTTGAAAAAACTTAAACTTACAAAGTTGCAGAGAATTCGATTTCCTATGGAATGGACATATAATTCGTATTTTTTTTGATAAAAGGGCTATTTATTATGAATCGTTAAAGTTTCAGAAATAAACGTTTATGAAAAACATGGTGGACCCCAGTTTTGGTTGGTGAGAAACGAAATGTGCTGGAATTTATTTTCAAAAGTGGTGGGCGTGAATAGTATCAGGTAAAGCCATCAGGTAGCAGGTTAGTCTGCTATGGCGTTCTAAGCATTTTCCTATAAACAGGGTGCTTAATTAGAATTGAAAATCACACCAGAAATAAGTTCTAAGCATTCAAGATCTTATAAATTTTCGGGTTGTCACAATTTATATTTGTTTTTAAATTTTTTAATTTGTGTAAATAATTTTTATTTGTGTTTCTAATTGTAACTTTATAATTTGTTTAAATATCATTATTTTCTTATACTTTTTAACATATTTTATTACAAAATATTTTATTTTATTTTCTAATTTATAAACTTAATTGATCTTAAGATTAAAAAAATTCTCACTTTTTTCTATTGGAGGATTTGATTGATTAAGTATGTAACTTATTTGTTGGGTAAACTAAATAATTAGGCATCTGTTGCTTGGATGATCTTTTGACCAACATTTCAAATAGGAGGTTTTGGGATCAAATCCATGGAATAACAAAATTTTTGATGAAATTTGAGTTTAAATACACATCAGCGATGCCACGTGTGACGCGTCAGCAAGTTAACGCCCATATGGCACCTAGGGGCTCAATATCTAAATTTTTGAATAGAAAGGAGCTCGATTTACAGTGACTAAAAGAAAGTGGATCAATACCCAAAAATATCTAAAGTTCAGAAGCAACATTTGCATCTTACCCATTTTTTATCATTGAGCTATGCACGGCTTGGTCTAGCTAATCTTCAGTCCAAAATACTAATATATACTCCCTCTGTCCTCAAAAGAATAAGTAAAATACAAATTTTACACATAATAAGAAAAACATAAGTAGAAGAAATATAGTAAATAAAGTTCTAAATTTATCCTTAGTGATCCCACAAGATTCATAAAGTGATGAGTAATTTTTATAGAGTAAAATACACTAACACCTCTTGTAGATAATTATAATAACACTCACCATACAACGTTGAAATCAGAGTCATGCGTATTAATTACGGTCCCAAACAAAGTTGCTTCTCCCACCTCGTCCCAAAGATCTTGGAGAACGACACTTTCGTCCATACAACGCCTCAAATGGAGCCATGCCTATACTTGCTTGATAATTGTTGTTGTAGGAGAATTCCACCAGTGGCAAGTACTTATCCCAACTTCCTTTGAAATCTAAAACACAGAGTCTTAATAAATCTTCAAGGGTTTGAATAGTCCTCTCTGATTGTCCGTCCGTTTGAGGATGGTATGCCAAGCCAATCATAAATCCGTGCCCTACGACTTCTCGTAAGCTAACCCAAAATCTTGAAGTGAATCTTGGGTCACGATTTGAAACTATGGATACTGGCATGCCATGAAATCTCACAATCTTATTCAAGTACATACGAGCAAGACGTTCAAGGGAATAAGTTTCTCGTATCGACAAGAAATGGGCAGACTTGGTTAATCTATCAACAATAACCCAAATAGCATCTATGCCTTGAGAAACTTTGGGAAGACCTGTAACGAAATCCATAGTAATGTGTTCCAACTTCCATTCCGGAATCTCAAGTGGTTGCAATGGACCTTTCGGCACTTGATGCTCCACCTTTACACGTTGACAAGTTAAACACCTCGAGATAAACTCTACGATCTCTCTTTTCATATTGTTCCACCAAAATGTATGTCGAATATCATGATACATTTTGGTACTCCCAGGATGGATTGCAAACGGGGTGTTGTGTGCCTCCATCATGATTCTATGCTTCAAGTCAGAATCGTTAGAAACACAAAATCTGGAGTTGAATCTAAGTATTCCTTCTTCATCGATTCTCGCTTCTAGAATAGCTCCTTCTTGCACTTTCTTCTTCATACGTATCAGCCCTAGGTCCGTAGCTTGAGCAGCTTTAACTTTATCGATTAAAGTTAGTTTTACTCGTATATTCACCATCATCATGTGGGTCCCTGGAGTCTTTAATTCTACCTCCATCCTTTGCAAGTCATACGGAATGGGCCTTTGCATTGACAATATCGTACTCGTACTCGCATATGATCCTCTACTCAATGCGTCAGCTACTACGTTCGCTTTTCCAGGATGATATTGAATAGTGTGATCGTAATCTTTCAATAGTTCAAGCCAACGTCGTTGCCGCATGTTGAGTTCTTTTTGGGTGAAGAAATATTTGAGGCTTTTATGGTCCGTATAAATCTCCACTTTCTCCCCATATAGTGTCTCCAAATTTTCAACGCGAATACGACTGCTGCCAACTCTAGATCATGAGTAGGATAATTCCTCTCATATTCTTTGAGTTGTCGTGAGGCATAGGCTATGACTTTCCCATGTTGCATGAGAACACATCCTAACCCTTTTCCTGAAGCATCATCAGATAATAAATCCATCCGCATCGGATGGTATTATCGAGCAGTCTTAGAAATGAGCCTCCTCTTGAGCTCTTAAAAACTCTTCTCGCAATCCTTGCTCCATACAAATTTTGTATCTTTTCGAGTCAGCTGAGTTAACGGAGTAGCGATTCGAAAAAATCCTTCCACTAATCTCCGATAATAACCAGCTAAGCCCAGAAAGCTACGCACTTCGGTCACCGACTTCGGTTGCTCCCAACTTTGTACTGCTTCAATCTTCGTCGGGTCAACAGATACTCCATGTTTTGACACCACGTGCCCAAGGAATGCTACTTCCTCAAGCCAGAACTCGCATTTCCTCAGCTTGGCATAAAGCTTATTTTCACGAATCCTTTCAAGTTTCAGCTTCAAATGGTGCTCATGATCTTCACGGCTTTTGGAATAGATGAGGATGTCATCAATAAAGACAACAACGAATTGATCCAAATATTCTTTGAATACACGGTTCATCATATCCATGAAAGCAGCTGGAGCATTAGTCAATCCAAAAGACATTACTAAGAATTCATAATGCCGTCTTCAGAGTTTCGAGGCGGTCTTTGGAATATCCTCGATTTTAATCTTGGTGATGATATCCGTAAGCTAAGGTCGATCTTTGAAAAGAATTGCGCTCCTTGCAACTGGTCGAACAGGAGCACCCCAAGGAGATGTACTAGGACGAATGAAACCGATGTCTAATAACTCCTATAGTTGGACTTTTAACTCCTGAAGTTCAATAGGAGTCATTCGATATGGGGTTTTAGATATGGGCTTTGTACCCGGTTCAAGGTCAATAAAGAATTCAACATCACGTTCTGGGGGTAGACCGGGAAGTTCTTCAGGAAATACATCAGGAAATTCTCTAAAAACAGAAATATTATTAATATCTGACTTGTCTTTGTTCAAATCCATAACATGGGCTAAGAAAGCTTGCCATCCGATTTTCAATAAACGAATAACTTTGTGGCTTTATATGATAGTGACTGATTTTAGTGGTTTAGTAATTTGAATTCGTAAGACAGATTGGTTAGGAACATGAAAACTAACAACCTTACGAAAAAAATCAATTTTAGCATGATGAGTGGTTAACCAATCAATTCCTAAAATCACATCAAAAGCAAGTATCTTTAAAGAGATAAGATCAACAGGTAATGTGATAGTGCCAACTTGGATCATGCAAGATTTATAAACTGTAGATGTAACAAAGGTTTCACCCAACGGAGTTTCAACAGATAAGTCAATGTCCAATTTCTCCAGAGTCAAGTTTAAACGTTGAGCACAAGCAGGAGAGATAAAAGAATGGGTAGAACCGGTATCTAGTAAGGTATAAACTTCGCAAGAATTCAAGATTAGCTTACCCGTAATCACCTCGTTCGGGTTCCTCGCGTTTTGGCCAGTCACGACAAACGTTCTTCCAGGAACCACTAATTTCAACTTATCCAGGACAACCCTTGGACTCAGCTTAATAAATAATCCACATCATCGAATCCCCCCTGCACTACGACCAAGGATATTCTTTAGTATCACGACCACAAATTATCCATGCACTACAGCCAAGGACATTCGTGTATTCATTAATGGTCATGATAATGCCAACAACTATCCATCAATGCACTACGGGCCAATGATAACTTTTACCACATCATTTGTAACATTACGGTCGGCATGATTACAAGAATAATCCCTCGTAATAATCATACCAAGTCCATCTATGCACCACTGTGCCATGATGACTTTCAACATAATATAAACATGAGGATGATGACAATGATATAAGCATTCAATAAAACAAGTTCAAGAATTAATTTATCCAGGAACTAATAATGTTCAAATTGTCAACATGATACTGCTTTGTAGAGTAAAATTCAAGAATGATCAGAAGAATATTTCCATGAAAAGATACTGGATGAAGCGCAAATATCAAGGATATTCTACTAATTTCATGGAGTATAGAAGTCAAAACTAGGTCAGGCAAAATTTGCACCGACAGGATGTTCCAACAGAATAATAAAGACGGAACCAGGTCCGGTGTAAAAAAAATGCATAGGATGTTCCAAATGAATAATAATAAAGAGCGAAACCAGTCCGATGTAAAACACATGCATGTGATGTTCCAACCGAATAATAGAAGAATGTCACCAAGTATAGGTAAACCCGCGATACAAAAGTTATTCCAACAGAATAATAAGCAATGGAAAACAACAGTTCTCTTTCATGAATAAGTAAGAATAACACCCTTTACATTAGTAGTAGATTGAATACCGCAGAGAGTGTAGTAATGAATACTCTTCTTCTTTTCTCTTATTTCTCTCTATACTTTCTCTCTCTATAGCTTGAATGAATTCGTGAAAAATAATGAAGCACTAGGCCTCTATTTATAGAAGATTTCTAGCTTAGCACTTGAAATGTGAAAAGCAAGTGGCTCGACGATCGGGATGTGAAAAGAAAAGTGGTTTGGACGCTTTGTAATGTGAAACGATAATTGGTTCGACGCCTGTAATATGAAACGACAAGTGGTTTGACGTATGGTAAAGGTAGTTACTATTGACGAAGGTAATTACTATTGATGAAGGTAATTACTATTGACGAATGTAATTACTATTGTGTGAAGGTAATTACTATCGAATGAAGGTAATTACTATTGTGAAGAGACTCTTAGATGATGACATATGGCCCCCATAAAATAACCAAACTTACCACAAACGCCTCATAATAGACTCTTTATATACATCAAGGATTGAATAAATATTACCACAAATCATTTTATTTTTAATCAACACATATTTAATCTTTCAACAATTATTAATCATTTATAACTTGTCATCTCAATTATTGATTTAATAATATAACATATTATCTGATGTTATTGTGACAATAATTGAATCAATAATATAAGAGATATGATGCAAAGCAATTACTGTAGCAATAATTGAGTATAGCTGAGTGACTTCTCACGTAAGCATCAATAATCAATACCGTGTGCTACTATGCAACCACGCGTAGACATCGTATTTTTTACTAATGAGTAGTTCAACAGTTTTAACAGTAACACCTCGTAGTTATTTTCATAAAGTATTTTTGTCGTTTTCTCAATCCGACATTAATTCCGTTGTGGGGTCCACCAATGATTGTGCCGTCGTACGAATATTTCCCGACAAAAAGAATATTCCCCGACCAAATGAATATTTTATAACAACTTGCTTACTTTGCAAAATTTATAAATATTACCCACAACTATAACATTATATCAAATTTACTCCATTATATTCAAAAATAATATTTATAGAAAATTCATCTTTATTTATAAAAGTTGGGGTCTTACAACCTCCGGGTCTTACAACCTCCCCTTCTTATGAAATTTCGCCCTCGAAATTAGGGTACGTACCTGGTATGTCGAAGAGGTAAGGATACCTTTATTTCATTTCAGATTCTAACTCCCAAGTCATTTCCTCAACATCGTGGTTTCTCTACAAAACTTTGACTTGAGGTATAACCTTGGAGCGTAGAATATGTTCCTTCTTATCCAAGATTTGAACAGGAACCTCTTAATACGTCAAATCTTTCGCTATTTTGTCCGGTTCTAACTCAATAATGTGGTTCGGGTCTTTCACATATTTACGTAACATGGATATGTGAAAAACGTTATGAACACGAGACATACTTGGCGGTAAAACGAGTCTATAGGCCACAGTCCCTACTCGATCAAGGATTAAAAATGGGCCGATGAATCTAGGATTGAGTTTTCCTCTCTTTCCAAATCTCGTAACTCCTTTCCATGGAGCAACACGCAACAACACATGATCTCCTATATCGAATTCCACGTCCTTTCGATGAAGATTAGCATAACTCTTTTGTCAATCTTGTGAGGTTTTTATACGTTGTCGGATCGTTTGAATCTTTTCCGTAGTCATACGTACCAACTCCAATCCCAACAACGTTGCTTCACCCACCTCATCCCAGCATATTAGAGAACGACACTTTCTTCCATACAACGCTTCGAATGGAGCCATGCCAATACTTGCTTGATAACTATTGTTGTAGGAAAACTCCACCAATGGTAAGAACTTGTCCCAACTTCCCTTGAAATCAAGGACACAGAGTCTTAATAAATCTTCAAGAGTTTGAATAGTCCTCTACGACTGTCCGTCCATCTGAGGATGATATGCCGAGCTAAATCGTAAGTCTGTGCCCATAGCTTTTTGCAAACTAACCCAAAATTATGAAGTGAATCTTGGGTCTCGATCAGACACTATGGATACCGGCATACCATGCAGTCTTACAATCTTGTTTATGTACATACGAGCAAGACGTTCAAATATATAAGTTTCTCGTATCGGTAAGAAATGAGCAGACTTGGTCAATCTATCAACAATGACCCAAATCGCATCTATGCCTTGAGAAACCTTAGGAAGACCAATAACGAAATCCATGGTAATGTGCTCCCACTTTCATTCTGGAATTTCAAGTGGTTGCAATGGACCTTTTGGTACTTGATGCTCCGCTTTAACTCGTTGACAAGTTAGACACCTTGAGATAAACAACGCTATCTCTCTCTTCATATTGCTCCACCAAAATGTATGACGAATATCAGGATACATTTTGGTACTCCCATGATGGATTGCAAACGGTGTGTTGTGCGCCTCCATCATAATTTTATACTTTAAATCAGGGTCGTTAGGAACACAAAGTCTGGAGTTGACTCGAAGTATTCCTTCTTCATCGATTCTTGCTTTCGGTATAGCACCTTCTTGCATTTTCTTCCTCATACGCATTAGCTCCAAGTCTGTAACTTGAGCAGCTTTAACTTTATCGATTAAAGTCGGTTCTACTCGTATATTCGCCATCATCACATGTGTCCCTGGAGTCTTTAACTCTATCTCCATCCTTTGCAAGTCACACAAAATGGGCCTTTGCGTTGACAATATCGCTTTTCGTGCTTGCGTATGATCTTCTACTCAATCGATCGTCACCACATTTGCTTTTCGGGATGGTATTGGATGGTATGATCATAATCTTTCAATAGTTCAAGCCAACGTAATTGTCGCATGTTGAGTTCCTTTTGAGTAAAGAAATATTTGAGGCTTTTATGATCCGTAAAGATCTCCACCTTCTCCCCATACAAGTAATGCCTCCAAATCTTTAGTGCGAAGATAATAGCTGCCAACTCTAGATCATGAGTAGGATAATTCCTCTCATATTCTTTAAGTTGTCTTGAGGCATAGGCTATGACTTTTCCATGTTGCATGAGAACACATCCCAACCCTTTGCCCGAAGCATCACTGTAGATGACAAATCCCTCCGAGCCAGATGGAATTGTCAGAACAGGTGCCGAAATGAGTCTCCTCTTGAGTTCTTGAAAACTCTTCTCACATTCTTTGCTCCAACCGAACTTTGTAACTTTCCTAGTCAACTGAGTTAATGGACTAGAGATTCGAGAATATCCTTCCACGAATCTTCTATAATAACCAACTAAACCGAGAAAGCTACGTACTTCGGTCACTGATTTAGGTTTCTCCCAGCTTTGAATTGCTTCAATCTTTCCTGGGTCAACAGATATTCCATGACTTGATACTACGTGCCCAATGAATGCTACTTCCTCAATCCAGAATTCGTATTTCGTCAACTTGGCATAAAGCTTGTATTCACGAAGCTTTTGGAGTGTCAGCCTCAAATGTTGCTCATGATCTTCACGGCTTTTGAAATAAATAAGGATGTCATCAATAATAGGTTGATTAGGAATATGAAAGCTAACAACCTTACGGAAACAATCAATTTTTGTATGATGAGTAGTTAACCAATCAATCCCTAGAATCATGTCAAATGCAAGTATTTTCAATGAAATAAGATCTATAGGTAATGTGAGGGTACCGATTTGAACCAAACAAGACTTATAAACAGTGGATGTAATGAAGGTTTCTCCCAACGGAGTTTCCACAGACAAGTCATAGTCTAATTTCTCCGGAGTCAAATTTAATCGTTGAGCGCAAGTAGGAGAAATAAAAGAATGGGTAGAACTGGTATCAAATAAAGTATAGATTTTGTTAGAGTTTATGATAAGCTTACTCGTGATGACCTCATTCGGGTTCCTTTCTTTCTGGGAGGTCACAATAAATGCTCTCCCTTGCACTACCGGTTTTGACTTTTCTGGGACGGCCTTTGGTGCCTCCATCCTAGCTAAATTTGTCTTCGGTGAACGACAAAATCGGGCTAAGTGACCTTCCCTTCCACAATTATAACATGCTTTGGAATGACATCGCTTGATTTGAATCGATGTGCCCCTCCTCTCGCATTTGAAACATATGATAGGTGGTCGTTCTCCTTCCTTTAACGAGATCTTTGTCAGCACGACGTCTTTTCATCATTGTTGAATCTCCTCTTCTTGAAATGTCCATTCTTATTGTTTTTGTACGATTACCACCAAGTGGTTACCATTTCTGGCCTGTTGATTCCCTCCACGCTTGTTGTCACCGCTTCAATGACTGCTCTCACTGGTATTATCATTTTGCCGGCTGCTCTCTTTTAGTTGCGCTGACTCATTATCACATCTAAATATAAATACAGTTTATGAGAAATAAGATGTTGACGTATCTCCGGCTTCAAACCTCTTAAAAACATACGTGTCATTCTCTCTTCATTATCCACCAAGTGGGACACAAACCGGGATAACTCCACCTCCTTCATGTGACAAATATTTTTGGGAAAGTATTTGTGGTTGAACAGCTCTTGGAACTTCTCCCAAGACATCTTGAGACTGGCGGAGTTGATTACGTTTCTTACCGATTCCCACCAAGAATCGCCTCTCTCCAAGAACATAAAGGTGGCAAAGGAACCTTTTGCTCCTCGAAGCATCCCAAGACATCAAATATCTTGGTGATCTACTTTTTCCATGCTTCCGCCATAAGTGGTTTTGGCTCTCCCTTAAACTCCGATGGTCCCAGCTCCTTGAACTGTTTAGCGGTGACCGCCCGAGAGTTTCCAGTGTTTCCACCTACATTATGGACAGGAGCCGTTCTCGCCTGCTATTGCATGAATTGCATAAAGTCCCTGAACATTTGATCATTCATCATTTAGTCAGTGTTGTTGTTTACATAAGGATTATCGCCTTCCTGATGCACATTATCCTGATTATTGATATGTGATGAATTAACGGTCGCCTGTGCTCCATTGCTATTCTCAACATTCTCGGATGTCATTTTCAGATACTGCCACAAAACAAAGGTTAATTGACATGTAACATATTATCCCTAAATTCTGACTGACCAATTAAATACCACATAAACTTAGGTAGTTCATACTAGCGAAGGAATTCCCCGTCTCTCCCCTCCTAGTACTATTCTCACATCTTAGCCAGGGATCATATCCCTAAGCTTTGATGCCAACTGTGACGCCCCCAAAATTAGTCTCCAACAATGTTAAACTGATAAAATATAACAACATCAAGTTTAACTGCAGCGGAACAAGCAATCCATTAAAAGAGTCAAGTAGAGAATAAAATCTACTATCTTTTATGATTTAAAAGGTTTTTCATGACTTTTATCATGGGACTCAAATTTTAATAAATAATCCACATCATCAAATCCCCTCAGACTACTGACCAAAGATATTCTTTAGTATCACGACCACAAATTATCCATGTACTTCTGACCAAGGACATTCGTGTATTCATTAATGGTCATGATCATGCCAACAATTGTCCATCAATGCACTACACGGCCAATGATAACTTTTACCACATCATTTGTAACATTATGGTCATGATTACACCGAATAATCCTCGGTCATAATCATACCAAGTCCATCTATGCACTTTCTGAGCCACGAGATGACTTTCAACATAATATAAACATGAGGATGATGACAATGATATAAGCATTCAATAAAACAAGTTCAAGAATTAATTTATCCAGAACTAATAATGTCCAAATTATCAACATGATCTTTGCTTTGTAGAGTAAAATTCAAGAACGATCGGAAGAATATTTCAATGAAAAGATCTTTGGATGAAGCGCAAATATCAAGGATATTCTACTAATTTCATGGAGTATAGAAGTCAAAACTTTAACTTGTTGAGTATAATAAAGAATGGAATAACAAAAGAAATCACCATGTATGCGGTACTTCACATAGACAAAGTTATTCCAATAGAATAATAATAACGGAACGAGTCGGGCAAAATTTGCGCAAGCGAGGATGTTCCAATGAGAATAATAAGAGCGGAACCGAAGTCCGGTGTAAAACACATGCATGTGATGTTCCAACAGAATAATAATAAAAGACGAAACCAGTCCGATGTAAAACACATGCAGACGAGGATGTTCTAGCGAGTAATAATAAAAAAAGGCGAAACCGTGTTAGGGTGTAAAACACATGTACATGATGTTCCAGCAGAATAATAGAAGAATGTCACCAAGTATAGGGTAAATCACGATACAAAAGTTATTCCAATGAATAATAAGCAATGGAATAACAATAGTTCTCTTCACTTAATAAGAAAGAATAACTCCCTTACATTAGTAGTAGATTGAATAACTGCGGTAGTGTAGTAACAGAATACTCTTCTTCTTTCTCTCTTATTCTCTATACTTTCTCTCTATAGCTTGAATGAATTCGTGAAAATAATGAAGCACTAGGCCTCTATTTATAGAAGATTTCTAGCTTAGCACTTGAAATGTGAAAAGTCAGTGGCTTGACGATTGGTGATGTGAAAAGAAAAGTGGTTTCGATTTTGTAATGTGAAACGACAATTGATTCGGCGCTTTATAATATGAAACGGCAAGTGGTTTGACGTCTGATAAAGGTAGTTACTATTGACGAAGGTAATTACTATTGATGAAGAGACTCTTAGATGATGAAATATGCCCCCCCATAAAATAACCAAACTTACCACAAACGTCTCATAATAGACTCTTTATATACATCAAGGATTGAATAAATATTACCACAAATCATTTTATTTTTAATCAACACATATTTAATCTTTCAACAATTATTAATAATATAACATATTATACAGATGATATTGTGACAATAATTGAATCAATAGTATAAGAGATATGATGCAAGAATTATCGTAGCAATAATTGAGTATAAATTGAGTGACTTCTCACGTAAGCATAAATAATCAATCCTAGTATGCTACTACGCAACCACGCCAGACATCGTACTTTAACTACGGGTAGTTCAACAGTTTTAATGGTAGCACCTCATAGTTATTTTCATAAAGTATTTTTGTCGTTTTCTCAATCAAACAATAATTCCGATTATGGGGTCCACTAATGATTGTCTTCGTCGCACGAATATTCCCGATAAAAAGAATATTTCCACCAAACGAATATTTTATAACAACTTGCTTACTTTGAAAAATTTATAAATATTACCCACAACTATAACATTATATCAAATTTACTCCATAATATTCAAAAATAAAATTTATAGAAAATTGATCTTTATTTAGAGAAGTTGGGGTCTTACACGGCAGGCTGGGTACGCTTCACAGACTCGCACCAGTAGTCTGGCTTACCGCGGAACATAAAGGTGGCGAATGGAACCTTCTGCTCCTCCGTGCATCCCAAGACATCGAATATCTTGGTAATTTGCTTGACCCACGCTTTCCACCTCGATAGGATCCACTTTCCAATAAATTCGGTGGTCCCAACTCCTTGAATCGCTTGGTTGTGATGCATCGTGTGTGTTGCTATCACTTCCACCGTATTTTGTACACGAGTCTCCTCGTCGATTTTGCATGAAGCGCAAAAAGCTCCTAAACATTCCATCATTCACCGCTTGTTTTGTAGAAGTGTTGTTTGTTTCTGAGGAATATTGCCTTCTGTTGCACATTCTCTTGCTTTTTAACTAAAGGTTGTTCCACGCCTAATACACTCCATTGTTAACGTTCTCAGAAGCCATTCTTAAATACTGCCATAAAACAAGGGTTAATTAAACAAATTAACATATCACATAATATCCCTATATTACGACCGACCAACAAATAAGCTTAGATAGGACACACTAGCGAAGGTTTTACTCATCTCTCCTCCTAGTTCTATTCCACGATCTCCGCTTGGAGACCATATCCCTAAGCTTTGATACCAACTGTGACGCCCCCAAAATAGTTATACAACACCCATTCTGAGTCGCCAAATATATGGTACATAAAGCAAACTACAACTTTAATAATACACTTGTCGTGCAAAATACGACATCACATACTGTGAGTTTAAATACATATATTGTCTTCTAGACAATATCCACACTCAAATAAGTCCTCATTATAATTATTCAAACACTATTTTACAGAAATAGTGAGGACTGCTAAAACATCTTTCTAGAACTATCACTCCATACCCCGACTAGATCCTGCTATGTTCTCACCTCCTGAGAAGAAAAATGGAACAAAAAGGAAAAGGGTGAGCTCAACTAGCCCAGTAAAGAATATTATGACTAAGATAATATACAACAAATTATCATTAATTTTCAACAGGGAAAAATATGATAAAATATAATAGACAACAAGTTTTAGATCAACAACTGCAGCGGAAATAGCAATCCATTAGAAGAGTCAAGTAGAGAATGAGTTCTACTATCTTCTAAGATTTAAAAGTCCATCATCAATATTTTATCCCTGTAACAACAATCAATATACATCTTTAATAAATTTTCATCTTTGCACTATGTGCCAAAGATATTCATTTTATCACTGGGTTAGTCATGTTCATCTCAACACTTTTTTCTTTGCAGACTACGGGCCAAAGATATTCATCGATTAATCATTCATCTTTGCACTACAGGCCAAAGATATTCAGTAATATCATCATTTAGGAGATAAAGATGATGAAAATATTTTAAAGAAAACGAATCCAGTGAGACAGAAGGACAAATATTAAGGATTCGTATAACAGTTTATCCAAGATCAATAGTACTCCATAATAACCCATTTTGAAGCAGAATTCAAAAATAAAGACCAAAACATGGATACAATCAAAGATAGTAACCATAATAGACATCTTGGACAAAAAGAAGAAAATTTTGTTTTTAAATTGAATAGGTCAGATTCGTGAATAAGGCCAGTATCACGTGAATAACCCCGACACAAAAAGTTCCAAATTTGATTAAAATGTTCACCAATATTTTGGCATAATGATATTGAAGAAAATAATATCATTTAAGAAGAAAATAACATCCTTACCTCAAAATAACGATATTTCGATCGAAATATCGGGAGAAAAG
This sequence comes from Panax quinquefolius, assembly GCA_020205615.1. Classification (NCBI taxonomy): domain Eukaryota; kingdom Viridiplantae; phylum Streptophyta; class Magnoliopsida; order Apiales; family Araliaceae; genus Panax; species Panax quinquefolius. The sequence goes on along the minus strand of CM035164.1, from coordinate 118,587,957 downwards.
TCAAGTAAACTTGTGCATCAACAAAGAACTCTCAAAGTATATAAATACTCACTAAAATCACGCCGACAATATAGAGAGAAAGAAAACTTGTTTCTGGTGTGATTTTCAATTCTAACCTAAGCGTCTATTTATAGGAAAAATGCTAGAACTCCATAGGAGACTAAATAATAAAATAATATTATTTTTATTTCTTTCTTCCACGCATGCTAAGTTGAAAATCAAGGAATGACCATCTTTGAACCAAAAATCGTGAATTTCACATGTTCTCAAACACAGAGTGGGCCCCACCCATAATTTAATAAAATTATTTTATTTTCCAAAACTTCAGTAATTCATAATAAATAGCCCTTTTATCAGAAAAATTCGAAACTTGCGCTTTTCCATAGGAAATTTAATTCTCTACAACTTTGTAGAAGAACGTTTTTCCAAATTCCAATCAGAAAATACCCGAAATCCACAAACGGATGATTTTAATACCTCTACAATCGACAAAATCTTCGATAAAATACCTCAAAGATTAATTCCTTCATTTTATCCACATAAAAATAAATATATACATCATTTATATCCACATAAAATAAATATTTTCTTATCATATAAATCAATAATTAATTATTCACAAATAATATTCTGTAATCACAATTATGACAACCGGTAGCTGCTCCAGGAAAGAGGGGCTTTCAATAAGAATTTCTCTCTTCAAGCCGCAATTAGGTGACCAAACCTCTCCTTGACAGAACTTTCTAGACATTTCCAATAATGCTAGTTAACAAAATAATTTCATAAGCAACTATAGATTTTATTTCACTTAAGTATGTAATTTATATTTATTACATATTTTTATTGCTTTATTTATACCCGAAAAGATGTTTCCCGGCATAAAACATTACTTATAGTTAAATCTCACCCCGTAAGACTTTATTAGATTTATTATGACTTATTATTTTGTCGGATCGCGATTCGGAACGTCGAATGTCATAGTCGCTCGACGCGCCGCCGACGCTCGGCGTTCGCTCAAATTTTAATCCTGACATGCATGTTTGCTCATTTTTAATTTTCAAATCCTAAGTCATATAACAGCGAAATTTTGGGCATGTTATAGACCTTATGTCATAGTATTTAAAAAAATTTCTAACTGCGAAAACAAACAACAGAAACTATTCGAAACAGGGTTCAAAAATGGCTTCAATGACGAGACTGAAGCGAAGCGCCATCTTTCTTTGGCCGTCTACTATTGTTCTTTCAAAGAATCTTCTTCAAGATTTTAATGAAAGTAGCCCAATTTACGATTTTCTCACGCCTTGCTCATTTATCAAAAAATTCCCAACTTTGGATATGTTATACAAGGTATACCAAAGTATTTTTAGAAAATAAAATCTATAGTTAAGTAGCAGAAATCTTTTCTATAGTTTCTTTATAATTTTTCTCTCTGGAGTTTCAAATTGAATTAAGTAAGAAATAATGAAGGAATGAGCTTCTATTTATAGAAGAATGGATCAGTGATAGTAGCTAATTCTTTGAACGATCTAGATTGATTCACTTTTAATCGGACGGTCCATAAAACTTTTAAATATAATATAATATAATATATATATATAAAATAATAAAACTTTCTCTGCCTAAATCCACTATCAAATATATATATATAAAATAATAAAACTTTCTTCCATCAAAATCCACTATCAAATATATATATATATATATATATATAATAAAATTTCCTCCACCCAAAATCCACTATCAAATATATATATAAAATAATAATGTTTATACTCCCTCCATGTGAATATCAAATCCGCACCCAATTTTCAGATTTCATACCTCACATGTGGGCCCCATATGTGGTCCCCACATGTGGGCCCCACCTTTATAAAAATTTTCTACCGAATATTTTGAAAAATGGGTAAATAGGAATCCATAAAATAAGCAAAATTTATAAAAATCACCATAATAATTTTAACAATATTTATCATTTTTATTATAATTCACAATATTAATCGACCAGGTCGTTCCCAGGAAAGAGGGGGCTTTCCAATAAGGATTTCTCCCTATTGGCTCGCAATTAGGTGACCAAACCTCTCCTCGATGTAACTTCTAGACATCGTTAATATTGCAAATAATAATATTAATAACTTTGTCGTCTCAATTATTGATTTTAACAATATATAAAATATCGACAATAATTGAATCAAATAACGTGAGATACTATGCAACAATTACTATAGCAATAATTGAACAAGGTGAATGACTTCTCACGTAAGCATCAATAATCAATACCAGTGCTACTCTTATGCAACCAATGCGTATTCATTTCTTTACTACTTAAAGTAGTTCAAGTGAAGATCAACCAGTAAAACTTCCGCCGTTATTTTTATAAAATACTTTTGTCATTTTCTCAATCCGATAATAATTACATTGTAGGGGTCCACCAATGATTCACGTAGTTATGCGAATATTCTCTCGCTAAAATGAATATTCCCCACCAATCGAATATAATATAACAACTTGCATACTTTGCAGAATTTATAAATACTACCCACAACTATAACATTATATTAAATTTATTCCATAATATTCAAAAATGATAAATATAGAAAAATTCATCTTTATTCAAAAAGTTGGGGTCTTACACACCGGGTATTCCAACAGTGTTAACGGTAACAACTACGCCATTATTTATAAAAACTCAAACTTGTCGTTTTCTTCATCCGGCGGTTATTACATTATGGGACTCTTAACGATCGCTGCTCAGTCAGTGCATTTAATATTCCCCAACAACAAGAATATTCCACGACCAAACGAATATTCCAAAATAATAATGATTATTTTATAACCACTTGCTTATTTTGCAAAATTTGCACATTTCACCCATAACCAAAATATTATATCAATTTAACACCTTATTATTCACAATAATAATAAGAGGAAATTGATTTTATTTATAATAAGTTGGGGTCTTACAACCTCCCCTCCTTACGAAATTTCATCCACGAAATTGGACGACGTGTACAGTGTTTCAAAAGGTGAGTATACCTCACTTTCATTTCTGATTCCAACTCCTAGGTCATTTCTTCAATAGCATGGTTTCTCCACAAAACCTTAACTTGTGGTATAACCTTCGTGCGTAGGACATGCTCTTTCGTATCCAAGATCTTAACAGGTACTTCTTCGTACGTTAAATCTTCGGCTATCTCGTCTAGTTCTAAAGCAATAATATGGTTCGGGTCTTTCACATATTTACGAAGCATAGATATATGAAAAACATTATGAACACACGAGATATACTTGGGTAATATCTGAGTCTATAGGCCACATTTTCTATTGGTCAAGAATCTCAAATGGACCAACAAATCTTGGATTGAGCTTTCCTCTATTTCCAAATCTTGTAACTCCCTTCCATGGAGCAACACGTAAAGATACATGATCTCCAATATTAAACTCCACGTCCTTTCTATGAAGATCAAGATAACTCTTTTGTCGATCTTGTGAGGTTTGAATACGTTGTCGAATCATTTGGATCTTTTTCGTAGTCATGCGTACTTAATTCGGTCCCAACAACGTTGCTTCTCCCACCTCGTCCCAAAGATAATTGGAAACGACACTTTGATCCATACAACGCCTCAAATGGAGCCATGCCTATACTTGCTTGATGATAACTTGTTGTAGGAAAATTCCACCAAGTGGCAAGTACTTATCCCAACTTCCTTTGAAATCTAAAACACAAAGTCTTAATAGATCTTCAAGGTTTGAATAGTCCTCTCTCGATTGTCCATCCGTTTGAGGATGGTATGCCGAATAAATCAGAACCGTGCCCATAGCTTTTCTCGCAAGCTAACCCAAAATCTGGAAGTGAATCTTGGGTCACGATCCGAAACTATGGATACTGGCATACCATGAAATCTCACAATCTCATTTTCATGTACATACGAGCAAGACGTTCAAGGGAATAAGTTTCTCGTATCGGCAAGAAATGGGCAGACTTGGTTAATCTATCAACAATAACCCAAATAACATATATGCCTTGAGAAACTTTGGGAAGACCTGTAACGAAATCCATAGTAATGTGTTCCCACTTCTATTCCAGAATCTCAAGTGGTTGCAATGGACCTTTTGGCACTTGATGCTCCACCTTTACACGTTGACAAGTTAAGCACCTCGAGATAAACTCTGCGATCTCTCTCTTCATATTGTTCCACCAAAATGTATGTCGAATATCATGATACATTTTGGTACTCCCAGGATGGATTGCAAACGGGGTGTTGTGTGCCTCCATCATGATTCTATGCTTCAAGTCAGAATTGTTAGGAACACAAAGTCTGGAGTTGAATCTAAGTATTCCTTCTTGATCGATTCTTGCTTCTGAAATAGCTCCTTCTTGCACTTTCTTCTTCATACGTATCAGCCCCAGGTTCGTAGCTTGAGCAGCTTTAACTTTATCGATTAAAGTTGGTCCTACTCGTATATTCGCCATCATCATGTGGGTCCCTGGAGTCTTTAATTCTACCTCCATCCTTTGTAAGTCATACAAAATGGGCCTTTGCATTGACAATATCGCTTTTCAGACTCACATATGATCTTTACTCAATAAATACCTACGTTCGCTTTTCCAGGATGATATTGAATAGTGTGATCGTAATCTTTCAATAGTTCAAGCCAATGTCATTGCTGCATGTTGAGTTCTTTTTGGGTGTAGAAATATTTGAGGCTTTTATGGTCCGTATAAATCTCCACTTTCTCCCCATGCAAGTAGTGTCTCCAAATTTTCAACGCGAATACGACTGCTGCCAACTCTAGATCATGAGTAGGATAATTCCTCTCATATTCTTTGAGTTGTTGTGAGGCATAGGCTATGACTTTCCTATGTTGCATGAGAACACATCCTAACCCTTTGCTCGAAGCATCATCAGATAACAAATCCATCCGCACCCGGATGGTATTGCGGAAACAGTCTTAGAAATGAGCCTCCTCTTGAGATCTTGGAAAATCTTCTCGCAATCCTCGCTCCATACGAATTTTGTATCTTTTCGAGTCAGCTGAGTTAACAGAGTAGGGATTCGAGAAAATCCTTCCACGAATCTCCTATAATAACCAACTAAGCCCAGAAAGCTACGCACTTCGGTCATCGACTTCAGTTGCTCCCAACTTTGTACTGCTTCAATCTTTCCGGGTCAACAGATACTCCATATTTTGACACCACGTGCCCAAGGAATGCTACTTCCTCGCCGAACTCGCATTTCTTGACTTGGCATAAAGCTTGTTTTCACGAAGCCTTTCAAGTATCAGCTTCAAATGGTGCTCATGATCTTCACGGCTTTTGGAATAGATGAGGATGTCATCAATAAAGATAACAACAAATTGATCCAAATATTCCTTGAATACCACGGTTCATCATATCCATGAATGCAATTTGGAGCATTAGTCAATCCAAAAGACATGACTAAGAATTCATAATGCGTCTGCAGGAGTTACGGCGGTCTTTGGAATATCCTCGCTTTTAATCTTCAAATTGATGATATCCGAACAAAGGTCGATCTTAGAAAAGAATTGTGCTTCTTCTTTCTGGTCGTAATTGAGCAGTCATCAATGCGAGGTAACGGATACCTATTCTTGATGGTGACATGGTTTAATTCTTGGTAGTCAATACAAAGTCGCATACTCCCGTCTTTCTTCTTTACGAATAAAACAGGAGCACCCCAAGGAGATGTACTAGGATGAATGAAACTCCTGTAGTTGGACTTTTAACTCCTGAAGTTCAATAAGAGCCATTCGATAAGGGGTTTTAGAAATAGGCTTTGTACTTGGATCAAGGTCAATAAAGAATTCAACATCACGATCCGGGGGTAGACCGGGAATCTCTTCAGGAAATACATCAAGAAATTCTCTAACAACAGAAATATTATTCATATCTGACTTGTCTTTGTTCAAATCCATAACATGGGCTAAGAAAGCTTGACATCCATTTTTCAATAAATGAATAGCTTTGTGGCTTGATATGACAGTGACTGATTTTAGTGGTTTAGTAGTTTGAATTCGTATGACAGGTTGGTTAGGAACTTGAAAACTAATAACCTTTCGAAAATAATCAATTTTAGCATGATGAGTGGTTAACCAATCAATTCCTAAAATCACATCAAAAGCAAGTATCTTTAAAGAGATAAGATCAACATGTAATGTGATAGTGCCAACTTGGATCATGCAAGATTTATAAACTGTAGATGTAACTAAGGTTTCACCCAACGGAGTTTTAACAGATAAGTCAATGTCCAATTTCTCCGAGTCAAGTTTAAACGTTGAGCACAAGCAGGAGAGATAAAAGAATGGGTAGAACCGGTATCTAGTAGGGTATAAACTTCGCAAGAATTCAAGATTAGCTTACCCGTAATCACTCTCATACACTCCATTGTTAACGTTCTCAGCAGCCATTCTTAAATACTGTCATAAAACAAGGGTTAATTAAACAAATTAACATATCACATAATATCCCTATATTATGACTGACTAACAAATAAGCTTAGATAGGACACACTAGCGAAGGATTTACTCATCTCTCCCCTCCTAGTTCAATTCCCCGATCTCCGCCAGAGACCATATCCCTAAGCTTTGATACCAACTGTGACGCCCCAAAATAGGTATACAACACCCATTACGAAGTCGCCAAATACATGGTACATAAAGCAAACTACAACTTCAATAATACAATTGTCGTGCAAAATATGACAACACATACTGTGAATTTAAATACAAATATTGTCTTCTAGACAATATCCACACTCAAATAAGTCCTCATTACAATTATTCAAACACTTTTTTACAGAAATAGTGAGGACTGATAAAACATCTTTCTAGAAACATCACTCCATACCCCGACTAGATCCTGCTATGTTCTCACCTCCGGAGAAGAAAAATGGAACAAAAAGGAAAAGGGTGAGCTCAACTAGCCCAGTAAAGAATATTATGACTAAGATAATATACAAAAAATTATCATTAGTTTTCAACAGGGAAAAATCTGATAAAATATAATAGACAACAAGTTTTAGATCAACAACTGCAGCGGAAATAGCAATCCATTAGAAGAGTCAAGTAGAGAATGAGTTCTACTATCTTCTAAGATTTAAAAGTCCATCATCAATATTTTATCCTTGTAACAATAATCAATATACATCTTTAATCAATATTCATCTTTGCACTTACTACAAAGCCAAAGATATTCATTCATATCACCGATTGGTCATGTTCATCTCAACACTGCTTTTTCTTTGCACTACGGGCCAAAGATATTCATCGATTAATCATTCATCTTTGCACTACTGAGGCCAAAGATATTGAAGAATATCATCATTTAGGACCGAGGATGATGAAAAATATTTTAAAGAAAAGCGAATCCAAAGTGAGATGGAAGGACAAATATTAAGGATTCAGTATAACGGTTTATCCAAGATCAATAATACTCCATAATAACCCATTTTGAGCGTAATTCAAAAATAAAGACCAAAACATGGATACAATCAAAGATAGTAACCATAATAGACATCTTAGACAAAAAGAAGAAAATTTCATTTTTTGGTGAATAGTGTCATGATTCGTGAATAAAGGTAAGTATCGTGAATAACCTCGACACAAAAAGTTTCAAATTTGATAAAAACGTTCACCAATATTTCGGAATATTGATATTGAAGAAAATAATATCATTTAAGAAGAAAATAACATCCCTTATCTCAAAATAACGGTACTTCTAATCGAAATATCGGATAGAAAGTACCGAACAGCAACTCTCAAAGTATATAAACACTCACTAAAATACGCTCGACAATATAGAGAGAAAGAAAACTTGTTTCTGGTGTGATTTTCAATTCTAACCTAAGCGTCTATTTATAGGAAAAATGCTAGAACGCCATGGGAGACTAAATAATAAAATAATATTATTTCTATTTCTTTCTTCCATGCATGCTAAGTTGAAAATCAAGGCCAGCCATCTTTGAACCAAAAATCAGCAGCCCACATGTTTTCAAACAAGAGTGGGCCCCACCCATAATTTAATAAAAATCATTTTATTTTCCAAAACTTCAGTAATTCATAATAAATAGCCCTTTTATCAGAAAAATTCGAAACTTGCATGTTTCCATAGTAAATTTAATTCTCTACAACTTTGTAGAAGAACGTTTTTCCAAATTCCAATCAGAAAATATCCGAAATCCACAAAGGGATGATTTTTAAAACCTCTACACCGACTAAATACTGATAAAACACCTCAGCATTAATTCCTTCATTTTTATCCACATAAAAATAAATATATCCATCATTTATATCCACATAAAATAAATATTTCCTTATCATATAAATTAATAATTAATTATTCACAAATAATATTACAGAATCATAATTATGACAACCAAGCCGTTCAGGAAAGAGTGGGCTTTTCAATAAGAATTTCTCCTTCTTACAAGCAATTAGGTGACCAAACCTCTCCTCGATGTAACTTTCTAGACATTGCCAATAATGTTATCTAATAATATTATTCAAATAATATGAATTTTGATCCGATAATAGAAATATCGTGCGTTGATAATTATTGAAACAACAATAATATAAAATATCAACGCAGCAATTATTGAATCAATAAAATAAAATATTGAAGCAAGAATTATCGTAATAATTATTGAGTAGTGACTTCACGTAAGAATCAATAATTCAAAAATCTTTCGTGCATCCACGCCAGACATCTTGTATTTTAACCACCGTGTGACGCTTCCCAAAATTAGGTATACATCACCCATCTTGGGTCGCCGGATACATAGTGCGTAATTCAAATACAACTTACTAATACAATTGTAGGTGTACAATACGACAAAACATAAACTGTGAGTTTGAATACAAATATTGTCTACTGGAGATTATACAAACTAAAAATGAGTCCTCATTATAATTATTATCACACTATTTCACAGAATAGTGAGGACTACTAATACTATCCTCTGGACCATCACTCCGTTCCCCGACTCGTCCCAGCTATATTCTCATTTCCTGAAGAGAACGGTGAAAGAAAGGGTGAGCTCAACTAGCCCAGTAAGAAATATTATGACTAAGATAATGCAGAATAAATTATCATTATTCTCCAACAATGTTTACCTGATAAAATATAATAGACAACAAGTTTAACTGCAGTGGAACATGCAATCCATTAAAAGAGTCAAGTAGAAAATAAAATATACTATCTTTTATGATTAAAAAGGTTTTTAATCATCTTTATTATTCATTTGAGACTCGACAATAAATAATCCACATCATCGAATCACCCCTGCACTATGGCCAAGGATATTCTTTAGTATCACGACCACAATTATCCATGCACTACGGGCCAAGAATATTTGTGTATTCATTAATGGTCATGATCATGCCAACAACTGTCCATCAATGCACTACGGGCCAATGAGGACTTTTACCACATTATTTGTAACATTACGGTCATGATTACACCGAATAATCCCTAGTCATAATCATACCAAGTCCATCTATGCACTCAAAGGCCACAGATGACTTTCAACATAATATAAACATGAGGATGATGACAATGATATAAGAATTCAATAAAACAAGTTCAAGAATTAATTTGTCCAAGAACTACTAATGTCCAAATTGTCAACATGATACTTCTTTGTAGAGTAAAATTCAAGAATGATCAGAAGAATATTTTCATGAAAAGATACTGGATGAAGCGCAAATATCAAGGATATTCTACTAATTTCATGGAGTATAGAAGTCAAAACTTTAACCAACTGAGTATAATAAAGAATGGAATAACAAAAGAAATCACCATACATGCGGTACTGCCAGCATGAACAAGTTATTCAATGAGAATACTAAATAACGGAAACCAGTCGAGGCAAAATTCGCGACCAAGCGGGATATTCCAAGCAGAATAATAATAAAGGCGGAATCGAAGTAAAGGCCAGAAAGCGCATGACGAGGATATTCCAATAGAATAATAAAAAAGGCGGAATCAGTCCCGGTAAAAGCGCATGCATGACGAGGATATTCCAAATGCAGAATAATAAAAGGCGGAATCGGTCCGAGCGTAAAAAACCTGAACGAGGATATTCAGCGAGAATAGTAAAAGCGGAATAATGAAGAATGTCACCAAGTATAGGGTGAAGCATGGCGTATCTGAGTTATTCAAAGAATAATAAGCAATGGAATAACAATGAGTTCTCTTCATGAATAAAAAAAGAATAACACCCTTACCAAGTAAAAAGAACCGAATATAAGAGTAGTTAAGTAGTAGAAATCTTTTCTATAGTTTCTCTATAATTTTTCTTCTCGGAGTTTGGTGAATTAAGTAAGAAATAATGAAGGAATGAGCTTACATTTATAGAAGAATGGATTGCATAGTAACTAATTCTGAAGCGATCCAGATTGATTCACTTTTAATGGACGGTCCATAAAACTTTTAGATATAATATAATATAATATATATATATATAAAATAATAAAACTTTCTCCACCAAAATCCACTATCAAATATATATATATAATAATAATAAAACTTTCTTCCACCAACATCCACTATCAAATGTATATATATAATAATAAAACTTTCCTCCACCCAAAATCCACTATCAAATATATATATATAAAATAATAAAACTTTCTTCCATCAAAATCCACTATCAAATATATATATATATATATATATATATATAATATTAATAAAATTTTCCTCCACCCAAAATCCACTATCAAATATATATATAAAATAATAATGCTTATACTCCCTCCACGTGAATATCAAATCCCCACCCAATTTTCAGATTTCATACCTCACATGTGGGCCCTATATGTGGTCCCCACATGTGGGCCCCACCTTTATAAAAATTTTCTACAGAATATTTTAAAAAATGGATAAATAGGAATTCATAAAATAAGCAAACTTTATAAAAATCACCTTAATAATTTTAACAACATTTATCATTTTTATTATAATTCACAATATTAATCGACCAGGTCGTTCTCAAGAAAGAGGGGGCTTTTCAATAAGGATTTCTCCCTATTGGCTCGCAATTAGGTGACCAAACCTCTCCTTGACAGAACTTCTAGACATCGTTAATATTGCAAATAATAATATTAAAAACTTTGTCGTCTCAATTATTGATTTTAACAATATATAAAATATCGACAATAATTGAATCAAATAACGTGAGATACTATGCAACAATTACTATAGCAATAATTGAACAAGACTGAATGACTTCTCACGTAAGCATCAATAATCAATATCGTGTGCTACTATGCAACCTCGCGTATTACTGTACTTTTACTACCGAGTAGTTCAACAGTATCAACGGTAAAACTTTCGCCGTTATTTTTATAAAAATACCTTTGTCATCTTCTCAATCCGACAATAATTCTGTTGTGGGGTCCTCCAATGATTGCGCAGTTGTACGAATATTCCCTACTAAAATGAATATTGCCTGACCAATCGAATATAATATAACAACTTGCATACTTTGCAGAATTTATAAATACTACCCACAACTATAACATTATATTAAATTTATTCTATAATATTCAAAAATGATAAATTTAGAAAAATTCATCTTTATTCAAAAAGTTGGGGTCTTACAACCTCCCTTCTTAAGAAATTTAGCCCTCGAAATTAGAATGCGATACACTGGTATGTCGAAGAGGTAAGGATACCTTGATTTCATTTGATTCTAACTCCCAAGTCATTTCCTCAACATCGTGGTTTCTCCACAAAACTTTGACTTGAGGTATAACCTTGGTGCGTAGAATATGTTCCTTCTTATCCAAGATTTGAGCAGTATTTCTTTTCGTCAAATCTTCCTTATTTCATGGGTTCTAACTCAATAATGTGGTTCGGGTCTTCCACATATTTACGTAACATGGATATGTGAAAAACATTATGAACACGAGACATACTTGGCGGTAAAGCGAGTCTATAGGCCACAGTTCCTACTCGATAAAGAATTAAAAATGGGCCGATGAATCGAGGATTGAGCCTTCCTCTCTTTCCAAATCTCGTAACTCCTTTCCATGGAGCAACACGTAACAACACATGATCTCCTATATCGAATTCCACGCCCTTTCGATGAAGATCAGCATAACTCTTTTGTCGATCTTGTGAGGTTTTTATACGTTGTCGGATCGTTTGAATTTTTTCCGTAGTCATACGTACCAACTCCGGTCCCAACAACGTTGCTTCACCCACCTCATCCCAGCATACTGGAGAACGACATTTTCTTCCATACAACGCTTGAATGGAGCCATGCCGATACTTGTTTGATAAGCTGTTGTTGTTGTAGGAAAACTCCTGCGATGGTGAGAACTTGTCCCAACTTCCTTGAAGTCAAGGACACGAGTCTTAATAGATCTTTAAGAGTTTGAATCGTCCTCTCCATTGCCCGTCAGTCGAGGATGATATGCCGAACTAAATCGTAAATCCGTGCCCATAGCTTTTTGTAAACTAACCCAAAATCGTGAAGTGAATCTTGGGTCTCGATCGAGAAACTATGGATCTTGGCATACCATGCGATCTTACAATCTCGTTTATGTACATGTCTGAGCAAGATGTTCAAGTGTATAAGTTTCTCGTATTGGTAAGAAATGAGCTGATTTGGTCAATCTATCAACAATGACCCAAATTGCATCAATGCCTTGAGAAACCTTGGGAAGACCGATGAACTTGAAATCCATGGTAATGTGCTCCCACTTCCATTACGGAATTTCAAGTGGTTGCAATGGACCATTTGGTACTTGATGCTCGCCTTAAATCGTTGACACGTTAGACACCTTGAGATAAATAGCGTTATATCTCTCGTTTCATATGCCCCACCAAAATGTATGTCGAAGATCATGATACATTTGGTACTCCCAGGATGGATTGCAAACGGTGTGTTGTGCGCCTCCATCATGATTTTATACTTTAAATCAGGGTCGTTAGGAACAAAAAGTCTGGAGTTGACTCGAAGTTTTCCTTCTTCATCGATTCTTGCTTCCGGCATCGCACCTTCTTGCACTTTCTTCCTCATACGCATCAGCTCCGGATCTGTAACTTGAGCAGCTTTAATTTTATCAATTAAAGTCGGTTCTACTCGTATATTTTCCATCATCACATGGGTCCCTGGAGTCTTTATCTCTATCTCCATCCTTTGCAAGTCACACAAAATGGGCCTTTGCGTTGACAATATTGCACTTGTACCTACATATGATCTTCTACTCAACGCGTCAGCTACCACGTTCGCTTTTCCAGGATGGTATTGGATGGTATGATCATAATCTTTTAACAATTCAAGCCAACATCATTGTCGCATGTTAAGTTCCTTTTGAGTGAAGAAATATTTGAGGCTTTTATGATCCGTAAAGATCTCCACTTTCTCCCCATACAAGTAATGCCTCCAAATTTTAAGTGCGAAGACAACAGCTGCTAACTCTAGGTCATGTGTAGGATAATTCCTCTCATATTCTTTAAGTTGTCGTGAGGCATAGGCTATGACTTTCCCATGTTGCATGAGAACACATCCTAACCCTTTGCCCGAAGCATCACTGTAGATGACAAATCCCTCGGAACCAGATGGTATTGTCAGAATAGGTGCTGAAATGAGTCTCCTCTTGGGTTCTTGAAAACTCTTCTCACATTCCTCGCTCCAACCGAACTTTGTATCTTTCCGAGTCAGCTGAGTTAGTGGAGTAGCGATTCGAGAAAACCTTCTACGAATCTCGATAATAACCAAGCTAAAAAGAGAAAGCTACGTACTTGATCATTTGATTTAGGTTGCTCCCAGCTTTGAATAGCTTCAATCTTTGTTGGGTCAACAGATATTTCATGACTTGATACCACGTGCCTAAGGAATGCTACTTCCTCAAGTCAGAACTCGTATTTCTTCAACTTGGCATAAAGCTTGTATTCACGAAGCTTTTAGAGTATCAGCCTCAAGTGTTCCTCATGATCTTCACGGCTTTTGGAATATATGAGGATGTCATCAATAAAGGCGACCACAAAGTGATCCAAATATTCCTTGAATACTCGGTTCATCATATCCATGAAAGCGGCGGGGAGCATTAAGTCAATCCAAAGGACATGACTAGGAATTCATAATGCCCGTCTTCGAGTTTCGAAAAGCCGTCTTTGGAATGTCATCGGTTTAATCTTCAATTGGTGATATTCGGAACGAAGATCAATCTTTGAAAAGAATGTGGCTCCTTCTGTTGGTCAAACAGGTCATCAATACGTGGCAATGGGTACCTATTTTTGATGGTGACATAATTGACTCCGATAATCAATACAAAGTTGCATACTCTCATCTTTCTTCTTCACGAATAGAGCAGGAGCACCCCAAGGAGAAGTACTAGGGGCGAATAAAGCCGATGTCTAATAATTCTGCGGTTGAGTCTTTAACTCACGAAGTTGATAGGAGGCATTCGATATGGGGCTTTGGAAATGGGTTTTGTCTGGGGGTTCAAGGTCGATACAAAATTCAATTTCACGCTCTGGGGGTAGGCGGGAAGTTCTTGAGGGAATCGTCGGGAAATTCATTAACAATAGAAATATTATTCAAAAGCGGCGTATTTTTGTTTTTATCCGTGACGTGGGCTAAGAAAGCTTGACATCCGTTTTTCAATAAACGAATAGCTTTATGGCTTGAGATGACAGTGATTTATTTTAATGGTTTGGTTGCTTGAATTCGCATAATAGGTCGATTAGGAATATGAAAGCTAACAACCTTACGAAAACAATTAATTTTTTCATGATGAGTAGTTAACCAATCAATCCCTAGAATTACATCAAATGCAAGTATTTTTAATGCAATAAGATCGACAAGTAATGTGTGGGTACCAACTTGAACCAAACAATACTTATAAACCGTGGATGTAATGAAGGTTTCTTCCAACGGAGTTTCCACAGATAAGTCAAAGTCTAATTTCTCCGGAGTCAAATTTAATCGTTGAACGCAAGTAGGAGAAATAAAAGAATGGGTAGAACCGGTATCAAATAAAGTATAGACTTATTTAGAGTTTATGATAAGCTTACCCGTGATAACCTCATTCGGGTTCCTTGCTTTCTGGGAGGTCACAACAAACGCTCTCCTTGCACTACCTGGCTTTGACTTTTGGGGATGACCTTTGGTGCCTCCATCCTTTGAATTTGTCTTGGTGAATGACAAAATCGGGCTAAGTGACCTTCTCTTCCAAAATTATAACATGCTTTGGATGGCATCGCATAATTTGGATGATGTGTCCCTCCCTCGCATTTGAAGCATATGATAGGTGGTCGTTCTCCTTCCTTAACAACGGGTCTTTGGTCTTTGACGTCTTTCCATCATTGTTGAATCTCCTCTTCTTGAAATGTCCATTCTTATTGTTTTTGCCCTGATTACCACCGAAGTGGTTACCATTTACGGCACTGTTGATTCCTCCACGCTTATTGTCACCGCGACGATGTACTTGCTCTCCTTTGGTATTATCATTTTTTGTTTGCTCTCTTTTGGTTGCGTTGACTCGTTATCGCGCTCCACCAATGAGCCCTATTTACAACATCCGAATACAAACACGGTTTATGACAAATAAGATGTTGGCGTATCTCGACTTCAAACCTCTTAAAAACATTCGCGCCATTCTCTCTTCATTATCCACCAAGTGGGACGCAAACCGGGATAACTCCATAAATTTTGCCTCGTATTGCGACACGGTCATATTGTTTTGCTCCAATTTGATAAACTCCACCTCCTTCATGTGAGCGAATACTTTCGGGAAAGTATTTGTCGTTGAACGACTCTTGGAACTTCTCCTAAGACATCTTGAGACGGCGAGTTGAGTACGTTTCTGGATTCCCACCGATGTCGCCTCTCTCGCAACATAAAAGGCGTGAAAGGGAACCTTTTGCTCCTCGGAGCATCCCAAGACATTAAATATCTTGATGATACGCTTTATCCATGCTTCCGCCATAAGTGGTTTTGGCTCTCCTTTAAACTCCGGTGGTCCCGGCTCCTTGAAGCATTTAGCGGTGGCCGGCGAGAGTTTCGAGTGTTTCCACCTACATTTTGGATGAGGAGCGCGCTCTGCTTTCTTTGTTGCATGAATTGCATAAAGCCTCCGAACAATCCATCATTCATCATTTGGTCGGTGTTGTTGTTTGCATGAGGATTATCGCCTTCTTCGATGCACATTCTCACGATTATTGATATGTGGAGACTCAGCGGTCTCTTGTGCTCCATTGCTATTCTCAACATTTTCGGATGTCATTTTGAGATCATCGCCACAAACAAAAAAGGTTAATTGACATGTAACATAATATCTCTAAACTCGACCAACCAATTTAAATACAAAATAAATTTAAGTAGGTCATACTAGCGAAGGAATTCCCGTCTCTCCCTCCTAGTTCTAGTCTCACTTCTTAGCAGGATCATATCCTAAGCTTATGATACCTGTTGTGGCGCCCCAAAATTAGGTATACATCACCCATCTTGGGTCGCCAAATACATGGTACAAAATTCAAATACAACTTACTAATACAATTGTCGTGTACAATACGACAAAACATAAACTGTGAGTTTGAATACAAATATTGTCTTCTAGAGATTATACAAACTAAAAAGGAGTCCCCATTACAATTATTATCACACTATTTCATAGAATAGTGAGGACTACTAATGCTATCCTCTGGACCATCACTTCGTTCCCCAGGCGTCCCGGCTATATTCTCATTTCACGAAGAGAACGGTGAAAGAAAGGGTGAGCTCAACTAGCCCAAAGAAGAAATATTATGACTAAGATAATGCGAGAATAAATTATCATTATTCTCCAACAATGTTTAACACGATAAAATATAATAGACAACAAGTTTAAGCTGCGGTGGAACATGCGATCCATTAAAAGAGTCAGTAGAAAATAAAATATACTATCTTTTATGATTAAAAGGTTTTTAATCTTTGTTTATTCTTGAGACTCGACAATAAATAATCCACATCATCGAATCACCCCCGCATTTATGGCGAGGATATTCTTTAGTATCACGACCACAATTATCCATGCACTCTGGGCCAAGAATATTTGTGTATTCATTAATGGTCATGATCATGCCAACAACTGTCCATCAATGCACTACGGGCCAATGAGGACTTTTACCACATCATTTGTAACATTACGGTCATGATTACACCGAATAATCCCTGGTCATAATCATACCAAGTCCATCTATACACTACAGGCCACAGATGACTTTCAACATAATATAAACATGAGGATGATGACAATGATATAAGAATTCAATAAAACAAGTTCAAGAATTAATTTGTCCAAGAACTACTAATGTCCAAATTGTCAACATGATACTGCTTTGTAGAGTAAAATTCAAGAATGATCAGAAGAATATTTTCATGAAAAGATACTGGATGAAGCGCAAATATCAAGGATATTCTACTAATTTCATGGAGTATAGAAGTCAAAACTTTAACCAACTGAGTATAATAAAGAATGGAATAACAAAAGAAATCACCATACATGCGGTACATCGCATAGACAAGTTATTCCAACAGAATACTAAATAACGGAACCGGTCGGGCAAAATTGCACAAGCGGGATATTCCAGCAGAATAATAATAAAAAGGCGGAATCGGTCCGGTAGTAAAGCGCGTATGACGAGGATATTCAGCGAGAATAATAAAGGCGGAATCGAGTCCAACGTAAAACGCACGCATGTGGGATATTCAATAGAATAATAAAAAGGCGGAATCAGTCCGGAGCGTAAAAAAGCATATGAGCAGGATATTCCAATGAGAATAGTAAAAGCGGAATAATAGAAGAATGTCACCAAGTATAGGGGGTGAGCAGCATATATCTGAGTTATTCCAACAGAATAATAAGCAATGGAATAACAACAGTTCTCTTCATGAATAAGAAAGAATAACACCCCTTACCGTAAAAGAACTGAATATAAGAGTAGTTAAGTAGTAGAAATCTTTTCTATAGTTTCTCTATAATTTTTCTTTCTGGAGTTTCAGTGAATTCGTAAGAAATAATGAAGGAATGAGCTTCTATTTATAGAAGAATGGATTGCATAGTAACTAATTCCTGAACGATCCAGATTGATTCACTTTTAATCGGACGGTCCATAAAACTTTTAGATATAATATAATATAATATATATATATATAAAATAATAAAACTTTCTCCACCAAAATCCACTATCAAATATATATATATAATAATAATAAAACTTTCTTCCACCAACATCCACTATCAAATGTATATATATAATAATAAAACTTTCCTCCACCCAAAATCCACTATCAAATATATATATATAAAATAATAAAACTTTCTTCCATCAAAATCCACTATCAAATATATATATATATATATATATATATATATATATATAATAAAATAAGGGTTAATTAAAATACTGCCATAAAATAAGGGTTAATTAAACAAATTAACATATCACATAATATCTCTATATTATGACTGACCAACAAATAAGCTTTAGATAGGACACACTAGAGAATGTTTTACTCATCTCTCCCCTCCTAGTTCTATTCCCTGATCTCCGCCAAAGACCATATCCCTAAGCTTTGATACCAACTGTGACGCCCCCAAAATAGTTATACAACACCCATTCTGAGTCGCCAAATATATGGTACATAAAGCAAACTACAACTTTAATAATACACTTGTCGTGTAAAATACGACAACACATACTGTGAGTTTAAATATAAATATTGTCTTCTAGATAATATCCACACTCAAATAAGTCCTCATTACAATTATTCAAACACTATTTTACAGAAATAGTGAGGACTGCTAAAACATCTTTCTAGAACCATCACTCCATACCCCGACTAGATCCTGCTATGTTCTCACCTCCTGAGAAGAAAAATGGAACAAAAAGGAAAAGGGTGAGCTCAACTAGCCCAGTAAAGAATATTATGACTAAGATAATATACAACAAATTATCATTAATTTTCAACAGGGAAAAATATGATAAAATATAATACAACAACAAGTTTTAGATCAACAATTTGTGGCGGAAATAGCAATCCATTAGAAGAGTCAGTAGTAGAGAATGAGTTCTACTATCTTCTAAGATTTAAAAGTCCATCATCAATATTTTATCCACTGTAACAACAATCAATATACATCTTTAATCAATTTTCATCTTTTGCACTACTGAGCCAAAGATATTCATTTGTATCACCGGTTGGTCATATTCATCTCAACACTTTTTTTTCTTTGCACTACCATGTGCCAAAGATATTCATCGATTAATCATTCATCTTTGCACACTCTGAGCCAAAGATATTCACTAATATCATCATTTAGGGTGAGGATGATGAAAATATTTTAAAGAAAAGCGAATCCGGTGAGACAGAAGGACAAATATTAAGGATTCGTATAACAGTTTATCCAAGATCAATAATACTCCATAATAACCCATTTTGAAGCAGAATTCAAAAATAAAGACCAAAATATGGATACAATCAAAGATAGTAACCATAATAGACATCTTGGACAAAAAGAAGAAAATTTTATTTTTCGATGAATAGTGCCGTATTCGTTAATAGTGTCGTATACGTGAATAACCCCGACACAAAAAGTTCCAAATTTGATTAAAATGTTCACCAATATTTCGGCATAATGATATTGAAGAAAATAATATCATTTAAGAAGAAAATAACATCCCTTACCTCAAAATAACTAAGACTTTAATCGGAATATCGGATAGAAAAGCGAAGTAAACTTATCTTTAACAAAGAACTCTCAAAGTATATAAATACTCACAAAAATACGCTCAACAATATAGAGAGAAAGAAAACTTGTTTACGGTGTGATTTTCAATTCTAACCTAAGCGATACATTTATAGGAAAAATCTTTAGAAGAAACGCCATAGGAGACTAAATAATAAAATAATATTATTTCTATTTCTTTCTTCCACGCATGCTAAGTTGAAAATCAAGACCGACCATCTTTGAACCAAAAATCGTTGAAATTTCACATGTTTTCAAACAAGAGTGGGCCCCACCCATAATTTAATAAAAATCATTTTATTTTCTGAAACTTCAGTAATTCATAATAAATATCCATTTTATCAGAAAAATTCGAAACTCGCGTGTTTGCATAGGAAATTTAATTCTCTACAACTTTGTAGAAGAACGTTTTTCTAAATTCCAATCAGAAAATACCCGAAATTCACAAACGGATAATTTTTAATACCTCTACACCGACAAAATACTGATAAATACCTCAGCATTAATTCCTTCATTTTTATCCACATAAAATAAATATTTCCTTATCATATAAATTAATAATTAATTATTCACAAATAATATTACAGAATCACAATTATGACAACCAGGCTGTTCCCAGGAAAGAGGGGGTTTTCCAATAAGAATTTCTCCTTACTTGTGCACAATTAGGTGGCCAAACCTCTCCTTGACAGAACTTTTTAGACATTGCCAATAATGCTATCTAATAATATTATTCAAATAATATGAATTATTGATCTGATAATAGGAAATACTGTGCAGTGATAATTATTGAAATAACAATATTATAAAATATCAACGCAGCAATTATTGAATCAATAAAATAAAATATTGAACTGTAATTACTGTAACAATTATTGAGTAGTGCCTTCTTACGTAAGAATCAATAATTCAAAAATACTGTGCATCCACAGCGTATCGTATTTTAACCACCGGGTATTCAACAAAGTGTTAAATTCAGAATAACTACTGTAGATTATTTATAAAAACTCAAACTTGTCGTTTTCTTCATCCAAGCCGAGTTATTACATTATGGGGCCCACTAATGATCATACCATGTAAATACGAATATTCCCCGACAACAAGAATATTCCACGACCAAACGAATATTCCCCGACAACAATGATTATTTTATAACCACTTGTTTATTTTGCAAAATTTGCATATTTCACCCATAACCAAAATATTATATCAATTTAACACCTTATTATTCACAATAATAATTAGAGAAAATTCGATTTTATTTATAATAAGTTGGGGTCTTACATTTACTCTTTTTATATTAATGGACTCTGCTAAGTGACTTTGGGGTTGAATTGAATATTTTAGAAATTTTAGGGGCTGAATTGAAAATTTCAAAATTTTGGAGTTACCAAATTATAATTTGATAGAAGAAACAACAAAACTTTGATGAACAGTGTCGCTCACTGTAGCGATGAACAATTATGTTGAACTTTTTTTCCTTGGGATTGATGGAGCTAGATTAAGGTGACAACGATTTTTGCAGCAGATTGTACTTTCGTCTTGGAAAACTGTTGTCGATTCTCTAGCAAATTTTGACAATTTGATGGAGGCCAAAAAAATAAAGTAGGAAGGAATTGGGTGAAATCAAACTATATTAAGAATTTTGGCTCTTGATACCATTATGATGTAGGACGGGGTAGGAAGAAGGAATAAGAGTACATATCTCCGCAGAGAAAATCAATAAAGAAACACACATAAAAGCACACAACTTTAATCTCAAATCGATATATTCAATAATCTAAAAATAATGAAGTATTAAGATACTTAAATAAAAAACTTTTCACTTTATGTATTTTATCTCATCTTTTTAAAATAAAATAATTGTATCTCTAATCATCCTTTTGAGAACAGACAGAATAGTTCATTAAACTAGCTTTCTTGTCCTAGCTTAAGTTTTTTTATTTTTACCGGCCAAACTCACAACCATTGTGGTAGTGGCTAAAGCTCATTTCGAATTAAAATGTGCTCATTACTTAATTTATTCCAAATTACATGAAATTTCTTAAGACTAAAATCACTTTTATTTGCAATTCATCAAACAAAGGCCCGTGAATATTTATATATACCCTCCCTCCCTCCCTCCCTCCCTCCCTCCCTACGTACATTGAGGACATGATCTATATTGTGCAAGTTGGCATAACTTTTAACATATTCAAAACATGTGTAGAAGGTAAAATATATACTCTTGTTTACACAATACTTTTAAAAAAAATCAAAATATAAATACTCGTACATCATATAAATTTTCACTCTACCAGAATAGTTTATCCTCTAAAATGATGATCAAATATACTATTTTTATTTTATAAATTCATATATGCTATTCAGGATATTAACTAATTCATGATTTATTCAGGATATGTTATTTTCTTGACCATTTCATTAAAGTGGGTTGAATATGTCGGCCAACAAAAATCTCAATTATTTATTTATTTTTTAAAATATGGGAAAGAAAGCCCACAAAAACTGATCCAGCTATAGTTGCTGCAAGGGCATATATGTTGTTTTTAAAGTCAACCAAACACAGCTTAAGCCTCAACAACTCTTATTATTTTTGTCAGGCTGGCCAAGAGGCAAGCAGGTTGAGAGGGCGTCCGGTGCAAAATGTACCGGAGTCCGGTACACAAGTTAAATTTTTTTTTTTTTTGTAACCACAATTATCAGAATAAAAAATAAAAAATAATAGAGCAAGTTTGTACAAAAAACTGTAAAAACAAGTATATTTTTTAATAAAAAAACACGGTAAACAGTTTACAGTGTTTTTTCAATAAAAAATATACTTATTTTTATAATTTTTTATTCAAACTTGTTCTATTATTTTTTATTTTTTATTCTAATAATTATGGTTAAAAAAAGAAAAAATTAACGTTATCAGAGGACGGCGTCAGTACAACACCTTCCCCCCATTAGAGGCGGGAGGGGGTTACAGTGCCCATTCTTTAGGCTTTTAGGAGTGGAGGAAATCTTTGCCATTTCGGTTGTCTCTTTTTGATGTGACCCCCCATTAATTGTTTTGAACGGTCAAATCAAAAGTCTTATGAGCAAATAGTCAAAATCTGATTAGAAAATTGAGCATGCCCAATTGGTCCTTGCAATGGCCTCCATTTGGTTCATTGAAAAACAAGTAAAGATTTTGATTTGATTTTATATTATTATGGAATTATGTGCAAATTACAATTAAACAAACAATCGTAATGTTATATAACAATCATGTATGGGTGTAATAGAAAATAATGAGTTAATTAATGTTTTGGTTATTGTAGGATTTTTATTATGGTTATTGAATATTTTTTGTTACAAACATATTACTATATTAAAAAAATATTATAAAATAGTCATTGTTTAATATTCCGTCCAAAAAAATAAATGAAAATACTGACTAGACTAACGGTTAACATGTGTTAATTATGTAACATGCGATGTGAATTGAGTTAATTGGTGTTTTAGTCATTGTTCTAGGAGTCGATTTTTTATTTTGGTTACTGATTTTTTTAATTACATTCTCGTTATCGAGTACCAAAAATATTACAAATTAGTGATTTTATAATTTTCCGTACAAAATATTGACAAAAAAGCTTACTTGGCAAACATTTGACATATAGATGTGCAATATTCTAATGAGGTAGCCAGCATGTGTGGGTCGACTTGTAGAAATAAAATAAAATGCTAATCTAGAAGAAAAGAAATAAGATAAAGTTAGACTAATTATTTTAATACTCCATAATATTATAAGAAGATAAAAGTCCATATTCCTCTTCTAACTACGAACGAACTTAACAGAAAAATATGATATTCTACACCTTATGTACATCAACTCTTTCTTTCACTGTAGACCAAGTCGGAACTACAGCTTCTAGTCGGAAATCTAATTTAGAAAATAGGTCCCTCTTATACCTATGTATATTCGTCATAAAAGAAAAAAGAAAAGAAAAGAAGATAGACAAATTGACGATGGCGGCATTCAAAACTACTTGTTTTACTTCGAAATGAGAGTGAATTAATTTCTATTAAACCGATTTTTGCAGTAATCGACAGATCTGAAGGGGTTTATTGGGTCAATTTTCTCCTTTATTTTGTAGTTTGATTTGGTGTTTAGAATGTTCCAAATAAAATATGATTTCAGAAAATTAATGGATTTAAATTAGCTATGATGTACTTTCTCTTCGTACATGTTGTAATATTTTGTAATAAAATCACTAATTTATAATATTTTAGGTACTTCGATAATAAGAGTAACAAAAAAAAAAATAGTAACCAAAATAAAAATCGACCTATAATATAATGACCAAAATATCAATTAATCTGATTTACATCACCTGCCACATAATTAACACCCGTTAACCGTTAGTCTAGTCAACACTTTTGTTTATTTTTTTTGGACGAAATATAAAGCAATAACCATTTCGTAACCTTTTTTTAGTATAGTAATGTGTTTGTAACAAAAAGAAAAATAAATTTATAACTTAGAACCACAATTTCAGATTTAATTTTTGTATTTCAGTTAAATTTCAATAGAACATAATTTTATTTAGATTTCAAAGTCCAAACGTTAATAAACTTTATCAAACCTTTAGTTTCATTAAACATTGTTAGCAAAACTTACCGACTAAGTGTTATACTAGCATTCAAAAAAAGGAAAGAAATGAAAAACTAATTCATATTTTTTTTAAAAAAATGACATAACTTGAGACAAAAACATCCATGTAATTATTTATACCTTTGTTGCAAGTATACATAATAATAAATTATTGAAATTATTAAATCATCAACAAAAAAATGTTATTTCCACAACAAAAGTATCGACGCAGATGTATAGCGACGATTCCATTAATTATCCACATAATTATATATGTATTAGACCATACCATTGCAACTATTCGCAACAAAAATCGACATAATTTCATCACAATATACCATACTCTTATGTAAACTTTGATACAACAGTTAAGTGACATTGCCTTGCCTAATTGTAGGATTTCACTTCTAAATCAAAAAAATGAATTATTGGGCTCCCATTTTGTGTCAATGGCATTATAACAAAAAGGCCCATCTAAAGGATCCTCTACCTTTAACCTGCTCCTTGGAAGAAAAAAGAAATGCAAACCAACAAAAGAGAAATGCAACTCCACATATTAAAATATTCCCTTGAATCATTCCTCTCTTTCCAACCAAGAAGTTGATAAAAACAAGGCACCAACCAGTCATCATTTATCAACTAAAACAAAACAGTAATGTACTAGATGTGCATAATGCTGTGGACACTTGTATGGCAATCATTAAAATTAATGATGGCTTCACCATATTCGTCTCGACAACAGTATCAAGATGACGAAGATGATACCCAAATTTGCTGAACCAAAATGTATTTTTTAGGATCGACAGTCCTAGATAAAGATTAAGAACTACCTTTATAATGTTCTCGGATAAACTTTTCTGCTGCATATGATGGATACTTTTGTCGAATGTATGCTCGAAGACACTTTCTGTAAGAGAAGTCCTATCCATCCACCATCAACTCTTATTACAAATAAGCACCTTGACTGTCTAAACTGTGTATGCCGATCAACCTAGGCCAAGAAAGAAAAGTTTAAGAGCATGTTAGACGACTAATATAACTGCAAATGCTAATAAAAAAATAGTCAATATAATGATCAATATCTGTCAGCCAGTGTTGGCCAAGCATTTTGCTAGGTTCCTCGTAAAAACAGCTCAAATCTGAAGTAAACCAGACAACAAGAGCCATTTAGCTTCAGCATCATTATATTAATAGGGGCCTAGGGGGTAAAGGACTGAACTATCCAAAACAATACTGAACCATCATAGTTAAAAAACTGCAACGCCGACGTATTACAAAATCTATCAATTGCTCGATAATGTGGATAAAAAATGTTGTGTATAAATCATTATACTCTCTGTGTTCAAAGTATAAGATCAATTTTGGCTTTTTGAGATTGTTTTATGACATTTTCAAATTCCAAATTGCTGTGATACATTTAAATTTATTTTAAATTAATAAATCTTCTAATATTAGTATTTTTTGTTAGAAAGTTATCAATATGCATAATTGTATTGACTAATATTAAATGAATTTATATCAATTTTGAGTTTGAAAATAAATTAAATTAATCTCATAGGGGCAAAATTAGTCTTATATTTTGAAGCGAAGGAAGTATGACGTAATTAAACTCTAGTCAGAAGAATTAATGAAAAATAAACTAAGATTTAAACTCCATGTTTAAACCACTAGGATCTCTTAAGTGTATCAACTCCACGTATCAACACCAAGATGGATAAAATACCTCTGCGGGTATGATACCTCTACAGTATGAATAAAATAATCAACTTCGATATCAATAGTCTATAGTTTAAATGACTTGTGGGGATTACATCACTATTTAAAGAGACGCAAAAACCCTAAAATTACTTGTGGAATAATAAAAGTACTAAACAACTAAAATACCCTTATTAATAATTCATAATCACTAATTAATAAAATAAAATACATTAAACATAAAAAAACTCCAAATAATAGTTATAAAAAAAATCCTTCTTTGTTCTTGACTTGGAGTCCTCGTCATTCTCTTGTTGGAGAAATTTGACCTCGAGTTTTATAATATGATAGAATAATCCATGAACTCCTCTACAACGGAAGGACATTTTGAAACACTTTTGACAACATCACGCGATAAGGCTCAATTTTTTTTGGAAAGAGAACTAATGAGAGCATTGCTTTTGTATTCAAAGATGCTAAAAAGAAGCTTTCTGGAACAACGAAATCAACAATGTCAACTTCGATTGGATCAACTTCTCGAATCGTCCTTTCTTCGGTAACTAACAACTTAAAAGTAACTTTAGAGGTTTTCTTAATCTGTTCCTCATACATAATCTCTGGTTCAACTTTTGGAACTTCAAGAATTTTCATGGACACGTCACAACTGTCTGTAACCCCAAAATTTGGAACCTTTTATAGCCCGTAAGTCAATAAGGCCTTTTATAGAAGATGTCATCTTTAAATAAAGAGAGATTATCAAGCATAGAAGAACATATAAAAATCACTTCATGTGTAGCCTTTTGAAGTTCTCTTGCTTTAACTTGTTGACATTTCCTTACTTCAACTTTTCATTGTTCATCTTAATATCGACGTAATTTTCCAAGGTAATCTTATGCATCAACCATATCCCATCTAAGCTCTTTCTTCTTGTGTTTCAAATATTTATGACCACTAGATTATTAAGGTAGTATAATCGGTCACTTTCATTGTCAAAAAACCAAATATACTATTTTGCTTCGACAATCAATTCTTTAGTGGCTTGAGACAATAAGTTATAAAATAAAAAAATAAAACTTTTTTTTTTGATAACTTAAGGGCCTCACTGAAAAGAAAATAGAAAACAAGGGCTAAAGTACGAATGTAGAAAGTGTAGGGGTTTATTTGAAATGATAAAAGGATACAAGTGAAAATGGCAAAAAATAATTTTTCACCACTGTGGTTGTAGTGTTTTAAACAATTAGCCACTGTGTATTTAAAATATTCAATTAGTCCACTGTACTTTTTAAAAATGTTCAATCAACCCATTCCGTCCAATTTTGCAGACGGGCGTAAAAAAATTGGACTGATTTTCCTACATGGCTTTTGAAAAATAATAATAATAAGTTATTTCCTATGTGGCAAGTCAGTCATCCAAATTCTTAATATTATTGAGCCACTACACTTTAAAAAAATGCAATTGGCCCACTGTGGTTTTTAAAATATTTTTATGTTTAATTTTCTTTCTTTTTCTTTACCTAAATATTTATAATATGTATAATATTAATAAAAATTAATATTATAATATTTATAATATGTATGTTTTATTTTAAAATAAAAATAAAAATACTTTTATGTTTTAAAATACTTATATAATTTTTAAAAATAAAAATATTTTTATGTTTTATTTTCTTTCTTTTTTTCTTTACCTAAATATTTTTTTTCCTTTTATCTCTTTTCCAAATAATATATCAAAATTTTTAATTCATTTTCTATATAATTTTGATATATATATTTGTATTATTTTTATTTTTTATTCTTTTCCTTTTATCTTTTTCTTTCTTTTAATAATTATTTTTATTTTTAAAATTAATTCCAAATAATACAAATAATATTAAAATAAGGAAAATAGATAAGGAAAATGAATTTAAAATACATTGTAAAATGAAAAGTATTTTAAAAGTAAAATATTTTTAACTGAATATATACTTTATTTAACAATTATACCAATCAAACAAATTAGTAAATTACAAAACTAAACCATTACACGAATTAAATAAATTGATAAATTACTTAAACAAAAAGAAAAACCAGCACTCTGCCAACTCAGGATAGAATCAACGTTCTTCCGACTTTCCTCGGTTCTTCCATCACCGTTGCCTACCATTGTTGTACACATATATACATGAATCATCTTATTTACATGTTCATGAATCTTAATATTCACATAAATCTAGCTATACACACACACATACAAAATTAATAAAATAAATGAACATCAGAAGAGAGAAATGACTGATTCACTACCCATCCTATACCAGAACAGTGGCTTTTGTTGAAGAAGTAGAGAGAAAGAGATCTGCGATTGGGAAAAGGAAATAAGTTGGATCCGCTGTCGATCATCAACTTCGACGTCAACACCATGTCTTTCGGTGAGATTTGTGATCGATTAGATCTGTAATCACTCTTGTGAGACTCAGATTTAGACAAGTAACAATCCTTGGAGAGAGCCCTAGATCTGTTTTGCTTAGCAATTGTCACTAAGGTGAACTGAAAGGAGAGAAAAAGAAAGAAAAAAGTGGGAGAGGAGAGAGAAAATGGTGAACTGAAAAAGGAGATAGAAAAGAAAAAAAGTTAGAAATAGGAGAGATGAAATGGTGGTCGGGAAGAGGAAAGGTGAGAGAGAAGAAAGAAAAAAGTGGAAAAGATGAGTCAACATGTAGGTGTCTTTTTTTAAGCCAAGTAAGAAATGACGTGTTTTGTTGTGTTTTTTCAAAAAGCCACGTAGGAAAACTTGACTGATTTCTTAACGTCTGTGACGAAAATTGGACGGAATGGTCTAATTTTTAATTTTTAAAAAATACAGTGGGCTAATTGAATATTTTAAAAGCACAATAGCTAATTACTTAAAACACTACAATCACAGTGGTGAAAAAATACTTTTTGCCAAGTGAAAATTATAGAAACTATGGACTAAAACTGAAATATTAGATGAAACTGTGGGGAGCAAACTGTAATTTTGGAAAAGATATTTGTAAGTTAGATATTATAGTTACCACTCGTATCATATTAGACGACGCATACGACAACAATTTCTCTCTTCTACTTTTATTCTTTTTCCCTTTTTTTTGAACAGTGAATCACGATGAACAATAATTTCAATCGACGATGAATAATTTATTTATTTTTGAAAACCCAAGCTCTCCCAAAAAATAAAAAATTGATGGAGAAACCTTAAGCTATGATACCAAAAATGATGCAAGAAAAATTTAGGATGAATAATACTATGATTTAAACTCCACGTTTAAACCACTAGGATCTCTCAAGTGTATCAACTCTACGTATCAACAATAAGATGGATAAAATACCTTTACGGTATGATACCTCTACAGTATGAATAAAATAATCAACTTCAATATTAATAGTATGTAGTATAAATAACTTGTGGAGATTACATCACTATTTAAAAGACACGAAACCCTAATATTACTTGAAAAAAAATAAAAAGTACTAAACGACTAAAATACCCTTATTAATATTTCCTAATCACTAATTCATGTCCTAAATCCCCACTAATAAATAAAATACATAAATTACATCAACTACTTTTACATTAAATATAATAAAACTCCAAATAATAAATATGAAAAATCCCTTCTTTGTTCTTGACTTGGAGTCCCCATCATTACTGGCTTGACACATCATGGGAAACAATAGAGATGAGTGAAGATTTTCAATGCAGGGTGCTTTGGTATCAAGCTTCATTTGATAGACTAACTTAATTAATAAGACACATTCCTATGAAATAAAAGGATTTGTGGATTGAAATTTGGGTGATGTTGTGTGACCCCTCACCTCACCAGGCTTATTGTAATTTAAAGGATTTTAGGAAGGTAAATTCACTTGATAGTGATCATGCTCGGCTAATTTAGACCAAAAATATTCTGACTCCTACTGTCTGAACATTCAAAAACATAGTAAACTTTCATTTAGGAACATTAAATATGGAGATCCAAAACTTTCTCCTAATTTACTTAAATTTCTATTCAACAAGCATGATTGCAACTTTGCTTTATGATTTATAAATGAAAAACATACTTTATGTAGCCTTGGGCTATACCTATACAATGGGATAAATAACGTTTTGGTCACTATACTAGGGTCCGATTTTCATTGTGCTTACCGAAACTTTTTTTGTTACAATCAAATAACTGTACTCTCAAAAAATTACAAAATGGTCATTCCGTTCGATTTTCGTACAAAAAATTGACGGAAATGCTGACTGTGCATATTAACCCGTTATTTTTGCTGACCTGGCCCGTTATTTGCTGACGTGGAGGGTAGAAGGCTTGCCTTAAAAATTTTCTTAAAGAAAATGTTGCTAACAAGTGTTGAACTCTAGACCTCCCCAAACTAGAACCTTATATTGGACCAACTACCTATTATGTTAAAATTTATGTAACACTAATATTTAAACCACCTAACATCGTTTATATGCATGTGAAGATGAGATAATAATAACTGTAATAATAATAATAATTGTAATAATTATTATTGTAATAATAATACTAAATTTTAAATAATTAAAATTTTAAATAATAATTAAAATAATAATAATAATAATTAGTTCCAATATAATTAGTTCTTTCTCATTTACACTTCATTAGTTCTTTCTCAAGATTAAATTTATAACTTAAATTTATCAAAATCGTACCGTTCATTATTTGTATCGAACCGGTCCAATTTAACAAAAAAAGGGGAAAAATTACTAATTTACTTGTCCAAAAGAAACAACAGACTTTATTTTTATAACCAATTTACTTTATGCATGCCTTTTCCTTTATAACTACTTATTATTAGATAAACTATCCAAAACAAACAGAGTTTATTTTGTACTCAGAATTTTATTTTAAAATTATAAATATATTTTAATTTTAATATTATATTTTAACATATACAAACAACTATACCAATTGAAAAGAAACTACAAACTATTATTAATTGAACGAAAACATATTATCATAATTTTCATAAAATATATATATATGCCGTAAGAGTAAATTAGTGCCGATAAACATAAAGGTATTGAACCGGTCCAATTTAACAAAAAAAACCGGATAAATTTTAAGAACAATTTTAAAAGTGAATGTTAACTTAAAGGAATATAAATGTCATTTTAATTATTACAATAATTATTATTATTTAAAATTTTAATTATTTAAAATTTAGTATTATTATTACAATAATAATTATTACAATTATTATTATTACAGTTATTATTATCTCATCTTCACATGCATATAAACGATGCTAGGTGATTTAAATATTAGAGTTACATAAATTTTAGCATAATAGGTAGTTGGTCCAATGGTTTTTATTAGAATATAAGGTTCTAGTTTAGGGAGGTCTAGAGTTCAACACTTGTTAGCAACATTTTCTTTAAAAAAAATTTTAAGGCAAGCCTTCTACCCTCCACGTCAGCAAATAACGGGCCACGTCAGCAAAAATAACGGGTCAATATGCACAGTCAGCATTTCCGTCAAATTTTTCAACGGAATGACCATTTTGTAATATTTTGATAGTACAGTTATTCGATTGTACCAAAAAAAGTTTCGGTAACCACAATGAAAACCGGACCCTAGTACAGTGACCAAAACGTTATTTATCCCCCTATACAATCAATGACAAAGTTAAAATCTAAGGGGGATGTATTCAATTAAGATTTTTAAAGACTTTTTTTAAGTGACAGACTTTTGTAGAATTTGTGGGATTTTAATGACTTTTAAAGACTTTAAAGACTTTTTTAAAATGACTTTTATAAACTCTATGAAATAAGTAACAGACTTTTATAAACTTTGTATTAAGACTGTGATAGACTTTTGTATACTTCTAATATATCTTGCAACTTATATTAATTGTTAATTAGCCCATGTGTACAACCTCTCCCTCTTTTTTCATGAACTAGAGTAAATCTCTTTATATTATTGTGGCATGAGTAAATCTCTTTATATTATTGTGGCATGAGATTTTATATGTTGAAATCGTTCATATTATTCTACTCATTTCATGATACATTTGGATACTTGGATACCAATAAAACTTTAGAAACTACAGATGCAATACAAAAATTAAGCTCACTTTTCATTGAGTTATATATACTTTATGCATATGCGTACGCTTTTTAGTAGGAATATCATTTTCCACAAAATAATATGACATCATATATACAAATTAACACATCATATATTGTAAATTATTTTTGCAAACACATCATATATATATAATACATTTTAAGCGAAAAGAAAATAACAATTACTTATTAATTTGATAAAAGGAAATTAACAATGATCATAATATATCTTTGTTTAAAGTGAAAATAATATATAGTATATAATTGTTTAATGATCATAATATATGATATATAGTATATACTTTTTGGATCATATTATTATTGTTAAACAGTATATATATACATCATATATACATGCACATCATATATTGTTTATTATTTTTGCCAATTAGTGTTAGGGGGGTGTATTCAATTATGATTTTTAAAGACTTTTTTTAAGTGACAGACTTTTGTAGAATTTGTGGGATTTTAATGACTTTCATGGACTTTAAAGACTTTTTTTAAATGATTTTTATAGACTCCATGAAATAAGTAACAAACTTTTATAAACTTTTTATCAAGAATGTGATAGACTTTTGTATACTTCTAATATATCTTGCAATTTATATTAATTGTTAATTAGCCCATGTGTACAACATCTCCCTCTTTTTTCATGAACAAGAGTAAATCTCATTATATTATTGTGGCATGATATTTTATATATGTTGAAAGCGTTCACATTATTCTACTCATTTCATGTTACATTTGGATACTCGGATACTAATAAAATTTTAGAAACTACATACACAATACAAAAATTAAGCTCACTTTTCATTGAGCTATATATATTTTATGCATATGCGTACGCTTTTTAGTAGGAATACTAAACTCTGCTTTTCACAAAATAATATGACAATGAAATACATATATATTTGTCATGCAGTAATACATATATATATTTGTCATGCAGTAATACATATATATTTGTCATGCAGGAATAGAACCACATGTTACATTATTTCACTATGATACACCAAAGACACTTAAAGACGAATATGGAGGATGTCTCAAAAATTACTTGATAATTTCCTTCGTTTAAAATGGCGGAAAACTAAATAAAAAAAAATATACACATTATATATTTTCTATTTCAATATATTATATATACATAATCTTTACAACTGATATGAGAGTTTCATGATTTTATCTCATTTTGTTGAAACAAATCTCTTCCTCTTTCTATTGGAAACTTTCAAATGCAATTTGCTTTTTCCCTCACCAATTCAGATTAGGTCTAGTTATTTGTTTACTTATTAATATATCTTGTTAATTCTCTTATTATAATAAATCCAATTATTTTATGGCCCAAATTTTATCAAATTATTTATCCATCACATATTAATATTTATTAGCCTAATAGCCCATATAAAATAAATAACTAATTTGACCCAATAAAAGAAAAAGTCCAATTAATAACTAGTTTTATCCACCTTTGTGTTTATTTGGAAGTCTTTAGAAATCTTTAGAGATGAGGTAAGACTTTGGATATGGATTGATAGTTATAATTTTCTTCTAAAGTCTGTCAAAGTCTACCATTTGATAGAAATCTTTAAAATCTATAACTTTTTGAATACCAAAATACTTTTATAGACTTTAAAAAAATCTTAATTCAATACCACCTAACTTTTAAATTCATTAAAAAAGTTGTAATTGAATACCACTAAACTTTTATAAACTCTTTAAATGTCTTGATTGAATACAACTAAATTTTTAAAATCTTTAAAAGTCTTTAAAAATCTTAATTGAATACACCCCCCTTAAAGCATCTCAAAAATTAACAGTAATTTCTTTCGTTTAAAATGTCAGAAAACTAAAAAAAAATACACATACACGTCATATATTTTCTATTTTCATATATTATACTTACATAATCTTTACAACTGAACAACTGATATGAGAGTTTCATGATCTCACCTTTGTTGAACAAATCTCTTTCCTCTTTCTATTGGAAGCTTTCGAACGGCTACTTTTTCTCTCAACAATTCAGATTAGGTCTAGTTATTTGTTTACTTATTAATATATCTTGTTAATTCTCTTATTATAATAAATTCAATTTTTTTTATGGTCCAAATTTTACCAAATTATTTATCCATCACATAATAATATTTATTAGCTCATATAAAATAAATAACTAGTTTGACCCACTAAAAGACAAAGTCCAATTAATAAATAGTTTTATCCACCTTTGTGTTTATTTGGAAGTCTTTAGAAATCTTTAGAAATGAGGTAAGACTTTGGATATGGGTTAATAGTTATAATTCTTCTTCTAAAGTCTGTCAAAGTCTATCATTTGATAAAAATCTTTAAAATCTATGACTTTTTGAATACCCAAATACTTTTATAGATTTTGTAAAAATCTTAATTCAATACCACCTAACTTTTAAAGACATTAAAAAAGTTGTAATTGAATACCACTAAACTTTTATAAACTCTTTAAATGTCTTGATTGAATACAACTAAACTTTTAAAATCTTTTAAAAATCTTAATTGAATACAGCCCCCTAAAGGAAGGCTAAGATCGACTATTTGAAATCAACCTCTAAACTATCAAGGATATTTACAAAGTATAATAATCACATAAGTGAATCTAGAACAACATAAGTAAATCTAGAACATTATATTAGGTAATATATAAAAGAAGATTCTTGGGAATGTATGCGGAGGGAACAAGAAAATTAAGAAATTTATAACTATTGTTGTATTGTTATTATTTATATTAAATAAGATATTCAAAGAGTTTTAATTATAGTAGCAGATTTTAATTAGGAGATTATTTTCTTTTTATAGTAAGATTTTTTACTTGGTCGTTAAATTGTAGATTTCCTACATAATTCTTTATTTTTTTCAGATTATTAAATTATTGATTGAAATTTAAGTTTCGAGCTTTTATGTGTTTCTCTAGGGGGATAGGTACTCTTATTCCTTGTTTTCACCTGGTCTTACATCAGAATGTCAACTAAGGTAGCCAAATGAGCGCATTGTGGATGTCAAATGGTCATAGCATAATCTCGTTGAGATGATCTTGCTGTGACACTACGCTTAAAAACAACTCAACTAATTTTAATTGCATCACAACTATTCCATATTCCAAATAAACGTATTTTTACCAACTAAGAAGTTCAAAAAAAAAAAAAACTATCCCTATCACACTCCATACCACTTCGTACCAAAATGTGATGTTTTCTTTCTTCATTTTGTTCCACGTGCCGCATCGACCCACAATTTAAGCAACATTGGCCTAGACCATGTTTAATCATGTATATCTATTTTTATTTTATGCTTTGATAGACATCATGTATCTATCTTCAGATTGTGACGACCCAAATTATTCGTATCGAGAAGGGTGCTGGGAAAAGGTTAGGGAATAGTGTACCAATATATTATTTATGGTAATACTGATTTTTATATTGGTGCGTAAAGGGGAAAAAAAATTAGTAGAAAGAGTTGCAAAAGCGATAATCAAGGCTAATTGGAAAAATCTGGTGGAAAACTGAAGTCATGGGGTGGATCATAGATGTGTGGTCTGTGTGATAGAGAGTGCTTTATGCAGAGAATCCTGAACTTGCATAAGATGGCTATGGATGCATAACGCACCATAGGAGGAATTCAGGATAAGGAGTTGAAGGAGATAGACTTTTAGCTGTTTCGTCTGTTAGAGGTTGAGTTCTCTCAAGATGAGATTACTGGGGAAGAGAAGAGGGTTCAGAACTTTCTCAATTAAGTCTAAGTATGCATTCTCTAGGAAAGCTGAGCTGGAGACTTTCCTTCGAAAAGCATTTGGAGGGCATGGGCTCCTCAAAAGATTTCTTTTTAGTCTTGGTTAGCAACTCTTGGTTCTATATCGATCACAACAATTTGAAGTGGAGGCACATGCTGCAAGTTTAATTTCAAAGAACGGTTGACCCTTGCGCACCCATTAGAAATTCCCACTAGACGCATGGTATACTGTTCATGTTTCATATACTTGCAATAAGAATATTGGGTAAAGCTTTTCAACAGAAATACTTTTAAGATGAATCTAAATTCTAACATAAAATAGTTATATGTTTTATTAATTATTCCTGTTATATGTATGCTCTGGCCTCCTTGGCCTTTCTCCAAAGATAAAAATATATCAAATATCTAACCCATGTAGGAGCATTAGACTGGTGGGCTGTGGCGGAGCTACATGTTGGGATGGGAGTACAATTATCCCTCCAAAAAAGAATTTTAAACCTGATTTAGCATTGAAAATTTTTAATATGATAACCCCAATTTTAATAAATATGCATCTCCAATCTATAAAATCATCAAAATAAGTACAGCAATTTATAAATGAGTCAAAATAGATACCCCACTTTTCAAGAACATCCCCCCAATCTCTCCCCCCCTCCCCCCCTTCTTTTTATGAAAGTCTAGCTCCACTACTTTTAGCTAATTGCAAAGTTCATTACTATCCACTTGATGGGGGTAAGGAAAAATAAAATGGCTCAACGAATGCATTGGATACTGTTATTGTGGTTAATGTATAAGTGGATATACGTGGACTCTAAATTACAGAGTGAAGTATAACAAGCATGTCAAGCAGTATGCATATTAGCACCAAAAGAACTTATACAATATGTTTGTGTCATGTAGTGGCCTTGAGACTTCAAAATGTTCAATGATCTACCTTTGAAAAAAAAAACTAGTTTTTTAGTTTATGTTTAAATTTTGGGCATGGCAATCCCAATATGAGTTCATATAATCAGGAATTGTTCAGGAAGCTTTTACGTTTAGCGTGTGTGAGAGTATATATATTTAAATTTTTTATTAAAAAAAAGGGTAAATAGAAGCATACAGTTCTTGTATACCTTTTCTTCATCACTAAGGTTCTTAATTGATTTGCTAACATAATTCTTCTTACAAAAAGGATGGGTAAAAATATTCATAAGAAACTGAAAGGAAAAAAGAGCAGCTTAACATAATCTGGTGGAGAAAAGCTGGGTAATTAGATTACCTTAAAACCAGCAGACCACAATATAATAGTCTGAAAACCATTGCGTTAAGGATCAAATTGATTACATCACATATGAAAAGCTTACACGACATTCGTTTATTTTCAAAATTGTAGGATCACTTCAATCTATCATGACCGATGGTCCATATATGTAAATCAAAGATGCATTGTTCTTATGTACATATTTTGGGTCCAAATTTGGGGATATGAATTCCTGTTTGTGATTTTGCAGAAATACAACCAGGCTACAGCTAACAGGTTTTATAGTACTGCAAATCCATCAAAGACTACAAAGGATCAATTTTTGCCACCAATCAAGTTTGTTTTGGTACCAAATTAGGAAAGATGGTGTGCCAAAAAGAAAAAGAAAAAGAAATACTTCATATTGTCATTATCACTGCAAAGATTTATTTTGTTCAGCCAAAGATACACGTGCACAGAGCAGAAATGTTGAGAACAATTAGTCAACAAAGACAAATTGTGGCCTTACAAAATAAAACTGATGAAGAATAACATGCAAAATGATCTTGCACATGACATGATTACAGCATGCAAAAAGAACTTTAATATGATTAAATTTCTAGTGAACTTAGCCAATAAAGAAATATTCTCCTTCAAGTAAAATAAATAAAGGAAATATTTCATGAAATATTTGTGCAACTTACCATTATAGAATCAAGTCCACATCCAATTTTATCTTCAGAATGAGGATGATATGGTAGAAGCTTCTTTACCACAATTTTCTCATCTTCTGCTGTAAGAGTTTCTCCGTCAAAATACCTAAGGGAAAGAATAGCATTCAATATATCGAAATCATTTGAAAAATCACTCACGAGAGAAGCATAATTTTCAAACATTGCAATATAGAGCAATCAGTATAGGCTAAATTGCGCATCTGAGATCACCAGAAAAATAACCTGTGTGCTCCGGTTTCAATTCTAAACGAGGGGGAGAGACCCTGCCAGCAAAGAACAACTGATGCTACAACACCAGTTAAGTTTTGTACTACATCAACTAACATGGCTTTTCCATCCTTGAGTAACCAAATTTTGCTAAAATGCCAGTGATTTGTTTTGTACCACTACTTATCCCTCATCAAACTACAATCAAGTTTTGAATTAAACTGTGTGTTACATGTGTATGTATTCCTTGAAATATATTCAATCATGCACCTCTACAGACCAAAGAGAAAAAGAGTAATATTGTTAGAAAGCTGATTTCAATGGCCAAAATATATTACTAAGATGATGAACATTCTTTAAGTAATTACAGATTTAATACCTAGATAATCATACTTTGAAGCTCGCGATAGAGGAAGTTTATTAGTTACATAATCTATGCCAAAAGGCAATAACTCTTGTATATTGGTATTGGACAACTAAATTGTAGGTTGAATAATTACACAAATTTTAAAGCTAATTTATTGGGACAAGGGGAAAATAGTTACTACTTCAACGCATGTCAACTTATCCATATATCACACATCAAATTAAATACAGGAAAATATTGCAGAACACCAGAACCCAAGTTAACTGAGCTCAGACTAAAAACACTTGAACAAAGTCTCTCCAATACCATATAATTTGCACATTACAATCCTAACCATTGATTTCCTTCTGCAACATTTGAAATAGTCCACTTACGTCACAACTATTCTAAAACCACAGTATGTACTTTGGACCACCCCAGTCCCCATATTAATAAACGTAAATATGAGTGGCGTTTTTAATCAAAATTCATTTCAAATGTCGAAAAGAGTGTTTATTTGGTGATTGGCATCCAGATTGGAAACCATTACCATCTGAACTGATTCAAATAATAACACACTAGTTTAAAAGGTATAAATTTAAACTCAAGACTCAAGAGTACCTCCCCAAGACAGTAGTATGTTATTAGATGAAATGCCACTTTTCCATCATTAACAATACAGAGACCCTATATCACATATTTATATGTATAGATTCTTAAATAATGATTGAGCAAAAGTAAATTATTAAATTCCATAAAAATATTACAAAATTGACACAAAATCACAAAACCCTAAAATCTCAAATGGAATTGTAAAGTGATAATAGGGCTCAAAATGGGACCTTTGAGAGTGGAGAATTTCTTTGACGAGTAAAACTATAGGCTCTATATCTTTGAGTATCTCTTCTTTTTTATATTTCCATTTCCTAAAATCTGGATCGTCTATCCTCGGGTAACTGGGTGGCTCTTTGGAACTCGGTACCGAGGTGTTCACCGCAGAGGATAAGTTCTCGTCCGGCCGGGTCAGCTCGGCGGAGGTGGAACACGGCCGGCGGGTCAGTAAATTGACGGCGACGGCGAGACTTTGG
This sequence comes from Panax quinquefolius, assembly GCA_020205615.1. Taxonomy (NCBI): domain Eukaryota; kingdom Viridiplantae; phylum Streptophyta; class Magnoliopsida; order Apiales; family Araliaceae; genus Panax; species Panax quinquefolius. Next base: position 118,548,427 of record CM035164.1, on the reverse strand, counting down.
TGTTGGAGCCGGAGCCGGAGCCGGAGCCGGAGCCGGAGCCGGAGCCGGGGTAGGCCTCTTAGAAGCGGGGGAGCAACCATCTGTTTTTTCTCGCTCTATCAAAAACTTTATCTAGACATGGAAATTGGATATAAATTTAATATTAAAAATATAAATAAATGAACAATAAGTCTTGGCAAACCGGTGAATGGGATAAAAAAATAGGACATTTTCATTTTATTTATTTTTATTGGAACATTAAGAAATATATAATATTTATTTTAATAAGAATTTTTATAAAATATAATTTTTTAGTTGTAATTTGGATATATATCTGAAAATATGATTACACCTAAAAAATTATATTTTATAAAAATTCTTGTTATAATAAATACTATATATTTTTTTAGAGTCACAATAAAAAAAATGATAATATCCTATAGAATAAATACAATCATGTTTAATTTTAACAATAAGATTTTCTTGAATTACATTTGGATGTCTCACCAACCATCTTACCAACTCCCAGTAGGTCCACCACGTCTCATCCTGCGTAGAAAGTCTCCAACTTTGACTCGCCCTAACGCACCCCACCACACTCCACGCCAACCCACCACACCACACCACTCAACAACCCTCACCTGCATCACCAACCCCCTCGCTCACCAGCATTATATAGTAGTATTTGATAATTTAAAAAAGGCAAAAATAATGATTTGATCATCAAAGTTGGCACGTTTTATTGAATATCCGATTGAATTTTTATTTTTTTAAATTAAGTCATTGAACTAATTTTTATTTTCAAATTGGGTCATTTCGTTAAAAAAAATTGACAGACGTTAGATTTTTGTCTACGTTTGATTAGGTATACATCACCCATCTTGGGTCGTCAGATACATGGTACAAAATTCAAATACAACGGTCGTGTACAATACGACAAAACATAACTGTGAGTTTGAATACAATTATTATCTACTAGAGATTATACAAACTCAAAAGGAGTCCTCATTACAATTATTAACACACTATTTCACAGAATAGTAAGGACTACTAATCTTTATCCTGCGGACCAGTCACTCTAGTCCCTCGACTAGTCCCTCGCTATGTCCTCATTTCACGAAGAGAACGGTGAAAGAAAAAGGGTGAGCTCAACTAGCCCAAAGAAGAAATATTATGACTAAGATAATGCGAGAATAAATTATCATTTAGCCTTTGATAGTGTTAAAAGCGATAAAATATAACAACATTAAGTTTAAGCTGCGGCGTGAACAAGCAATCCATTAAAAAAGTCAAGTAGAGAATAAAATCTACTATCTTTTATGATTTAAAAGGTTTTTCATGACTTTTATCATTTGGGACTCAAACAATAAATAATCCACATCATCGAATCACCCCATGACTACTATGAGGATATTCTTTAAGTATCACGACCACAAATTATTCATGCCTTCTGACCCGAGGACATTCGTGTATTTATTAATGGTCATGATCATGCCAACAATTGTCCATCGATGCACTACAGCCAATGATAACTTTTACCACATCATTTGTAACATTACGATTAAGTGATTACACCGAATAATCCTCGGTCATAATCATACCAAGTCCATCTACATGCACTACGTGCCATGAGATGACTTTCAACATAATATAAACATGAGGATGATGACAATGATATAAGAATTGATAAAACAAGTTCAAGAATTAATTTATCCAGGAAATAATAATGTCCAAATTGTCAACGTGATCTTGCTTTGTAGAGTAAAATTCAAGAATGATCGGAAGAATATTTCCATGAAAAGATCTTTGGATGAAGCGAAATATCGAGGATATTCTACTAATTTCATGGAGTATAGAAGTCAAAACTTTAACCATTTGAGTATAATAAAGAATGGAATAACAAAAGAAATCACCATAAATGCGGTACTTTGAATAGGCAGAGTTATTCCAACAGAATAATAATAACGGAACCAGGTCGAGGCAAAATTTGCGCAAGCGGGATGTTCCAACAGAATAATAAAAAATGAACCCGGTCGGTGTAAAAACACTGAGGCATGGATGTTCCAACAGAATAATAATAAAAAGATGGAACCCGGTCGGTGTAAAACACATGACGAGGATGTTCCAACAGGATAATAGAAGAATGTCACCAAGTATAGGGTAAATCAGCGTATCTGAGTTATTCAGCAGAATAATAAGCGATGGAATAACAACAGTTCTCTCTCATGAATAAGAAAAATAACACCCTTACATTAGTAGTAGATTGAATACTGCAGTAGTGTAGTAACAAAATACTCTTCTTCTTTTCTCTTATTCTCTCTATACTTTCTCTCTCTATAAGCTTGAATGAATTAAGTGAAAAATAATGAAGCACTAGGCCTCTATTTATAGAAGATTTCTAGCTTAGCACTTGAAATGTGAAAAGGCAAGTGGCTTGACATTTGGTGATGTGAAAAAAAAGTGGTTTGGCCTTGTAATGTGAAAGCGACAATTGGTTCGGCGCTTGTAATATGAAACGGCAAGTGGTTTGACGTCTGGTAAAGGTAGTTACTATTGACGAAGGTAATTACAATTGACGAAGGTAATTACTATTGATGAAGGTAATTACTATTGACGAAGGTAATTATTATTGATGAAGAGACTCTTAGATGATGACATATGGGCCCCCCATAAAATAACCAAACTTACCACAAACGTCTCATAATAGACTCTTTATATACATCAAGGATTGAATAAATATTACCACAAATCATTTTATTTTTAATCAACACATATTTAATCTTTCAACAATTATTAATCATTTATAACTTGTCGTCTCAATTATTGATTTAATAATATAACATATTATCTGAGATGATCTTATAATGATAATTGAATTAATAATATAAGAGATATGATGAAGCAATTATTGTAGTGATAATTGATTATAGGTGAGTGACTTCTCACGTAAGCATCGATAATCAATCTAGTGTGATCTTATGCAACCACAGCGTATTCATTGTACTTTTACTAAAGAGTAGTTCAGCGGTTTTAACGGTAACACCTCCGCCGTTATTTTTATAAAGTATTTTTGTAGTTTTCTCAATCCGACATTAATTCCGTTGTGGGGTCCACCAATGATTGTGCCGTCGTACGAATATTCCCCGACAAAAAGAATATTCCCCGACCAAACGAATATTTTATAACAACTTGCTTACTTTGCAAAATTTATAAATATTACCAACAACTATAACATTATATCAAATTTACTCCATCATATTCAAAAATAATATTTATAGAAAATTCATCTTTATTTATAAAAGTTGGGGTCTTACAACCTCCCCTTTTTATGAAATTTCACCCTCGAAATTAAGTGCGTACGGTATGTCGAAGAGGTAAGGATACCTTGATTTCATTTTGATTCTAACTCCCAAGTCATTTCCTCAACATCGTGGTTTTCTCACAAAACTTTGACTTGAGGTATAACCTTGGGCGTAGAATATGTTCCTTCTTATCCAAGATTTGAGCAGGGAACCTCTTCATACGTCAAATCTTTTCGCTATTTCGTCGGTTCTAACTTCGATAATGTGGTTCGGGTCTTTCACATATTTACATAACGTGGATATGTAAAAAGCGTTATGAACACGAGACATACTTGGCGGTAAAAGCGAGTCTATAGGCTCTGAGTTCCTACTCGATCGAGGATTAAAATGGGGTAGATGAATCGAGGATTGAGTTTTTCTCTTTCCAAATCTCGTAACTCCTTTCCATGGAGCAACACGTGACAACACATGATCTCTATATCGAATTCCCGTCCTTTCGATGAAGATCAACATAACTTTTTGTCGATCTTGTGAGGTTTTTATACGTTGTCGGATCGTTTGAATCTTTTTCGTAGTCATACGTACCAACTCCGATCCCAACAACGTTGCTTCACCTACCTCATCCTAGCATATTGGAGAACGACACTTTTTCCATACAACGCGCTTGAATGGAGCCGTGCCGATACTTGCTTGATAAGCTGTTGTTGTAGGAAAACTCCACCAATGGTAAGAACTTGTCCCAACTTCCTTGAAATCAAGGACACGAGTCTTAATAGATCTTCAAGAGTTTGAATAGTCCTCTCCATTGTCATCGTCATCGTCGAGGATGATATCTTAGAACTAAATCGTGAAGTCTGTGCCCATAGCTTTTTGCAAACTAACCCAAATTCGTGAAGTGAATCTTGGGTCTCGATCGAGAAACTATGGATCTGCGGCATACCATGCGGTCTTACAATCTCGTTTATGTACATACGAGCAAGACGTTCAAGTGTATAAGTTTCTCGTATCGGTAAGAAATGAACAGACTTGGTCAATCTATCAACAATGACCCAAATCGCATCTATGACTTGAGAAACCTTAGGAAGACCGGTAATGAAATCCATGGTAATGTGCTCCCACTTCCATTCTAGAATTTCAAGTGGTTGCAATGGACCTTTTGGTACTTGATGCTCCGCTTTAACTAGTTGACAAGTTAGACACCTTGAGATAAACAACGCTATCTCTCTCTTCATATTACTCCACCAAAATGTATGACGAATATTATGATACATTTTGGTACTCCCAAGATGGATTGCAAACGGTGTGTTGTGCGCCTCCATCATGATTTTATACTTTAAGTCAGGGTCATTAGGAACACAAAGTTTGGAGTTGACTCGAAGTATTCCTTCTTCATCGATTTTTGCTTTCGGCATAGCACCTTCTTGCACTTTCTTCCTCATACGCATCAGCTCCAGGTCTGTAACTTGAGCAGCTTTAACTTTATCGATTAAAGTCGGTTCTACTCGTATATTCACCATCATCACATGGGTCCCTAGAGTCTTTAACTCTATCTCCATCCTTTGAAAGTTACACAAAATGGGCCTTTGCGTTGACAATATCGCTTTTCGTGCTTGCATATGATCTTACTCACTCAATCGTCGGCTACCACGTTCGCTTTTCGGGATGGTATTGGATGGTATGATCATAATCTTTCACAGATTCAAGCAGCGTCGTTATTGTCACATGTTGAGTTCCTTTTGAGTAAAGAAATATTTGAAGCTTTTATGATCCGTAAAGATCTCCACCTTCTCCCCATACAAGTAATGCCTCCAAATCTTTATTGCGAAGACAACAGCTGCCAACTCTAGATCATGAGTAGGAAAATTCCTCTCATATTCTTTGAGTTTTTTTGAGGCATAGGCTATGACTTTTCCATGTTTCATGAGAACACATCCCAACCCTTTGTCCGAAGCATCTTTGTAGATGACAAATCCCTCAAGAGCGGATGGTATTGTCGAGCAGTCTGCGAAATGAGTCTCTCTTGAGTTCTTGAAAACTCTTCTCACATTCTTCGCTCAATCGAACTTTGTATCTTTCCAAGTCAATTTGAGTCGATGGAGTAGCGATTCGAGAAAATCCTTCCACGAATCTCCGATAATAACCCAACTTAAACCGAGAAAACTACGTACTTGATCAGCGATTTAGGTTGCTCCCGATTTGAATTGCTTGATCTTTCTTTGGGTCAGCAGATATTCCATGACTTGATACTACGTGTCCAAGGAATGCTACTTCCTCAAGCCGAATTCACATTTCTTCAACTTGGCATAAAGCTTATATTCACGAAGCTTTTGGAGTGTCGACCTCAAATGTTGCTCATGATCTTCACGACTTTTGGAATAAATAAGGATGTCATCAATAAAAACTGACCACAAAGTGATCCAAATATTCCTTGAATACTCGGTTCATCATATCCATGAAGAAAGCGCGGGAGCATTAGTCGATCCAAAGGACATGACTAGGAATTCATAATGCCGTCTGGGAGTTACGGCCGTCTTTGGAATGTCATCGGTTTTAATCTTCAATTGGTGATATCCAAACGAAAATCAATCTTTGAAAAGAATTTGGCTCCCTTGCAATTGGTCAAACAGGTCATCAATACGTGGCAATGGATACCTATTTTGATGGTGACATGATTGACTCCCGATAATCAATACAAAGTCGCATACTCCCATCTTTCTTCTTCACGAATAGAAAAGGAGCACCCCAAGGAGAAGTACTAGGATGAATAAATCCAATGTCTAACAATTCCTGCAGTTGGGTCTTTAACTCTTGAAGTTCAATAGGAGCCATTCGATATGGGGCTTTGGAAATGGGTTTTATACCGGGTTCAAGGTCGATACAAAATTCAATTTCACGCTTTCGGGGGTAGGCCGAGGAAGTTCTTCGGGGAATCGTCGGAAATTTATTAACAATAGAAATATCGTTCAAAAAGCAGGCGTATTTTTGTTTAAATACGTGACATGAGCTAAGAAAGCTTGACATCCATTTTTCAATAAGCGAATAGCTTTATGGCTTGAGATGACCGTGATTGATTTTAATGGTTTGGTCGCTTGAATTAGCATAATAGGTTCATTAGGAATATGAAAGCTAACAACCTTACGGAAACAATCAATTTTTTCATGATGACGAGTAGTTAACCAATCAATCCACAGAATCACGTCAAATCAAGTATTTTCAATGAAATAAGATCTACGAGGTAATGTGAAGGTACCGATTTGAACCAAACAAGACTTATAAGCAGTGGATGTAATGAAGGTTTCTCCCAACGGAGTTTCCACGAGATAAGTCAAAGTCTAATTTCTCTCGAGTCAAATTTAATTGATGGCGCAAAGTAGGAGAAATAAAAAGAATAGGTAGAACCGGTATCAAATAAATTATAGATTTCGTTAGAGTTTATGATAAGCTTACCCGTGATGACCTCATTCGGGTTCCTTGCTTTTTGGGAGGTCATAACAAATGCTCTCCCTTGCACTACCGGTTTTGACTTTTCTGGGATGGCTTTTGGTGCCTCCATCCTAGCTGAATTTGTCTTTGGTGAACAACAAAATCGAGCTAAGTGACCTTCTCTTCCACAATTATAACATGCTTTGGATGACAGATCGCGCGTTTGGTTTGATGATGTGCCCCTCCCTCGCATTTGAAACATATGATAGGTGGTCGTTCTCCTTCCTTAATGACAGTCTTTGATCTTGGACGTCTTTCCATCATTGTTGAATCTCCTCTTTTTGAAATGTCTATTCTTATTGTTTTGTACGATTACCACCAGAAGTGGTTACCATTTACGGCATGTTGATTCCTCCACGCTTGTTGTCGCCGCCCGATGATTGCTCTCATTTGGTATTATCATTTTTAATTTGCTCTCTTTTAGTTGCGTTGACTCGTTATCGCACTCCACTAACTGAGCCCTATTTACAACATCTGAATATAAACACAGTTTATGAGAAATAAGATGTTGATGTATCTCTAGCTTCAAACCTCTTAAAAACATCGTGTCATTCTCTCTTCATTATCCACCAAGTGGGATATGAAACCAGGATAACTCAAAGCCAAATTTAGCCTCGTATTGCGACACGGTCATATTGTTTTGTTCCAACTTGATAAACTCCACCTCCTTCGTGTGACGAATACTTTTCGGGAAAGTATTTGTCGTTGAAACGACTCTTGGAACTTCTCCCAAGACATCTTGATCTGGCGAGGTTGAGTACGTTTTACCAATTCCCACGGTAATGTCCTCTCGCATGATATAAAAGGCGTGAAAGGAACCTTTTGCTCCTCGGAGCATCCCAAGACATCAAATATCTTGGTGATCTGCTTAATCCATGCTTCCGCCATAAGTGGTTTTGGCTCTCCTTAAACTCTCGGTGGTCCCAACTCCTTGAAGCATTTTTTAGCGGTGACCTTGAGAGTTTCAGTGTTTCCACTGTATTTTGGATGATCCGCTCGCTCTCGTCTCTTTGTTGTATGAATTGCATAAAGCCCTGAACATTTGATCATTCATCATTTGGTCGGTGTTGTTGTTTGCATGAGGATTGTCGCCTTCACGATGCACATTATCCTAATTATTGATATGTGGTGAATCAGCGGTGCTTTGTGCTCCATTGCTTTATTCTCAACATTCTCGGATGTCATTTTTGAGAATCTTGCCGTTAATTAATTAAATCCCTAAATTACGTGACCAATTAAATACCACATAAACTTAGGTAGGTCATACTAGCGAAGGAATTCCGTCTCTCCCCTCTAGTACTATTCTCACATCTTAGCGGGGATCATATCCCTAAGCTTTGATACCTGTTGTGGCGCCCCCAAAATTAGGTATACATCACCCATCTTGGGTCGTCGGATACATGGTACAAAATTCAAATACAACTTACTAATCTGACTGTCGTGTATGCAATACGACAAAACATAGCTGTGAGTTTGAATACAATTATTATCTACTAGAGATTATACAAACTCAAAAGGAGTCCTCATTACAATTATTAACACACTATTTCACGAGAATAGTAAGGGACTACTAATGCTATCCTGCGGACCGTCACTCTGGTTCCAGGACTAGTCCTGCTATATGTTCTCATTTCACGAAGAGAAAACAGTGAAAGAAAAAGGGTGAGCTCAACTAGCCCGATGAAATATTATGACTAAGATAATGCGAGAATAAATTATCATTAGCCTTGATAGTGTTAAAGCGATAAAATATAACAACATTAAGTTTAAGCTGCGGTGGAACAAGCAATCCATTAAAAGAGTCGAGTAGAGAATAAAATCTACTATCTTTTATGATTTAAAAGGTTTTTCATGACTTTTATCATTTGGGACTCGACTTAATAAATAATCCACATCATCGAATCACCCACTGCACTCTGGCGAGGATATTCTTTAGTATCCGACCACAAATTATTCATGCACTTCTGACCGAGGACATTCGTGTATTTATTAATGGTCATGATCATGCCAACAAGCGTCCATCAATGCACTACGGGCCAATGATAACTTTTACCACATCATTTGTAACATTACGGTCATGATTACAACGAATAATCCTGGTCATAATCATACCAAGTCCATCATACTACTGAAGCCACGAGATGACTTTCAACATAATATAAACATGAGGATGATGACAATGATATAAGAATTGATAAAACAAGTTCAAGAATTAATTTATCCAAGAAATAATAATGTCAAATTGTCAACATGATCTTTGCTTTGTAGAGTAAAATTCAAGAATGATCGGAAGAATATTTCCATGAAAAGATCTTTGGATGAAGCGCAAATATCGAGGATATTCTACTAATTTCATGGAGTATAGAAGTCAAAACTTTAACCATTTGAGTATAATAAAGAATGGAATAACAAAAGAAATCACCGTGCATGCGGTACTTTGAATAGGCGAGTTATTCAGCAGAATAATAATAACGGAACCGTGTCGGGCAAAATTTGCAAGCATGAGGATGTTCCAACAGAATAATAAAAAAGCGGAACCGGTCGGTGTAAAACCATGACAGGATGTTCCAATGAGAATAATAATAAAAAGCGGAAACCGGTCCGGTGTAAAACATCTGAGCAGGATGTTCCAGCAGAATAATAGAAGAATGTCACCAAGTATAGGGTAAGCCAGCGTATACTGAGTTATTCAAGCGAGAATAATAAGCAATGGAATAACAAAAGTTCTCTTCATGAATAAGAAAGAATAACACCCCTTGCATTAGTAGTAGATTGAATACTACAGTAGTGTAGTAACAAAATACTCTTCTTCTTTATCTCTTATTCTCTATACTTTCTCTCTTTATAGCTTGAATGAATTAAGTGAAAATAATGAAGCACTAGGCCTCTATTTATAGAAGATTTCTAAAACTTAGCACTTGAAATGTGAAAAGCGAGTGGCTTGACGGCCAAAGTGATGTGAAAAGAAAAGTGGTTTGATGCTGTAATAATGTGAAACGACAATTGGTTCGGCCTTTTGTAATATGAAACGACAAGTGGTTTGACGTCTGGTAAAGGTAGTTACTATTAACGAAGGTAATTACTATTATTGAATGTAATTACTATTGTGAAGGTAATTCTTATTGATGAAGGTAATTACTATTGACAAAGGTAATTATTATTGATGAAGAGACTCTTAGATGATGACATATGGGGCCCCCATAAAATAACCAAACTTACCACAAACGTCTCATAATAGACTCTTTATATACATCGAGGATTGAATAAATATTACCACAAATCATTTTATTTTTAATCAACACATATTTAATCTTTCAACAATTATTAATCATTTATAACTTGTCGTCTCAATTATTGATTTAATAATATAACATATTATCTGAGATGATCTTTGTGACAATAATTGAATCAATAATATAAGAGATATGATGCGATAATTCTTTGTAGCAATAATTGAGTATAGGTGAGTGACTTCTCACGTAAGCATCGATAATCAATATCATGTGCTACTATGCAACCACCAGCGTATTCTTGTACTTTTTAATAGGGTAGTTCAACGGTTTTAACGGTAACACCTCATAGTTATTTTCATAAAAAGTATTTTTTGTCGTTTTCTCAATCAAACAATAATTAGTTTGTAGGGTCCACCGATGATTGTCTTGAGTCGTATGAATATTCCCCGACAAAAAGAATATTCCCTGACCAAACGAATATTTTATAACAACTTACTTACTTTGCAAAATTTATAAATATTACCTACAACTATAACATTATATCAAATTTATTCCATAATATTCAAAAATAATATTTATAGAAAATTCATCTTTATTTATAAAAGTTGGGGTCTTACATACGTGGTGCAAAGTACTATCCGCTCGCTCGCACACGTGTTCCATGACCCGAGCTCGGGTACGCGTTCCTGTCGTAAAGTCGCATTGCGTCTTTAGGTGTACTTTGCACGTAAACATAATACTCCCTCCGTTCCAGGATAAAAGTTTTTATTATTATTTTGGATAGTCCCATGTTAAATGTCCACTTTCTTTTAATAACCAAACTTTTATACATTTTTTCCTATTATGCCCGTAGCATTAAATGTCTCATACTTTTCTTATTCTAATTCTCTCTCCATATTTAATGACATTATTATGGATAATTTTGTTATTTTATTCCTCTTCTTAATATGCGTAAAAAGTCCACCAGGACTTTTATCCTGGGACGGAGAGAGTATATTTTATTGAATTATAGTAGTAATGGAATCATAGTTTTTCAGTTTACCTATAATTTAACTAATGTATGTTAAGTACTTTATATACTTTATAACATAAAATTAAAAAATGTATCTATAATATTTAAGAAACTAATAAAAAAATATATCTTTAATTTTAGAATCAATAAGCACAATTATTGACATAATTTTTCCCTAATAATGAGCTTTAAAAATAATATATCCAATTATTTAATAAATAAATACTGACTTTTCACAAGTTTTATAGTTTTAATTTGCCTACGTTAACTAATCTTTAAAGATTCATTTCGTATAATAGTAATAAAAAAAGTAATCTATAATATTTCTTCAATTGCAAGATAAACATCATTGTTGTAATGTTAATTTTAAAAGACAATTATTACAATGACATTAAATATAGGAGTCATGGACCGCATGTGTAAATTTGTTATTTAAAGTTTGTTCAGAAAAGAAAGACATAATCTGATAGCAAGATCGGAAAATTTCTCTTTATAAAAAATAAATAAAAATCTCATTTTTCTTAAAGGCTTAAATATGATTTACTACCCTAAACTATAGGTCATATTCTACTTCGGTGATCCACCTTTCAATTTTGTCAATTAGATGATTGAACTATTAATTTTTTCCACTTCCATTCAATTAGGTCTGCCATGTCAGAAATTGCTGACGCGATCGTTCGGGTGGGTCATAGTTGGGCTGATGTGTAACAAAAAAAGAATATTTTAATTTTTGATTAAACATTTATTATACATTAAGGGGTAAATTTGTCAAATCACATTATATTAAATATTAATACTAATAAAAAATAACAAAAGGAATTGAATCTGGTTTTCATGTGAGAAATTGAATCTGGCCACATTCATCCCCGCCCTCAGCAGCCGCTCAATCATCTCCACCGATCTCGACAAACTTACTGAACCTTGAATTTGCCTTCTTGGGTCTCCATTGAATTTGCCTTCTTGGGTCTCCATTGAAGCCCACAAACTTTTCCCCTGATTATTTGCTCATTAGTACTGTTCTGCCATTGTTTAAATTACTGAACCTTAACCTTTGTGGAACAAACCTGCGGCTCATTTTCCCATTATGATAACCCCCATTCCTCTCTTCAAACCTCTCATTCTATTGGGTACAAGTTTATACCCATTTTGCCTCATTTTTCTTCCACAGATGAGTTCGTGTACAAAGTCGGGTCCGTAATAAGTCTCCAAGCTACTAGGCTGGTAGTATTGATATGGGTTATAAAAGCAGAGTGCCAGAGCGGGAAATGGGTATCCATGCATTAAGTGTGCTGCTGGAGCCAGAAATTTTGGGACACACACTTCCATCATCATCATATTCAGCAATTTCTTCATCATTGTCGTCAAGATACGACCAGCACCAAGCGGCAGAGGTTGGGCGATGATTCCAACGATTGTAGCTAGAATAATGGAGAGTAGCTGTCAAGGGCGGAGCCAGAAATTAATTTTCTACTGGGCTACCAAGTACCAATTATATCCATAAAAAAATTGTCCCACCAAGATCAATCACAAATTCAAAATCATACATAGTAGTAAGGTTCAAAGGTACATAACATGCAAGAAAAAAGGAAAATAAAACACACTATTTAAGCTGCATCCTTCTATGCTTTGTAGAATAGAATTCGTCTATTATGGAATTTGAATCGATATCTTCAAGAAGCTCTCGTTCAATGTAAATCATCATAGAATCTGCTAAAAACTCCTCTTCCATTTTATTGCGAAGAGTAGTTTTAACATGTTTCATTCTTTGAAAATGCTCTGATTACGTCGTGGTACGTGGAAAGCAGTAGAGTCAAAACAAGACGAATCAATCTATCAATCAAATTATAAGTCTGCAACTTATTTGTTTCAACTAATCCGCGACACAATTCAGTGATGGTAGACATATTTTGAAAGCTCTGATGACGGAGCACATCAATTTTATAATGATTTAGTTGACATCTCAAATAATGCATTTCTTGCTCATTGAAATCTTCTAGATAAAATTTCTCAGCAAGCTTGTAAATATCATCAACTTTGAATGATTTAAAGTTGTCCTAGACCATCTGTATTCCAACCAACAAATGCATCTAGAATTCTAATAACAATAATCGTAAGGATAAATTTCATATTTTTTTAGAATAACCTTTAGTATAATGAAATCAAATACCAAAAAATACATAAAAGTTAAAAATCAACATATTTCTGAAATTCTGAACATACTCTTATCCTTCATATCTAAACAAAGCAAACACAACCTTTTATTTATAAGAAGAAAACAACCAAACTGACTCAAAATTATAAGAAATTATACCACTGAAAAGATAGAAAATACAAAAGGAAGAGAGAGAATTACTTGGAGATTGAATGGGAGATAATTGCTTACCAGTTACCACGAGTCGGGAGCTGTAAATCGAGCAGAGGCGATCAGGCAAAGCGATTAGCGAAAGGAAAAAAAAAAAGGCGGCTCAGCATTTCGCAGGCAGAGGCGATCGAGCAAAGGCGATTTTGAAGTGGGGTTAGGTTTTTTTTTTTTTTTAATCTTACATGAAACGACGTCGTTTCATGTAAGATTAAAAAAAAAATTATTCTTGAAGAAGAAGAAGGTGGTAATTGCGGCTGCAGAAGAAGAAAGGAAGAAGAAAGCTGCGATTTGGGTTATATATATATATGTACTAAATATTTGGCAAAAAAAAATCACTTGGCTACTGACCCACCTATTTATCATCATACGCTCTCTACCAGTAATCGTATAAGACCCCAACTTTTATGAATAAAGATGAATTTTCTATAAATATCATTTTGAATATTATGGAATGAATTTGATATAATGTTATAGTTGTGGGTAATATTTATAAATTTTGCAAAAGTACGCAAGTTGTTATATAATATTCGATTGGTCGGGGAATATTAAATACAATGACACAATCATTGGTGGACCCCCTAACGGAATTATTGTCGGATTGAGAAAGCGACAAAAATTTTTATGAAAATAACGGCGGAAGTTTTACCGTTAATCGTTGAAACACCGGTGTTAAAAGAAATGCGATGAATACGCGAGTTGCACAAAGAGTAATAGCGGTATTGATTATTGATGCTTACGTGAGAAGTCACTCAGTTTTGTTCAATTATTATTCTGATGAATTGTTGCATAAGTATCTCACGTTATTTGATTCAATTATTATTAATATTTTATAATCAATAATTGAGATGACAAAGTTATTAATATTATTATTTGCAATATTAACGATGTCTAGAAGTTACATCGAGGAGAGGTTTGGTCACCTAATTGGCTTGATGGGGAGAAATCCTTATTAGAAAGCCCCTCTTTCACAGGAGCGACACTGGTCGATTAATATTGTGAATTATAATAATGATAATGAGTTTTGTTTTATTAGTATTATTAATGTAATAAAACAGAAAAGCTTTTTATATATAAAAAAAATACTTTTATAAAGTTATTCGTTTTATTAGACTAATAGTAAAATATTTTTATATAAAACAAAATACTTTTATAAAGTTATCTATTTTATTAGAAAATAATTAGAATATATTATATTTTATTATACATAGTGTTTTGATATAGTACTATAGTAGTATTTGTATAGTAAAATCTTTTTATATAAAATGAATACTTTTATAAAGTTATTCGTTTTATTAAATTATAAATAAAATATATTATATTTTATTGCAAACCAATCTGAACCGCTTCGTTTAAAGTAAATCAACTGACGGACCGTTCATGAATTAGTTCTTATGCGATCCATTCTTCTATAAATAGAAGCTCATTCCTTCATTATTTCTTACGAATTCATCTTTGAAACTAGAGAGAGAAACTATAGAGAGTTCTTCTTCTATAATCTTGAGTGTATTTATTTAGAGTTTAAGAAAGCTTTGAGGCGTAGTGCAAGTTTTCTTTGCGTATATCATCGCCTCTATCGATCAAAATACTCTTCTTTTTACGATAAGGAATATTATTTGTAGTACTCGTTAGGGTATTCCTTCTTTTTATTGGTGAAATTCTTTTGTTATTCCATTCTTTATTATTACATTGGAATAACTTTGATATCTGTGGATACCCTATACTTGGTGAAATTCTTACATTATTCCGGTATTTATTATTACATTGGAACATCACATGCGTGTGTTTACGCATGACTGGTTCCGTTGTTTATTATTCATTGGAACATTACGTGCATGCATTTACGCATGACTGGTTCCATTATTTATTATTCGTTGGAATATCCCGCTTCGATGCGTTTACGCATGACACTGGTTCCATTATTTATTATTACATTGGAATGGAATATCCTCGCCTTAATGCGTTTACGCGTGACTGGTTCCATTATTTATTATTACGTTAGAATAACACATGCATGCGATCTATCGCATGCACGGTGATTTCTTTTGTTATTCCATTCTTTATTATACTCGGTTGGTTAAAGTTTTGACTTCTATACTCCATAAAATTAGTGGAATATCCTTGATATTTGCGCTTCATCCAAAGATCTTTTCATGGAAATATTCTTACGAGCATTCTTGAGTGTTACTCTACAAAGAAGTATCATGTTGACAATTTGGACATTATTAGTTCTGGATAAATTAATTCTTGAACTTGTTTTATTGAATTCTTATATCATTGTCATCATCCTCATGTTTATATTATCTTTGAAAGTCATACGTGGGCACTGTAGTGCATAGATGGACTTGGTATGATTATAACCAGGGATTATTCGGTGTAATCATGACCATAATGTTACAAATGATGTGAAAAAAGTCCTCATTGACCCGTAGTGCATTGATGGACAGTTGTTGGCATGATCATGACCTTTGATGAATACACGAATATCCTTGGCTGTGGTGCATGGATAATTTGTGGATGTGATACTAATGAATATCCTTGGCCGTAGTGCAGGGATGATGTGGATTATTTACTAAGCCGAGTCTCAGCGATAAAAGTCATGAAAAACCTTTTAAATCATAGAAGATAGTAGATTTTATTCTCTACTTGACTCTTCTAATGGATTGCTTGTTCATTGCAGATTAAACTTGATGTTTGTTATATTTTATCGTTTAACCTTTGTTGAAGGCTAATGATAATTTATTCGTATTATCTTAGTCATAATATTTCTTCTTGGGCTAGTTGAGCTCACCCTTTTGCTTTCATTGTCCTCTTGAGGAAATGAGAGCGTAGCGAGGGGACTAGTCGGGGAGCAGTGATGGTCAGATAATAGCATTAGTAGTCCTCACTATATTCTATGAAATAGTGTGATAATAAATGTAATGAGGACCCCATTGAGTTTGTATATTGTCTAGATGACAATATTTGTATTAAAACTCACAAGATATGTTTAGTCGTATTTTATTTTTACATCGTTGTATAATTAAGTTGTATTTGAATTTTGTACCATGTATTTGGCGACTCAGAATAGGTGATGTATACCGATTTTGGGGGCGTCACAGTTGGTAACAGTGCTTAGGGATATGATCCCTGGCTAAGATGTGAGAATAGAACTAGGAGGAGAGAGACGGGAAATTCCTTCGCTAGTATGACCTACCTAAGTTTAATTGGTATTTAATTGATCAGTCAGAATATAGGGATAATATGTTACATGTCAATTAACATTTGTTTTGTGGCAGTATCTGAAAATGACATCCGAGAATGTTGAGAATAACAATGGAGCACAGGCGACCGTTGATTCACCACATATCAATAATCAGGATAATGTGCATCAGGAAGGAGACAATCCTCATGCAAACAACAACACTGACCAAATGATGAATGATGGAATGTTCAGAGGCTTTATGCAATTCATGGAACAGCAGGCAAGAGCGTCTCCTGTCCAAAATATAGGTGGAAACACTAGAAACTCTCAGACGGTCACCGCTAAACAGTTTAAGGAGCTGGGACCACCGGAGTTTATTGGAGAGCCAAAACCACTTAAGGCGGAAGCATGGATAAAGCAGATCACCCAGATATTTGATGTCTTGGGATGCTCCGAGGAGCAAAAGGTTTCTTTCTTCGCCTTTATATCATGCGAGGAGAGGATTCTTGGTGGGAATCCAGAAGCGTACACAACCCGCCGCACTGAAGATGTCTTGGGAGAAGTTCCAAGAACTATTCAACGATAAGTACTTTCCCGAAAGTATTCGTCACATAAAAGAGGTAGAGTTCATCAAGTTGGAGCAGAATAATATGACCGTGTCGCAATACGAAGCTAAGTTTGCCGAGTTGTCTCGGTTTGCGTCCCACTTAGTGGATAATGAAGAGAGAATGACGCAGATGTTTTTAAGAGGTTTAAAGCCGAAGATACGTCAACATCTTATTTCTCATAAACTGTGTTTGTATTCAGATGTTGTAAATAGGGCTCAGTTATTAGAGCGCGATAACGAGTCAACGCAACCAAAAGAGAGCAGCCGGCAAAATTATAATACCAGTGAGAGCAGTCATTTGAAGTGGTGACAACAAGCGTGGAGGGAATCAACAGGCCAAAAGGGGTAACCACTTCGGTGGTAATCAAGGCCAAAACAATAAGAATGGACATTTCAAGAAGAGGAGATTCAACAATGATGGAAAGAGGCAAGACCAAAGACCGTTGTTAAGGAAGGAGAACGACCACCTATCATATGCTTCAAATACGGAGGGGAGGGACACATCAGTCCAAATTGCGCGATGCCGTTCAAAGCATGTTATAATTGTGGAAGAGAAGGTCACTTAGCCCAATTTTGTTGTTCACCGAAGACAAGTTCAGTTAGGATGGAGGCACCAAAGGTCGTCCCAGAAAAGTCAAAGCAGGTAGTGCAAGGGAGAGCGTTTGTTGTGACCTCCCAGAAAGCAAGGAACCCGAATGACGTTATTTGATACCGGTTCTACCCATTCTTTTATTTCTCCTACTTGCGCTCAACGATTAAATTTGACTCTGGAGAAATTAAACTTTGACTTATCTGTGTAAACTCCATTGGGAGAAACTTTCATTACATGCACTGTTTATAAGTCTTGTTTGGTTCAAATCGGTACTGTCACATTACCTGTCGATTTTATTTCATTGAAAATACTTGCATTTGATGTGATTCTAGGGATTGATTGGTTAACTACTCATTATGCTAAAATTGATTATTTTCGTAAGGTTGTTAGCTTTCATATTCCTAATCAACCTATTATGCGAATTCAAGCGACCAAACCATTAAAATCAATCACGGTCATCTCAAGTCATAAAGCTATTCGTTTATTGAAAAATGGATGTCAAGCTTTCTTAGCTCATGTCACAGATCTAAACAAAAATACGTCAGTTTTGAATGATATTTCTATTGTTAATAAATTCCCTGACGTATTCCCTGAAGAACTTCCTGGCCTACCCCCAGAGCGTGAAATTGAATTTTGTATCGACCTTGAACCTGGTACAAAACCCATTTCCAAAGCCCCATATCTAATGGCTCCTATTGAACTTCAGGAGTTAAAGACCCAATTGCAAGAATTATTAGAAATTGGTTTCATTCGTCCTAGTACGTCTCCTTGGGGTGCTCCTGTTCTATTCGTGAAGAAGAAAGATGGAAGTATGCGACTTTGTATTGATTATCGGGAGTTGAATCATGTCACCATCAAAAATAAGTACTCATTACCACGTATTGATGACCCGTTTGACTAGTTACAAGGAGCCAAATTCTTTTCAAAGATTGATCTTCATTCCAGATATCACCAATTGAAGATCAAAACCGATGACATTCCAAAGACGGCTTTCAGAACTCGGTACGGGTATTATGAATTCCTAGTCATGTCCTTTGGATTGACTAATGCTCCTGCTGCCTTCATGGATATGATGAACGTGAGTATTCAAGGAATATTTAGATCACTTTGTGGTCGTCTTTATTGATGACATCCTTATTTATTCCAAAAGCCATGAAGATCATGAGCAACACTTGAGGCTGACACTCCAAAAGCTTCGTGAGTACAAGCTTTATGCCAAGTTAAAGAAATGTGAGTTCTGGCTTGATGAAGTAGCATTCCTTGGGCACGTAGTATCAAGTCATGGAATATCTGTTGACCCGACAAAGATTGATGCCTTGAGAAACCGTAGAAAGACCCGTAACGAAATCCATAGTAATGTGTTCCCACTTCCATTCCGGAATCTCAAGTGGTTGCAACGGACCCTTAGGTACTAGATGCTCTGCCTTTACACGTTGACAAGTTAAACACATTGAGATAAACTTTGCAATCTCTCTCTTCATATTGTTCCACCAAAATGTATGTTGAAGATCATAATACATTTGGTACTCCCGAGATGGATTGCCAATGGCGATTGTGTGCCTCCATCATAATCTTGTACTTCAAATCAGTCGTTAGGAACACAAAGTCTAGAGTGGACTCAAGTATTCCTTCTTCATCAATTCTCGCCCTAGGAATAGCTCCTTCTTGTACTTTCTTCTTCATACGCATCACTCAGAAGTCGGTGGCTTGAGCAATCTTAACTTTTTCTATTAAAGTTGGCTCTATCGTATACTTGACATCATCGCTTTTCGTTCCGCATATGATCTTTCTACTCATCGCGTCGCTACCACGTTCGCTTTTCCAGGATGGGTGATCGAACATGTCTTTGAAATGAGTCTCCTCTTGAGTTCTTCAAGCTCTTCCCACATTCCTTGCTCCATTCGAATTTTGTATCTCTACTGAGAAGTTGCGTTAATGGAATAGCGATTCGAGAATATCCTTCAACGAATCTCGATAATAACCAACTAAGCCTGAAAGCTACGTATTTCGACATCGACTTAGGTTGCTCTCAACCGTGACTCATATCCCAATCTTGGATAGACGTCACAATGACACCTATCGATTTACTATCGCACGAATATGGCGCCCCCTACTGAGAGTTCGCTTAGGTGAATTCCACAAAGGAAGTCACAAGATAAAGGCTCGGTACCAAATTCTATAGTTGAATTTTACTCACGAAGTTCAATAGGAGCCATTCGATATGAGATTTTAGAAATGAGTTTTGTACCGGGTTCAAAGTCGATACAAAATTTAATATCGAGCTTTGGGAGTAAGCCAAGAAATTCTTGAAATACATCGGGAAAAATCAATAACAATGGGAATATTATTCAAATCGGCGTGTCTTTATTCAAATCCATAACATGGACTAAGAAAATTTGACATCCGTAATAAACGAATGACTTCATGGCTTGATATGAAAATGTTTGACTACAATGGTTTGATTGCTTGAATTGAATAACGAGTTGCTTAGGAATATGAAAACTAACAACCTTACGAAAATAATCAATTTCGGCATGATGAGTAGTTAACCTTAAAATCACATCAAAACAAATATCTCTATAGAAATAAGGTTAACAGGTAATGTGATAGTGCCAACTGAATCAAGCAAGATTTATAAACAATTGGATGTGATGAAAGTTTCTCTAACGAGTTTTTTCCATGAGATAGGTCAAAGTCTAATTTCTCGAGTCAAGTTTAAACGTTGAGCGCAAGTAAAGAGATAAAAGAATGGGTAGAACCGATATCTAGTAAGGTATATACTTGCAAGAATTTATAATTAACTAACCCGTGCTAACTTCGTTCGGGTTCCTTGCATTTAATGAGGTCACGACAAACGCTCTTCCAAGAACCGTTGACTTTGACTTTTTCAGGACATCCTTTTGAGTCACCATTCCATTTGGATTTGGGTTTCGATATCGTCTAATCTCGGCGATATGTCCTTCTTTTCCACAATTATAGCATACCTTAGCTGTTGTTGTGGACGGTTTGAATGATATGTCCCTTTTTCCGTATTTGTAACATATCTGACCGGTGGTCGTTCTCCTCCTTAAAACTAGTTCTCTCTTGGCGGCGACGTCTTCACATGGTCGTTGTTGAATCTCTCTCTTTTAAAATCTCCTCCCGACTCGCTTCTTCTATTTTCATGGCCACGATTACCACGGAGTGGTTCCGCCTTTGTTCTGTATTCTTCTTTCTCCATTTGGTTATCGTTATTCGATGATCGCTATCTTGGTATGATCCTGGTTATGGTCCCTCGGTTGAGCGTACTCGTTATCTCATTTCTAACAATTGAGCCCCGTTGACAACATCCGAATAGAGAAAATTTATGAGAAATGAGATATCTTGGCGTATGTCGGGTTTCAAACCTCTCGAAACATCCGCGTCATCATTCCTCATTCTCCACCAAATGAGGTGAAACTGGATAACTCATGAACTTCGCCTCGTCTTTGGGACACCGTCATGTTATTCTGCTTCTAGTCTAATAAACTCCACTTCCTTCATATATGAATACTTTCGTGGAAGTACTTGTCATTGAAATGTTTCAAACGTCTCCCATGACATCTTTGAGTGCAATTTGGATGGGTACGCTTCACAAATTCCCACCGATGTCTGCCTCGCCACGGAACATAAAAGGCGTGAATGGAACTTTCTGTTCCTCCGTGCATCCCAAGACATCGAATATCTTGGTAATTTGTTTGACCCACATCTCCGCCTTTAATCGGATCCGGCTTTCCCAGAGTGCGGTGGTCCCAACTCTTTGAAGCGCTTGCAATTTGTGACCACCCGTGAATTGCTATCATTTCCTCCTGTATTTTGAACACGAGTCTCCTAAATCGATTTTGCATGAATCGCAAAAAGCTTCTAAACATCCCTCGTTCATCATCTCGCTTTCCATTGGTGTTGTTCACGGGAGGAACATTACCGACTGTTGTTGCGTTCTCCTCGTTGGTGAGTGAGTCTGGGGATCTCCACGGTCTCATTTGCTCCATCTGTTAATATTCTCATTCGACATTCTCAAATCTTGTCATAAAATAAGGGTTAATTAAGGAAATCAATATATCACATAATATCCTATATCTTGACCAACTAACAAATAAGCTTAGGTAGGACACACTAGCGAAGGATTTACTCGTCTCTCCCTCCTAGTTTTATTCCCGATCTTCGCCAGAGATCATATCCCTAAGCTCGATACCAATGTGGCGCCCCCAAAATAGGTATACACAACACCCATTACGAGTCGCAAATAAATGGTAGTGCAAAAAGCAAACTACAACTTCAATAATACAAATGTCGTGTGAAATACGATAATATATCTTGTGAGTTTAAATATAATATTGTCTTTAGACAATATCCACACGCAAATAAATCCCCATCATAATTATTGATTCATTATTTTACAAAATGGTGAGGACTACTAAACAACTCTCTCTAGAACCTTCATTCCATACCCCGACTAGTACTCGCTACATTCTCGCCTCCACGAGAAGAAAAATGGAACAACAAGGAAAAGGGTGAGCTCAACTAGCCCGGTAAAGAATATTATGACTAAGATAATATACAACAAATTATCGTTAGTCTTCAACGAGGAAAAATCGATAGAATACAATGAACAACAAGTTTCGGATCAATATTAGCACGGAAATAATAATTCATAGAAGAGTTACGTAGAGAATGAAATCTACTATAATCTATGAATTTAAATGTCCATCATCAATATTTTATCCACGTAACATCAATCGATATGCATACGGAATCAAATATTCATTTGCACTACTTCTGGGCCAAAAGATATTCATCGATTAAGTCGTATTTATTTAAACACTGTTCATCTTTGCACTCTGAGGCCAAAGATATTAATCAATCGGTCATGTTCATCTCAACACTGTTCATCTTTGCACTCTGGCCAAAGATATTCTTGAAATCATTCATCTTTACTACTGAGCCAAAGATATTCAATAATATCATCATTTAAGGCGAGGATGATGAAAAATATTTTTAAGAAAGCGAATCCGGTGAAACAAAATGACAAGGATTAAGGATTAAGGATTCGTACTTGGTTTTATCCACGCCCAAAAATACCTCAAAAATAATCATAGTGGTGTAAAATTCAAGAATGATCAAAACATGGATACAATCGAGTTAGTATCCGAATAGATATTTTAGACGAAAAGAAGAAATTTTATTTTTAGATTGAATAAAATCAGTATCGTGAATAGTCTTGAGTATCGTGAATAGTCTTAGATATCGTGAATAGTAACTCAGACACCAAAAGATAGAAATTCCACAAAAACATCTTCACGCTTACGTGAATAGTACTCGTGAATAGTAACTTCGTGAATAGTAACTTCATGAATAGTAACTTCGTGAATAGTAACTCATGAATAGTAACCCATGAATAGTAACCCGACATGAAAAAGTTCCAAATTTGATAAAAACTTGGATCAACATTTCAAAGATATAATGATATTGAAGAAATAATATCATTCTGAAAAAAATAATATCCCTTACCTCGAAAGATCGATTTCTTCTAAATTTGAAACAGGATATAGGCTATGACTTGGACTTGCACCAAGTATAGCAATACTCAAAGTATACTCAAAATACTCACAAGAATACGCTCGATAATATAGAGAGAGAAAACTTGATTTACGGTGTGATTTTCAATTCTAACCTAAGCACCTATTTATAGGAAAATGCTTAGAACACCAAAGCGAGAAAATTTAATAAATTAATAATATAATTATATTATTTTCTACACATGTCTAGAATCTGATTTCAGCCATCAAACACATGCCACCTTCTAGAAAAAATAAGAAAAAACGTTTTTCTAATTTTAAATATTTTAAACTTCAAAATCAATTATTTCGAGACTTGAACTTCAATAATTCATAATAAATAGCCCTTTCATCAGAAAATTCGAATCTCATGAGTTTTTATAGGAAATTCAATTCTCTACAACTTTGCAGAAGAAAGTTTTTCCAAATTCCAATCAAAAATTGACCGAAATCCACAAGCGGGCAATTTTACACATTTATAATCAAATTTCGATCGATAAATGGGGTCCCCGACATGTTTAACATGTTTTAAACATTTATTGCAACAAAAATACTCTTCCTCCTCGTATACTCATATATCCCACATTCGTTGTAAAATATCACCGTTAATATATTATTAAAATAATATATTTAAATGAATTATTTTATCGAGAAAAAGATAAAATATTAATTTTCAACAATTGTCATTTTAAAAATTTTCTCCATCTATATCCACATAAAATCAATATTTTCCTCATCATATAAATCAATAATTAATTATTCACAAATAATATTCTGAGAATCACGATATTGACAAATGACCGGCGGTTCAGGGAAGAGGGGCTTTCGATAAGAATTTCTTCTTCTTGGTATGATTAGGTGACCAAACCTCTCCTTAGAGCGAACTTTCTAGACATTGCCAATAATGTTATCTAATAATATTATTAGGATAATATGAATTATTGCTTCGATAATGAAAGATCTTGTGTAATGACAATTATTGAAACAACAATGATATAAAATATCAATATGACAATTATTAACTCGATAAAATCTTTGAGCGAGTAATTCTCGTAACCATTATTGAGTAGTGCCTTCTTCACGTAAGAATCAATAATTGGTGCAATACTGGTATCTTCTTCTTATTCAACAAAGCGTATTAGTGTGTTTTAACCCACGGGTATTATTCAAGCGATATTAGCCGGTAACAACTACTGTAGTTATTTAAAAACAACTTATATTTGTCGTTTTCTTCATCCAATCGCTTTCAGTTATGGGGCCCACACATGGGCTGCTGGCCGTAAATACGAATATTCCCAAACAAAGATGCGAATATTCCACGACCAAACGAATATTCCAAGACAACAATGAATATTTTATAACCACTTGCTTATTTTGAAATATTTGCATATTTAACCCTTAACTATCCACATTAATCAAATCAACCCTTACTATTTCAAAATAATAAATAAAGGAAATTCTTTTTATTTAAAAAAATTTGAGGTCTTACAACCTCCCTC
Organism: Panax quinquefolius; assembly: GCA_020205615.1. Classification (NCBI taxonomy): domain Eukaryota; kingdom Viridiplantae; phylum Streptophyta; class Magnoliopsida; order Apiales; family Araliaceae; genus Panax; species Panax quinquefolius. The sequence continues at coordinate 118,523,601 of CM035164.1, read as the reverse complement.
CTTATGAAATTTAAGTCCTCGAAATTGGCGTACGATACACAGTGTTTTGAAAAGTGAGGATACCTCGCTTTCATTTCCGTTTCATTCCGGTCATTTCCTCTATAGCATGATTCCTCCACAAAACTTTAACTTGTGGTATGACCTTTCTTGCGTGGGACATGCTCCTTCCTATCCAAAATCTTGGCAGTACCTCCTCATACGTTAAGTCTTGGCTATCTCTCAAATGGGTTCTAACTTCGATAACGTGGTTCGGGTCTTTCACATATTCTGAAATGCGGATATATGAAACACATTATGAACACGAGACATACTCGGAGGTAACGCAAGTCTATAGGCTACATTTCCTACTCGGTCAAGAATTTGAAATGGACGATAAATCGTGGATTGAGCTTTCCTCTCTTCCCAAATCTTGTAACTCCCTTCCATGGAGCAACTCGCAACAATACATGATCCCCTACATTAAATTCCACGTCCTTTCGATGAAGATTCGCATAACTCTTTTATCGATCTTGTGCTTAGTTTGTATCGTTGTCGAATCATTAGTCATATACGTCTTAACTTTCGGGTCCCAACAATGTTGCTTCACCCACCTCATCCCAACATATTGGGGAAGCGACATTTTCGTCCATATAATGCTTGAATGGAACCATGCCTATATTTAATAACTATTGTTGTATGAGAATTCCACCGATGGCAAGTACTTATCCCAACTTCCTTTGAAATCTAGGACACGAGTTTTAATATATCTTCAAGAGTTTGAGTAGTCCTTTCGATTGCCCATCCGTTTGAGGATGGTATGCCAAGCCAGAATCGTAAATTCGTGCCCATAGCTTTTCTACAAACTAACCCAAAATCATGAAGTGAATCTTGGGTCACGATCCTAAAACTATGGATCTGGGCATGCCATGCAACCTCACAATCTCATTCACGTACATACTAGCAAGGCGTTCAAGGGAATAAGTCTCCGTATCGGCAAAAAAATGAAAGCGGAACTTGGTTAATCTATCAATAACCCAAATAGCATTGATGCCTTGAGAAACCGTAGGAAGACCCGTAATTGAAATCCATAGTAATGTGTTCCCACTTCCATTCCAGGAATCTCAAGTGGTTGCAGCGGACCCTTAGGTACTAGATGCTCTGGCTTTACACGTTGACAAGTTAAACACATTGAGATAAACTTTGCAATCTCTCTCTTCATATTGTTCCACCAAAATGTATGTTGAAGATCATAATACATTTTGGTACTCCCAGGATGGATTGCAAATGGCGTATTGTGTGCCTCCATCATAATCTTGTACTTCAAATCAGAGTCGTTAGGAACACAAAGTCTAGAGTGGACTCGAAGTATTCCTTCTTCATCAATTCTCGCTTCCGGAATAGCTCCTTCTTGTACTTTCTTCTTCATACGCATCATTTCAAGTTGGTGGCTTGAGCAATCTTAACTTTTCTATTAAAGTTGGCTCTGTCGTATACTTGACATCATCGCACTTTTCGTTCCGCATATGATCTTCTACTCATCGCGTCGGCTACCACGTTCGCTTTTCGAGGATGGCATGATCGAACATGTCTTTGAAATGAGTCTCCTCTTTGAGTTCTTGAAGCTCTTCCCACATTCCTTGCTCCATTCGAATTTTGTATCTCTACGAGTCAATTTGCGTTAATGGAATAGCGATTCGAGAATATCCTTCAACGAATCTCGATAATAACCAACTAAGCCTAGAAAGCTACGTATTTAGATTCTTGACTTAGGTTGCTCTCAAGCTGTGACTCATATCCCAATCTTGGATAGCACGTCACAATGACACCTATCGATTTACTATCGCGCGAATATGGCGTCCCTACTGAGGAGAGTGCGGCTTAGGTGAATTCCACAAAGGAAGTCACAAGATAAAGGCTCGGTACCAAATTCTATAGTTGAATTTTTAACTCACGAAGTTCAATAGGAGCCATTCGATATGAGATTTTAGAAATGAGTTTTGTCTAGGGTTCAAAGTCGATACAAAATTTAATATCGAAGCTTTGGGAGTAAGCAAGAAATTCTTTGAAATACATCGGGGAAAATCAATAACAACGGGAATATTATTCAAATCGGCGTGTCTTTATTCAAATCCATAACATGGACTAAGAAAATTTGACATCCGTAATAAGCGAATGACTTCATGGCTTGATATGAAAATGTTTGACTACAATGGTTTGATTGCTTGAATTGAATAACGAGGTTGCTTAGGAATATGAAAACTAATGACCTTACGAAAATAATCAATTCGGCGTGATGAGTAGTTAACCTTAAAATCACATCAAAACAAATATCTCTATAGAAATAAGGTTAACGAGTAATGTGATAGTGCTGACTGAATCAAGCAAGATTTATAAGCAGTGGATGTGATGAAAGTTTCTCTAACGGAGTTTCCACGAGATAGGTCAAAGTCTAATTTCTCGAGTCAAGTTTAAGCGTTGGCGCAAGTAAGAGAGATAAAAGAATGGGTAGAACCGATATCTAGTAAGGTATATACTTCATAAGAATTTATAATTAACTAACCCGTGCTAACCGTTCGGGTTCCTTGCATTTTGACCGGTCACGACAAACGCAGCTCTTCCAAGAACCGTTGACTTTGACTTTTACGGGACATCCTTTTGAGTCACCATTCCCATTGGATTGGGTTTCGATATCGTCTGATCTCGGCGATATGTCCTTCTTTTCCACAATTATAGCATACCTTAAGCTGTTGTGGGCGGTTTTCAATGATATATCCCTCTTTCCGCATTTGTAACATACGACCGGTGGTCGTTCTCCTCCATAAAACTAGTTTCTTCTTGGTGGCGTCTTCACATGGTCGTTGTTGAATCTCCTCTTTTAAAATCTCCTCCGACTCGCTTCTTCTATTTTTCATGGCCACGATTACCACCGGAGTGGTTACCGCCTTTGTCCGTATTCTTCTTTCTCATTTGGTTATCGTTATTACGATGATCGCTATTATCTTGGTATGATCTGGTTATGGTCCCTCGGTTGAGCGTACTTTCGTTATCTCATTTCTAACAATTTGAGCCACATTGACAACATCTGAATAGAGAAAATTTATGAGAAATGAGATCTTGGCGTATGTCGGGTTTCAAACCTCTCGAAACATCCGCGTCATCGTTCCTCATTCTCCACCAAATGAGGTGCAAACTGGATAACTCCATGAACTTCGCCTCGTCTTTGGGACACCGTCATGTTATTCTCGCTCTAGTTTAATAAACTCCACTTCCTTCATATAGCCGAATACTTTCGGGGAAGTACTTGTCATTGAACTATTTCAAACGTCTCCCATGACATCTTTGAGTGTAATTTGGATGGGTACGCTTCACAAATTCCCACAAGTGTCTGCCGCCGCCACGGAACATAAAAGGCGCGAATGGAACTTTCTGTTCTCTCGTGCATCCCAAGACATCGAATATCTTGGTAATTTGTTTGACCCACATCTCGCACTTAATCGGATCGGCTTTCCCCGAAGTGCGGTGGTCCCAACTCTTTGAAGCGCTTGTTTGTGACCACCCGTGAATTGCTATCATTTCCTCTCTGTATTTTGAACACGAGTCTCCCTCATGCGATTTTTGCATGAAGCGCAAAAAGCTTCTAAACATCCCTCGTTCATCATCGCTTTCGATTGGTGTTGTTCACGGGAGGAACATTACCGACTGTTGTTGACGTTCTCCTCGTTGGTGAGTCTACAGGGATCTCCACGGTCTCATTTGCTCCATTGTTAATATTCTCGATCGACATTCTCAAATCTTGTCATAAAATAAGGGTTAATTAAGGAAATCAATATATCACATAATATCCCTATATATCTTGACCAACTAACAAATAAGCTTAGGTAGGACACACTAGCGAAGGATTTACTCGTCTCTCCCTCTAGTTTTATTCCTCGATCTTCATGGAGATCATATCCCTAAGCTCGATACCAAGCTGTGGCGCCCCCAAAATAGGTATACACAACACCCATTACGAGTCGCCAAATACATGGTACAAGAAGCAAACTACAACTTCAATAATACAAATGTCGTGTGAAATACGACAATATATCTTAATGAGTTTAAATATAATATTGTCTTCTAGACAATATCCACACGCAAATAAATCCCCATCATAATTATTGATTCATTATTTTACAAAAATGGTGAGGACTACTAAACAACTCTCTCTAGAACCTTCATTCCATACCCCTACTAGTACTCATTACATTCTCGCCTCACGAGAAGAAAAATGGAACAACAAGGAAAGGGTGAGCTCAACTAGCCCGATAAAGAATATTATGACTAAGATAATATACAACAAATTATCGTTAGTCTTCAACGAGGAAAAATCGATAGAATCTGATAACAACAAGTTTGAGATCAATATTACGCGTGAAATAATAATTCATAGAAGAGTTACGTAGAGAATGAAATCTACTATAATCTATGAATTTAACGATCCATCATCAATATTTTATCCTGTAACATCAATCGATATGCATACGGAATCAAATATTCATCTTTGCACTACTGGGCCAAAGATATTCATCGATTAGTCATATTCATTTAAACACTGTTCATCTTTGCACTTCTGGGCCAAAGATATTAATCAATCGGTCGTGTTCATCTCAACACTGTTCATCTTTGCACTACTGGCCAAAGATATTCTTGAAATCATTCATCTTTGCACTACGGGCCAAAGATATTCAATAATATCATCATTTAAAGGCGAGGATGATGAAAATATTTTTAAGAAAGCGAATCCGGTGAAACAAAATGACAAGGATTAAGGATTAAGGATTAGTACTTGGTTTTATCCACGCCAAAAAATACCTCAAAAATAATCATAGTGGTGTAAAATTGAGAATGATCAAAACATGGATCTGATCGAGTTAGTATCCAGAATAGATGTTTTAGACGAAAAGAAGAAATTTTATTTTTAAATTGAATAATCCGAGTATCGTGAATAGTGTAAAGTATCGTGAATAGTCCGTATATCGTGAATAGTAACTCAGACACCAAAAGATAGAAATTTCACAAAAACATCTTCACGCTTCATGAATAGTACTCGTGAATAGTAACTCGTGAATAGTAACTCATGAATAGTAACTTCGTGAATAGTAACTCATGAATAGTAACCCATGAATAGTAACCCAGAGCATGAAAAAGTTCCAAATTTGATAAAAACTTGGATCAACATTTCAAAGTATAATGATATTGAAGAAATAATATCATTCTGAAAAAAATAATATCCTTACCTCGAAAGATCGGTCTTTAAATTTGAAAACAGGATATAGGCTATGACTTGGACTTGCACCAGTATAGCAATACTCAAAGTATACTCAAAATACTCACAAGAATAAATTTCGATAATATAGAGAGAGAAAACTTGATTTACGGTGTGATTTTCAATTCTAACCTAAGCACCTATTTATAGGAAAATGCTTAGAACACAAAAAGCGAAAATTTAATAAATTAATAATATAATTATATTATTTTCTACACATGTCTAGAATCTGATTTCAGCCATCAAACACATGCCACCTTCTAGAAAAAATAAGAAAAAACGTTTTTCTAATTTTAAATATTTTAAACTTCAAAATCAATTATTTGAACTTGAACTTCAATAATTCATAATAAATAGCCCTTTCATCAGAAAATTCGAATCTCTTGAGTTTTTATAGGAAATTCAATTCTCTACAACTTTGCAGAAGAAAGTTTTCCAAATTCAATCAAAAATTGACCGAAATCCACAAGCGGGCAATTTTACATTTATAATCAAATTTCGGTCGATAAATGGGGTCCATGAGCATGTTTAACATGTTTTAAACATTTATTGCAACAAAAATACTCTTCCTCCTCGTATACTCATATATCCCACATTCGTTGTAAAAATATCACTAGTTAATATATTATTAAAATAATATATTTAAATGAATTATTTTATCGAGAAAAAGATAAAATATTAATTTTCAACAATTGTCATTTTAAAAATTTTCTCCATCTATATCCACATAAAATCAATATTTTCCTCATCATATAAATCAATAATTAATTATTCACAAATAATATTACAGAATCACGATATATATTGATGACCAGGCGGTTCAGGAAGAGGGGGCTTTCGATAAGAATTTCTTCTTCTTGGCGCATGATTAGGTGACCAAACCTCTCCTTAAGCAGAACTTTCTAGACATTGCCAATAATGTTATCTAATAATATTATTCGGATAATATGAATTATTGCCCGATAATGAAAGATCTTGTGTAATGACAATTATTGAAACAACAATGATATAAAATATCAGCGCTTGACAATTATTAACTCGATAAAATCTTTGAGCGATAATTTCGTAACCATTATTGAGTAGTGCCTTCTTACGTAAGAATCAATAATTGGTGCGATAACTGGTGTCTTCTTGTTCAACAACGCGTATTAGTGTGTTTTAACCATAGGGTATTCCAACGGTGATACTTGGTAACAACTTCTGTAGTTATTTAAAAACAACTTATATTTGTCGTTTTCTTCATCCAATCGCTTTTAGTTATGGGGCCCACACATGGGCTGCTTGCGTCGTCACGAATATTCCGACGATACGAATATTCCACGACCAAACGAATATTCCCAAACAACAATGAATATTTTATAACCACTTGCTTATTTTGAAATATTTGCATATTTAACCCTTAACTATCCACATTAATCAAATCAACCCTTACTATTTCAAAATAATAAATAAAGGAAATTCCTTTTTATTTAAAAAAAATTTCGGGGTCTTACAAATTATCCTACTCATGACCTAGAGTTAGCAGCTGTTGTCTTCACACTTAAAATTTGGAGGCATTACTTGTATGGTGTGACGCCCCCAAAACAGGTATACATCACCCATCTTGGGTCGCCGGATACAAGGTACTGAATACAAATACAACTTAATTATACAACAGTCGTGTAAAATACGACAAAATATAGGCTGTGAGTTTTAATACAAATATTGTCATCTGGCCATATCCACACTCAATGGAGGCCTCCATACCATTATTAACCCCACTATTCCCCAGAATAGTGAGGACTACTAATGCACCATCTAGGACCATCACTCTGTTCCCGACTAGTCCCAAATACGTTCTCATTTCAAGAGAGAAACGGTGAAAGAAAGAGTGAGCTCAAATAGCCCAGTAAGAAATATTATGACTAAGATAATGCAGAATAAATTATCATTAACCTTCAACGGTGTTAAACTGATAAAATATAATAAATAACAAGTTTAACTGCAGTGGAACAAGCAATCCATTAGAAGAGTCAAATAAGGTATAAAATCTACTATCTTCTATGATTTAAAAGGTTTTTCATCACTTTTATCGCTAGGACTCAGCTTAATAAATAATCCACATCATCGAATCACCCCTGCACTACGGCCAAGGATATTCTTTAGTATCACGACCACAAATTATCCATGCACTACGGGCCAAGGACATTCGTGTATTCATTAATGGTCATGATCATGCCAATAACTATCCATCAATGCACTACGGGCCAATGAGAACTTTTACCACATCATTTGTAATGTTACGATCATGATTACACCGAATAATCCCTGGTCATAATCATACCAAGTCCATCTATGCACTACATGCCACAATTGACTTTCAACAAAATATAAACATGATGATGATAACAATGATATAAGAAATCAATAAAACAAGTTCAAGAATTAATTTATCCAGGAACTAATAACGTCCACATTGTCAACATGATACTTCTTTGTGAGAGTAAAATTCAAGAATGCTCGGAAGAATATTTCCATGAAAGATATCTTGGATGAAGCGCTTAAATATCAAGGATATTCCACTAATTTCATGGAGTATAGAAGTCAAAGTTTTAACCAACCGAAAGTATAATAAAGAATGGAATAACAAAAGAAATCACCATGCATGCGATAGACCCTTGACAGTTTGGTTATTCCAAGCAGAATAATAAATAACGGAACCAGGTCCGGCGTAAAATGCACAGATAGGATATTCTAATAGAATAATAAAGAATGGAACCAAGTCCGGCGTAAACACACACATGTGATATTAAATGCAGAATAATAAATAATGGAACCAGTCCCACAGAACGCACGCATGAGGATATTAATGAGAATAATAAATAATGAAATCACGGAAGAATTTCACCAAGTATAGGGTAGCACATGATATCTGAGTTATTCCAATGAATAATAAATAATGGAATAACAGAAGTTCTCTTCATGAATACAAAAGAAATAATACCCCTTACGAGTACAATAAATAATATTCCCTACCTTAGAAGAAACTGGATATTGGAGTAGTGAAGTAGCAGAATACTTTTCTCCTTTCTCTTTATAGTTTCTCTCTCTAGAGTTTCAGTGAATTCGTAAGAAATAATGAAGAAATGAGCTTCTATTTATAGGAGAATGGACTGAATAGTAACTAATTCATGAACGGTCCAGATTGATTTACTTTTAAATGGACGGTCCATATTGGTTTACTATTAAAACTTAAAGCAACGGTCCATACTGATTTACTATTAAAACTTTAAACCAGCGATCCATATTGATTCACTATTATAACTTTCCACCGGCGGTCTATATTGATTTCCTATTATATCTTCAACCAATGGTCTGAAAAATTAGCACATCTCCTCATGGAATAATATTGTACCAAAAAATGATTTGGACCGAAAAGAAATATATCTTACGGGTGAATAGTACCCCGTGAATAGTAACTCGTAAATAGTAACTCGTGAATAGTAACTCATGAATAGTAACTCGTGAATAGTAACTCGTGAATAGTAACTCGTGAATAGTAACTCATGAATAGTAACTCATGAATAGTAACTCGTGAATAGTACTCCGACATGAAAAGTGTCCCGAATACCCAATTGAACAATACTGAGTGACTTCTCACATAAGCATCAATAATCAATACCGTGTACTACTATGCAACCACGCCAGACATTCTTGTACTTTTAACACTAAGGGTGTTTCAACAGTTAACGGTAAAACTTCCACCGTTATTTTCATAAAGTATTTTTGTCGTTTTCTCTATCCGACAATAATTCTATTGTGGGGTCCACCAATGATTGTACCGTCGTACGAATATTTCCCGACAAAAATAATATTCCCCGACCAATCGAATATTATACAACCACTTGCTTACTTTGCAAAATTTGTAAATATTACCCACAATTATAACATTACATCAAATCAACACCATAATATTAAAAAAATTATTTCGAGAAAATTAAATCTTTATTCATAAAACTGGGGTCTCATGAGAGCCCTCACACCTGTGCACAACGACGTTAATTATCGGGCGCGCTCTTACCATCGAAAGCTAATAGCCCGCGTCGTATGCAGCCCAATCTCCCTCCTTATGAAATTTAGCCCTCGAAATTTACGTGACGTACTGGTATCTTAGAATAGGTGAGGATACCTTGACTTCATTTCAGATTCTAACTCTTGAGGTATAACCTTTGAGTGTTGAATACGATCCTTCTTATCCAAGATTTTAACACGTAACTCCTCATACGTTAAATCTTCTGCTATCTCGTCTAGTTTTAATTCAATAATGTGGTTCGGGTCATCCACATATTTACGTAACATCGATACGTGAAAAAAAACGTTACGAACACGCGACATACTTGGCGGTAAAACGAGTCTATAGGCCACAGTTCCTACTCGATCAAGGATTTCAAATGGGCCAATAAAATTGAGGGTTGAGATTTTCTCTCTTCATCGATTCTTTCTTCTAGAATAACGCCCTCTTGATCCTTCTTCTTCACATTCATCAGCTCTGAGTATGTAGCTTGAGCAGCTTTAACTTTATCGATTCAAGTCTTTTCTAATCATATATTCGTTATCTTCACATGGGTCCCTAGAGTCTTTAACTCTATCTCCATCATTTGTAAGTTATATGAAATAGGTCTTTGTGTTAACAACATCACACTCATAAACGCATACGATCTTCTACTCAACGCGTCAGCTACCACGTTCATTTTTCCCACGATGATATTGAATGGTACGATCGTAATCTTCAACAGCTCGAGCCAACGTCTTTGGAACATTACACGTTTGTTTTAGGTGAAGAAAATATTTGAGGGTTTTAGAAATGGGTTTTGTACTGGGGTCAATACAAAATTTGATTTCACGCTCTAGGGGTAGGCTAAGAAGTCTTCAAGAATACGTCAGGAAATTTATTAACAATAGAAATATCATTCAAAAACTGTGACCCTCATCCAAGACTTGGATAGAGACATGAAATAAGGTTTTCCCTAACGAAGTTTCAACCGATAAGTCAAAGTCTAACTTCTCGGAGTCAAATTTAAACGTTAAGCTTAAAGCAAGAGAGATAAAAGAATGGGTAGAACCTAGGTATCTAATAAGGTATAGACTTCGCAAGAATTTATAATTAACTAACCCGTGCTAACTTCGTTCGGGTTACTCGCATTTTGAGAAGTCACGAAAAACGCTCTTCCTAAAACCACCGACTTTGTTTTTTCCGTATCTGCCTTTGGTGCCACCGTTCCAGTTGGACTTGACTTCACTATACGACAAAATCGAGCTAAATGACATTCTCTTCTTGAAATTTCCACTTCTATTATCTTGGCCATGATTACCACCGAAGTGGTTACCATTCTTGGCATGATAGTTTCCCCCACGATGGTTATCATTGTTCCGATGGCCGTTGCCATCGGTATGATTTTTATCGTGTTGTTGCTCGTTACCTTTTGGTTGAGCTTATTCAACGGTCTCATGTGATTCATTGCTTATCCCAACATTTTCGGATGCCATTTTCAAATACTGCCACAAAACAAGGGTTAATTAACATGTCACATATTATCCATATACTCTGACCGACCAATTAAATACCAAATAAACTTAGGTAGGTCATACTAGCGAAGGAATTCCCCGTCTCTCACCTCCTAGTTCTTGTCTCACATCTCAGCCAGGGATCATATCCCTAAGCTTTGATACCAATTGTGACGCCCCCAAAACAGGTATACATCACCCATCTTGGGTTGCCAGATACAAGGTACTGAATACAAATACAACTTAATTATACAACAGTCGTGTAAAATACGACAAAACATAGGCTGTGAGTTTTAATACAAATATTGTCATCTAGACAATATCCACACTCAATGGAGTCCTCATTACATTTATTATCACACTATTTCACAGAATAGTGAGGACTACTAATGCACCATCTAGGACCATCACTCTATTCCCCGACTAGTCCCAGCTACGTTCTCATTTCTTGAAGAGAACAGTGAAAGAAAGAGTGAGCTCAACTAGCCCAGTAATAAATATTATGATTAAGATAATGCAGAATAAATTATCATTAGCCTTCAACGGTGTTAAACTGATAAAATATAATAAACGTCAAGTTTAACTGCAGCGAAACAAGCAATCCATTAGAAGAGTCAAGTAAGGTATAAAATCTACTATCTTCTATGATTTAAAAGGTTTTTCATCACTTTTATTGCTGGGACTCAGCTTAATAAATAATCCACATCATCGAATCACACATGCACTACTGCCAAGGATATTCATTAGTATCACGACCACAAATTATCCATGCACTACGGGCCAAGGACATTCGTGTATTCATTAATGGTCATGATCATGCCAACAACTGTCCATCAATGCACTACGGGCCAATGAGGACTTTTACCACATCATTTGTAACGTTACGGTCATGATTACACCGAATAATCCCTGGTCATAATCATACCAAGTCCATCTATGCACTACAGGCCACAAATAACTTTTAACAAAATATAAACATGAGGATGATGACAATGATATAAGAATTCAATAAAACAAGTTCAAGAATTAATTTATCCAGGAACTAATAACGTCCACATTGTCAACATGATACTTCTTTGTAGAGTAAAATTCAAGAATGCTCGGAAGAATATTTCCATGAAAGATCTTTGGATGAAGCACAAATATCAAGGATATTCCACTAATTTCATGGAGTATATAAGTCAAAGTTTTAACCAACCGAGTATAATAAAGAATGAAATAACAAAAGAAATCACCATTCATGCGATAGATCGCACAAGGCGAGTTATTCCAATGTAATAATAAATAACGGAATTGTGGTGCGGCGTAAAACGCACACACGTGATATTCTAATGAATGATAAAGAATGGAAACCAGTCCCACAGAACGCATTGCATGTGATATTCCGGCGAATAATAAATAATGGAACTGTGTCCCAACAGAAGCGCACAAACAAGATATTCCGACAGAATAATAAATAATAAAATCATAGAAGAATTTCACCAAGTATAGGGTAGCCCGCGTATATAGGTTATTCCAACAGAATAATAAATAATGGAATAACAGAAGTTCTCTTCATGAATACAAAAGAAATAATACCCCTTACGAGTACAACAAATAATATTTCCTACCTTAGAAGAAACTAGATATTGGAGTAGTGAAGTAGAAGAATACTTTTCTTCTTTCTCTCTATAGTTTCTCTCTCTAGAGTTTCAGTAAATTCGTAAGAAATAATGAAGGAATGAGCTTCTATTTATAGGAGAATGGACTGAATAGTAATTAATTCATGAACGGTTCAGATTGATTTACTTTTAAATGGATGGTCCATATTGGTTTACTATTAAAACTTAAAGCAACGGTCCATACTGATTTACTATTAAAACTTTAAACCAGCGATCCATATTGATTCACTATTATAACTTTCCACAAGCGGTCCATATTGATTTACTATTATATCTTCAACCAACGGTCTGAAAAATTAGCACATCTCCTCATGGAATAATATTGTACCCAAAAATGATTTGGACCGAAAAGAAATATATCTTACGGGTGAATAGTACCCCATGAATAGTAACTCATGAATAGTAACTCGTGAATAATAACTCGTGAATAGTAACTCATGAATAGTAACTCATGAATAGTAATTCGTGAATAGTACTCCGACACGAAAAGTGTCCCGAATACCCGATTGAACAATACTGAGTGACTTCTCACATAAGCATCAATAATCATATATCGTACTACTTATGCAACCACGCGCCAGACATCGTATTTTTTAACACCGGGTGTTTCAACGAGCTTAAGTAAAACTTCGCCGTAGTTATTTTTATAAAATTTTTTTGTCGTTTTTCTATCTCGACAATAATAATTCGCATTGTAGGGTCCACTAATGATTGTACTCGTTGCATTACGGATATTCCCCAACAAAAGAATATTCCCCGACCAATCGAATATTATACAACCACTTGCTTACTTTGCAAAATTTGTAAATATTACCCACAACTATAACATTACATCAAATCAACACCATAATATTAAAAAAAATTATTTCGAGAAAATTAAATCTTTATTCATAAAATCTGGGGTCTCACATATGGGGAGAAGGTGGAGATCTTTACGGATCATAAAAGCCTCAAATATTTCTTCACTCAAAAGGAAATCAACATGCGACAACGACGTTGGCTTGAACTATTGAAAGATTATGATCATACCATCCAATACCATCACGGAAAAGCGAGCGTGGTAGGCGGACGCATTGAGTAGAAGATCATATGCAAAGCACGAGTGTAATATTGTCAACACAAAGGCCCATTTTGTGTGACTTGCAAAGGATGGAGATAGAGTTAAAGACTCTGGGGACCCATGTGATGATGGCGAATATACTGAGTAGAATCGACTTTAATTGATAAAGTTAAAGTCGCTTCAAGCTACGCATGTGGAAATGATGCGTATGAGGAAGAAAGTGCTAGAAGGTGCTATGCGTAAGCAAGAATTGATGAAGAAGGAATACTTGAGTCAACTCCGACTTTTTGTGTTCCTAACGACCACGATTTAAAGTATAAAATCATGATGGAGGCGCACAACACACCGTTTGCAATCTATCCTGGGAGTACCAAAATGTATCATGATATTCATCATACATTTTGGTGGAGCAATATGAAGAGAGAGATAGCGCTGTTTATCTTAAGGTGTCTAACTTGTCAACGATTTAAAGCGGAGCATCAAGTATCAAAAGGTCCATTGCAACCACTTGAAATTCCAGAATGAAAGTGGGAGCACATTACCATGGATTTCATTACCGATCTTCCTAAGGTTTCTCAAGGTATAGATGCGATTTGGGTCATTGTTGATAGATTAAACAAGTCTGCTCATTTCTTACTGATACGAGAAACTTATACACTTGAACGTCTTGCTCGTTTGTACATAAATGAAATTGTAAGACTGCATGGAATGCCAGTATCCATAATTTTTGATCGAGACCCAAGATTCATTTCACGATTTTGAGTTAGTTTGCAGAAAGCTATAGGCACAGATTTACGATTTAGCTAGGCATATCATCCTCAGACGGACGGGCAGTCGGAGAGGACTATTCAAACTCTTGAAGATTTATTAAGACTCTGTGTCCTTGACTTCAAGGGAAGTTGGGATAAGTTCTTACCATTGGTGGAGTTTTCACAACAACAGCTTATCAAGCAAGTATTGGCATGGCTCCATTTGAGGTGTTGTATAGAAAAAGTGTCGTTCTCAAAGATCTTTGGGATGAGGTGGGTGAAGCAACGTTGTTAGGACCGGAGTTGGTACGTATGACTACGAAAAAGATTTAAACGATCCGACAACGTATAAAAATCTCACAAGATCGACAAAAGAGTTATGCTGATCTTCATCGAAAGGACGTGGAATTCGATATAGGAGATTATGTGTTGTTACATGTTGCTCCATGGAAAGGAGTTACGAGATTTGGAAAGAGAGAAAAGCTCAATCCTCGATTCATCGGCCCATTTTTAATCCTCGATCGAGTAGGAACTGTGGCCTATAGATTAGCTTTACCGCCAAGTATGTCTCGTGTTCATAACGTTTTTCACATATCCATGTTACGTAAATATGTGGAAGACCCGAACCACATTATTGAGTTAGAACCGGACGAAATAGTGGAAGATTTGACGTATGAAGAGGTTCCTGATCAAATCTTGGATAAGAAGGAACATATTCTACCCTCCAAGGTTATACCTCAAGTCAAAGTTTTGTGGAGAAACCACGATGTTGCGGAAATAACTTGGGAGTTAGAATCTTAAATGAAATCAAGGTATCCTTACCTCTTCGACATACTAGGTACGTACCCTAATTTCGAGGGCGAAATTTTATAAGAATGGGAGGTTGTAAGACCCCAACTTTTATGAATAAAGATGAATTTTCTATAAATATCATTTTTGAATATTATGGAATGAATTTGATATAATGTTATAGTTGTGGGTAATATTTATAAATTTTGCAAAGTACGCAAGTTGTTATATAATATTCGATTGGTGGGAGAATATTCGCATAACAAGCACAATCATTAGTGAACCCTACAACGGAATTATTATTGCCGGATTGAAACGCATAAAAATACTTTTTTGAAAATAACGGCGGAAGTTTTACCGTTAACTGTTGAAACACATGGTGTTAAAAGTACAGTAATACGCGTAGTTGCATTATAGCACACGGTATTGATTATTAATGCTTACATGAGAAGTCACTCAGTTTTGTTCAATTATTATTACAGTAATTGTTGCATAGTATCTCACGTTATTTGATTCAATTATTGTCAATATTTTATAATCAATAATTGAGATGACAAAGTTATTAATATTATTATTTACAATATTAACGATGTCTAGAAGTTCAGTCAAGGAGAGGTTTGGTCACCTAATTTCGCGCCAATGGGGAGAAATCCTTATTGGAAAGCCCCCTCTTTCCTGGGAACGACTTGGTCGTCTATTAATATTGTGAATTATAATAATGATGATGAGTTTTGTTTTATTAGTATTATTAATGTAATAAAACAGAAAAGCTTTTTATATAAAACAAAATACTTTTATAAAGTTATTCGTTTTATTAGACTAATAGTAAAATATTTTTATATAAAACAAAATACTTTTATAAAGTTATCATTTTATTAGACAATAATTAGAATATTTTATATTTTATTATACATAGTGTTTGCATAAGGTACTGCATAGTATTTGTATAGTAAAATCTTTTTATATAAAATGTAATACTTTTATAAAGTTATTCGTTTTATTAGATTATAAATAAAATATATTATATTTTATTGCAAACCAATCTAGACCAGATTCGTTTAAAGTAAAATCAACTGGACCGCTCATGAAGTAGTTCTTATGCGATTCCATTCTTCATAAATAAGCTCATTCCTTCATTATTTCTTACTTAATTCACTTTGAAACTCTAGAGAGAGAAACTATAGAGAGTTCTTCTTCTATAATCTTGAGTGTATTTATTTAGAGTTTAAGAAAGCTTTTGGCGTAGTGCAAGTTTTCATTGCAGTATATCATCGCCTCTACCACCAAAAAATACTCTTCTTTTTACGATAAGGAATATTATTTGTTGTACTCGTTAGGGTATTCCTTCTTCTTATTGGTGAAATTCTTTTGTTATTCCATTCTTTATTATTACATTGGAATAACTCTGATATGCTGGATACCCTATACTTGGTGAAATTCTTACGTTATTCCATTATTTATTATTACATTTGGAACATCCATGCGTGTGTTTACGCATGACTGGTTCCGTTGTTTATTATTCTGTTGGAACATTCATATTCGTGCATTTACGCATGACTGGTTCCATTATTTATTATTCTGTTGGAATATCACAGGCGAATGCGTTACGCATGACTGGTTCCATTATTTATTATTACATTGGAATATCCGCCGCAATGCGTTTACGCGTGACACTGGTTCCATTATTTATTATTCTGTTAGAATAACCTCGTGCATCATGTTCATCGAATGCCCGGTGATTTCTTTTGTTATTCCATTCTTTATTATACTCAGTTGGTTAAAGTTTTGACTTCTATACTCCATAAAATTAGTGGAATATCCTTGATATTTGCGCTTCATACAGTATCTTTTCATGGAAATATTCTTCTGAGCATTCTTGAGTGTTACTCTATAAAGAAGTATCATGTTGACAATTTGGACATTATTAGTTCTGGATAAATTAATTCTTGAACTTGTTTTATTGAATTCTTATATCATTGTCATCATCCTCTTGTTTATATTATCTTTGAAAGTCATCGTGTATTTTGTAGTGCATAGATGGACTTGGTATGATTATAACCGAGGATTATTTGATTGTAATCATGACCGTAATGTTACAAATGATGTGAAAAAGTCCTCATTGATTCGTAGTGCATTGATGGGACGATTGTTGGTATGATCATGACCATTGATGAATACACGAATATCCTTGGTCGTGGTGCATGGATAATTTGTGGATGTGATACTAATGAATATCCTTGGCCGTAGTGCAGGGATGATGTGGATTATTTACTAAGCTAAGTCTCAGCGATAAAAGTCATGAAAAACCTTTTAAATCATAGAAGATAGTAGATTTTATTCTCTACTTGACTCTTCTAATGGATTGCTTGTTCCGCTGTAGTTAAACTTGATGTTTGTTATATTTTATCAGTTTAACACTGTTGAAGGCTAATGATAATTTATTCTGCATTATCTTAGTCATAATATTTCTTACTGGGCTAGTTGAGCTCACCCTTTTGCTTTCATTGTATACAAAACCCATTCTGAGTCGTCAAAATACATGGTACAGATACAACTACAACTTTATTAATACAACATAAAAATTGTGAGTTTAAATACAAATATTGTCATCTAGACAATATCCACACTCAAATAAGTCATCATTACAATTATTGATACATTATTTTACAAAAATGGTGAGGACTACTAAAACGACTTTCTAGAACCTTCATTCCATACCCGACTAGTACTCATTAAATTCTCGCCTCACGAGAAGAAAAATGGAACAAAAAAAAGGGTGAGCTCAACTAGCCCGAGTAAAGAACATTATGACTAAGATAATACTGAACAAATTATCGTTAGTCTTCAACGAGGAAAAATCTAATAGAATCTGATAGACAACAAGTTTTAAATCAATATTCGCAATGAAATAATAATTCATTAGAAGAGTTAAGTAGAGAATGAAATCTACTATCTTCTATATATGAATATAAAAGTTCATCGTCTATCTTTTATCCTGTAACATCAATCGATATATATACGGAATCAAATATTCATCTTTTACTACTGGGCCAAAGATATTCATCGATTAGTCGTGTTCATCTAAAACACTATTCATCTTTACACTACTGGGCCAAAGATATTCATCGAAATCATTCATCTTTACTCTGGGCCAAAGATATTGATAATATCATCATTTAGGGTGAGGATGATGAAAAATATTTTAAAGAAAAGCGAATCCGGTGAAACAAAAGAACAAGTATTAAGGATTCATACTTTAAATAACTCAAGTTCGAAAATACTTCATAAATAACCAGAGTGGAGTAAAATTCAAGAATGAAGACCAAAACATAGATCCAATCAAAGATAGGAACTATAACAGACAATCTTGGACATAGAAAAGAAAATTTAATTTTTTTATGAATAGTGTCGTATTCATGAATAGTGCCGTATACGTGAATAGTGCTGTATACGTGAATAGTAACTCTGACACCAAAAGATAGAAATTTCACAAAAAACATCATCATGCTTCGTGAATAGTACTCGTGAATAGTAACTCGTGAATAGTAACTCATGAATAGTGAAACCCGTGAATAGTAACCAGGCATGAAATAGTTTCAGTTCCAAATTTGATAAAAAGTTTCAATCAATATTTTGGCATAATGATATTGAAGAAATAATATCATTTTTTTGAAAAAAATAATATCCCTTACCTCGAAAGGATAGTACTTACGACTAGGATATAGTCTTTGAAAGAACTTGCATAGTATAGCAATACTCAAAGTACTAAAATACTCACAAAAATACGCTCGATATATATAGAGAGAAAGAGAGAAATCTTTAGTTTACGGTGTGATTTTTAATTCTAACCTAAGCACCCTATTTATAGGAAAATGCTTAGAACACTAAAGCGAGAAAATTTAATATAATATTAATATAATTTATTAAATTTCCTCCTATACACAAACTTAGTCCACAACATCGACCACCACTCACCCAACAAAAAAAAAAAACGTTTTTCTAATTATAAATATTTAAAACTTCCAACAATTAATAATTAATTAATCCTTGAACTTCAATAATTCATAATAAATAGCCCTTTTATTAGAAAATTCAAATCTTGAGACTTTTTTATAGGAAATTCAATTCTCTACAACTTTGCGAGAAGAAAGTTTTCTAAATTCCAAGCGAAATTGATCGAAATCCATAAGCAGGCGATTTTAAAATTTATAATCAAATTTCGGTCGAGAAATGGGCCCACGGACATGTTTAACATGTTTTAAACAACTTTTGCAACAAAAATACTCTTCCTCCTCATATACTCATATATCCCACATTCATTGTAAAAATATCATCATTATTATATTATAATAATATAATAAAATATTATTTTATCAGAAAAGATAAAATATCGATTTTCAACAATTGTCACTTTAAAAATTTTCTCCATCTATATCCACATAAAATGAATATTTTTCTCATCATATAAATCAATAATTAATTATTCAAAATAATATTACAGAATCGCAATCATCGACAACGAGGCGGTTCCGGAAGAGGGCTTTCGATAAGAATTTCTCTTCTTTGTAGCGTAATTAGGTGACCAAACCTCTCCTTAGACGAACTTTCTAGACATTGCCAATAATGTTATCTAATAATATTATTAGGATAATATGAATTATTGCTTCGATAATGGAAAATCTTGTGTAGTGATAATTATTGAAACAACGATAATATAGAATATCAATGCAACAATTATTGAATCGATAAAATAAAATCTTTGAGCGATAATTCTTTGTAACAATTATTGAGTAGTGCCTTCTTACGTAAGAATCAATAATTGGTGCAATACTGGTGTCTTCTTGTGCAACAACAGCGTATTCTTGTGTTTTAACCAGGGTATTCCAACAAGTATTACTTGATAACAACTGCTGTAGATTATTTATAAATAACTTATACTTGTCGTTTTCTTCATCCAATCGCTTTCAGTTATGGGGCCCACAAAAGCTATTTGGCGCCGTAAATACACGAATATTCCCGACATGAAAGAATATTCCACGACGAAGCGAATATTCCACGACAACAATGAATATTTTATAACCACCGCTTATTTTAAAATATTTGCGCATTTTACCCATAACTACCACACCATCATCAACCCTTACTATTTCAAAATGATAAATAGAGAAATTAAATTTCATTTATTAATAATTTGGGGTCTTACAACCTCCCTCCTTATGAAATTTTGTCCTCGAAATTGACGTACGTACACAGTGTTTGAAAAGATGAGGATACCTCGCTTTCATTTCCGTTTCCAACTCCCGGTCATTTCCTCGATAGCATGGTTTCTCCACAAAACTTTAACTTGTGGTATGACCTTCGTGCGTAGGACATGCTCTTTCTATCCAAGATCTTGGCAGTGTCTCTCTTCATACGTTAAGTCTTCGCTATCTCTAAATCGGTTCTAACTTCGATAATGTGGTTGGGTCTTTCACATATTTCTAAAGCACGGATATATGGAAAACATTATGAACACGAGACATACTTGGAGGTAACGCGAGTCTATAGGCCACATTTCCTACTCGGTCAAGAATGAAATGGACCAATAAATCGTGGATTGAGCTTTCCTCTCTTCCCGAATCTTGTAACTCCCTTCCATGGAGCCACACACACAACAATACATGATCCCCGATGTCAAATTCCACGTCCTTTCGATGAAGATCCGCATAACTCTTTTGTCGATCTGTGTCGTTTGTATCGTTGTCGAATCATTTGGATCTTTTACAGTAGTAAATACGTACCAACTCGGGTCCCAACAATGTTGCTTCACCCACCTCATCCCAAAATATTGAGAAGCGACACTTTCGTCCATATAATGCTTCAAATGGAGCCACACTATACTTGCACGATAGCTTTGTTGTTGTAGGAGAATTCCACCGATGGTAGGTACTTATCAACTTCCTTTGAAATCTAGGACACAAAGTCTTAATAGATCTTGAGAGTTTGAATAGTCCTCTCGATTGTCCATCCGGTTTGAGGATGGTATGCGAACTAAATCGTAAATCCGTGCCCATAGCTTTTTGCAAGCTAACCCAAAATCTTGAAGTGAATCTTGGGTCACGATCCGAAACTATGGATACTAGCATGCCATGCAACCTCACAATCTCATTCACGTACATACTAGCAAGACGTTCAAGGGTAAGTCTCACGTATAGGCAAGAAATGGGCTGACTTGGTTAATCTATCAACAATAACCCAAATCGCATCTATGCCTTGAGAAACCTTGGGAAGACTCATAACGAAATCCATGGTAATGTGTTCCCACTTCCATTTCGGAATCTCAAGTGATTGCAATGGACCCTTTGGCACTTGATGCTCCACCTTTACACGTTGACAAGTTAAACACATCGAGATAAACTTTGCAATCTCTCTCTTCATATTGTTCCACCAAAATGTATGTCGAAGATCACGATACATTTTGGTACTTCCAGGATGGATTGCAAATGGTGTATTGTGTGCCTCCATCATGATCTTGTACTTCAAATCAGAATCGTTAGGAACACAAAGTGCAGGTGGACTCAAGTATTCCTTCTTCATCGATTCTTGCTTACGGAATAGCACCTTCTTGTACTTTCTTCTTTATAATCATCGACTCAAAGATGCGTGGCTTGAGAAACTTTAACTTTCTCGATTAAAGTTGGTTTATATGTATACTTGACATCATTGCATGGGTCCTGAGTCTTGAATTCTATCTTCATCTTTTGTAAATCACACAAAATGGGCCTTTGTTTTAACAACATCGCATTTGTTCCGCGTATGATCTTACTCTACTCAATAAATACTACCACGTTCGCTTTTCGGGATGGTATTGAATAGTGTGGTCGTAATCTTTCAATAGCTCGAGCCAGCGTCGTTCTTAGCATGTTAAGTTCCTTTTGGGTGAAGAAATATTTGAGGCTTTTATGTGGTGCGAATATATCTCCACTTTTTCCCCATATAGATAGTGCCTCCGGATCTTTAAGCGTGAAAACAAGCTACTTTGCTTGACTCTAGATCATGAGTAGGATAATTCCTCTCATATTCTTTAAGTTGTCACGAGGCATAGGCTATGACTTTCCCACGTTGCATGAGAACACATCCTAACCCTTTGCACTAAAGCATCATTTGTAGATAACAAATCCATCCGTACCGGATGGTATTGTCGAAAGCAGTGCGAAATGAGTCTCCTCTTGAGATCTTGGAAACTCTTCTCACATTCCTCGCTCCATACTGAATTTTTTATCTTTCTGAGTCGGTGAGTTAGTTAGAGATAGCGATTCTAGAAAATCCTTCCACAAATCTCCGATAATAACCGGCTAAGCCAAAAAGCTACGTACTTTGGTCACCGTCTTTGGTTGCTCCCAACTTTGTATTGCTTGATCTTGGCCGGGTCAACGGATACTCCATGTTTTGACACCACGTGCCCAAGGAATGCTACTTCCTCAAGCCGAACTCGCATTTCTTGACTTGGCATATAGCTTGTTATCACGAAGCCTTTGCGATACCGACTTCAAAATGGCGCTCATGATCTTCACGGCTTTTGGAATATATGAGGATGTCATCAATAAAAAACAACAACAAGCCTGATCAAATAATCCTTGAATACTCGGTTCATCATATCCATGAAAGCCGCGGGAGCATTAGTCGATCAAAGGACATGACTAGAATTCATAATGCCGCATCGGAGTTACGAAGGCGGTCTTTGGAATATCCTCGGTTTTAACCTTGGTGATGATGATATCGAGCGAAGATCGATTTTGAAAAGAATTGTGCTCCTTGCAATTTGGTCAAACAGGTCATCAATATGAGGTAGCGGATACCTATTCTTGATAGTGACATGGTTTAATTCGATGTCGATACAAAGTCGCATACTCCCGTCTTTCTTCTTTACAAATAAAGCAGAGCACCCCGAGGAGATGTACTAGGGCGAATGAAACCGATGTCCAACAACTCACTGTAGTTGGACCTTTAACTCACGAAGTTCAATAGGAGCCATTCGATATGGGGTTTTAGAAATGGGCTTTGTGCGAGTTTCAAGGTCGATAAAGAATTCAACTTCACGTTACGGGGTAGGCAGGGAAGTTCTTGAAAAATCGTCGGAAAGTCGATAACAACGGGAATATTATTCAAATCGGCGTGTCTTTATTCAAATCCATAACATGGGCTAAGAAAGCTTGACATCCGTTTTTCAATAAACCAATAGATTTATGACTTGATATGACAGTGATTGATTTTAATGGTTTAGTTGCTTGAATTTGAACAACAAGTTGATTAGGAATATGAAAACTAACAACCTTACGAAAATAATCAATTTTGGCATGATGAGTAGTTAACCAATCCATCCCTAAAATCACATCAAAAGCAAGTATCTTTAAAGAGATAAGGTCAACAGGTAATGTGATGGTGCCAACTTGGATCAAACAAGATTTATAAGCGGTGGATGTGATGAAAGTTTCTCTAGCTGAGTCTCACGAGATAAATCAAAGTCTAATTTCTCCGGTCAAGTTTAAGCGTTGAGCACAAGTAGGAGAGATAAATGAATGGGTAGCACCGGTATCAAGTAATGTATAAACTTCACATGAATTTATGATTAGCTTACCGTGATCACCTCGTTTGGGTTCTCTCGCATGTTGACCGTCACGACTAAAAACGCTCTTCCGAGAGGCGTTAACTTTGACTTTTCCGGGATGACCTTTTGAGTCACCATCCCCATTGGACTTGGTTTCGCTTCTGATGCGATCTCGAGCGATATGTCCTTCCTTTCCACGATTATAATATACCTTAAAGCTGTTGTGGGCGGTTTGGTGATATGTCCTTCTTTTCGCACTTATAGCATATATGATGGGTGGTCGTTTTCCTCCCTTGGAACCGATTCTTCTTTGGTCTTGGCGTCTTCACATTGTCATTGTTGAATCTCCTCTTTTAAAATCTCCCCAGACTCGCTTCTTCTATTTTCATGGCCACGATTACCACCACGAGTGGTTACCGCTTTTGTTCGAATGTTTTCCTCCCATTTGGTTTTCATTGCTCAAGATCTTTGCGCCACCGGTATGACCCTGGTTGCGGTCCCTTGGTTGAACGTACTCCCTATCTCGCTATAATAATTGAGCCATGTTGACAACATCTAAATATAAAAAAAATTTATGAGAGATAAGATATTGCCGAATCTCGGGTTTTAAACCTCTCAGAAACATCCTCGTCATTCGTTCCTCATTCTCTACCAAATGAGGTGCAAACCTGGATAACTCTGCGAACTTCGCCTCGTATTGGGACACAGTCATGTTGTTTTGTTCTAGTCTAATAAACTCTACCTCCTTCATATGGCGAATACTTTCAGGAAAGTATTTTTCGTTGAAAAGTTTCTGAAACGTTTCCCAAGACATGCTGAGTGTGGCAGGCTGGGTCCGTTTCACAGACTCCCATCAGTAGTCTGCCTCGCGACGGAACATAAAGGTGGCGAATGGAACCTTCTGTTCCTCCGTGCATCCCAAGACATCGAATATCTTGGTAATTTGCTTGATCCACGTTTCCGTCATGATCGGATCTGGCTTTCCCTTAAATTTCGGTGGTCCCAACTCTTTAAAGCTTGCTTGGTTGTGACAAGTCAGCATGCGTTGCTATCATTTCCACCCATATTTCGTATACACGAGTCTCCCTAAATGCGGTTTTGCATGAGCTGCAAAAAGCTCCTAAACATCCCATCGTTCATAAATCGCTTTCGGTGGTGTTGTTTACAGGAGGAATATTGCCTTCCTGTTGCACGTTCCCCTAGGTGGTGATTAAAGGTGTTTCCACGGTCTCATTAACTCCACCGTTAATATTCTCAGCTGCCATTCTTAAATACTGCCATAAAACAAGGGTTAATTAAACAATTTAACATATCACATCACATATTAACCATATGCTTCAACTGACCAACAAATAAGCTTAGGTATGACACACTAGCGAAGGATTACTCGTCTCTCCCCTCCTAGTATTATTCCCGATCTTACGCCAGAGACCATATCCCTAAGCTCGATACAACCATGCGCCCCAAAATAGGTATACAACACCCATTCGAAAGTAGTCAAAATACATGGTACAAAACAACTACAACTTTATTAATACAACATAAAAGCGTGAGTTTAAATACAAATATTGTCATCTAGACAATATCCACACTCAAATAAGTCCTCATTACAATTATTGATACATTATTTTACAAAATGGTGAGGACTACTAAAATGACTTTCTAGAACCTTCATTCCATACCCCGAACTAGTACTCATTTAAATTCTCGCCTCACGAGAAGAAAAATGGAACAAAAGGAAAGGGTGAGCTCAACTAGCCCAGTAAAGAACATTATGACTAAGATAATACAGAACAAATTATCGTTAGTCTTCAACAGGGAAAAATCTAATAGAATACAATAGACAACAAGTTTTAAATCAATATTCGCAGCGGAAATAATAATTCATTAGAAGAGTTAAGTAGAGAATGAAATCTACTATCTTCTATATATGAATATAAAAGTTCATCGTCTATCTTTTATCCCTGTAACATCAATCAATATATATCTGGAATCAAATATTCATCTTTGCACTACAGGCCAAAGATATTCATCAGTTGGTCATGTTCATCTAAACACTTGTTCATCTTTTGCACTCTGGGCCAAAGATATTCATCAGAAATCATTCATCTTTGCACTACAGGCCAAAGATATTCAGTAATATCATCATTTAGGACTGAGGATGATGAAAAATATTTTAAAGAAAACGAATCTAGTGAAACAAAAGAACAAGTATTAAGGATTCATACTTTAAATACTTTCAAGTTGAAAATACTTCATAAATAACCGAGTGGAGTAAAATTCAAGAATGAAGACCAAAACATAGATCCAATCAAAGATAGGAACTATAATGACAATCTTGGACATAGAAAAGAAAATTTAATTTTTTACGTGAATATGTAGTGATATGTGAATATTAAGTATCGTGAATAGTTAGTATCGTGAATAGTAACTCGACACCAAAAGATAGAAATTTCACAAAAAAATCATCATGCTTAAGTGAATAGTACTCGTGAATAGTAACTCGTGAATAGAATAGTAACTCATGAATAGTAACTCGTGAATAGTAACCCAGACATGAAAAAGTTCCAAATTTGATAAAAAGTTTCAATCAATATTTGGCATAATGATATTGAATAAATAATATCATTTTAAAAAAAATAATATCCACTTACCAAAAGGATAGTACTTTTGGAATATTTGGATATAGTCTTTGAAAGAACTTGCACCATATATAGCAATACTCAAAGTACTAAAATACTCACAAAAATACGCTCGATATATATAGAGAGAGAGAGAAATCTTTAGTTTACGGTGTGATTTTCAATTCTAACCTAAGCACCCTATTTATAGGAAAATGCTTAGAACACCAAAGAAAAAAATTTAATATAATATTAATATAATTTATTAAATTTCCTACGCACACAAACTTAGTCCACAACATCAGCCACTCACCCAACAAAAACAAAAAAAAATGTTTTTCTAATTATAAATATTTAAAACTTCCAACAATTAATAATTAATTAATCCGAAACTTCAATAATTCATAATAAATAGCCTTTTTATCAGAAAATTTGAATCTTGTGACTTTTTATAGGAAATTCAATTCTCTACAACTTTGCAGAAGAAAGTTTTCCAAATTTCAAGCAGAAATTGGTGAAATCCATAAGCAAGCGATTTTATAAATTTATAATCAAATTTCGGTCGAGAAATGGGCCCATGACATGTTTAACATGTTTTAAACAACTTTTGCAACAAAAATACTCTTCCTCCTCATATACTCATATATCCCATATTCATTGTAAAAATATCATCATTATTATATTATAATAATATAATAAAATATTATTTTATCGAGAAAAGATAAAATATCGA
Organism: Panax quinquefolius; assembly: GCA_020205615.1. Classification (NCBI taxonomy): domain Eukaryota; kingdom Viridiplantae; phylum Streptophyta; class Magnoliopsida; order Apiales; family Araliaceae; genus Panax; species Panax quinquefolius. The sequence continues at coordinate 118,496,573 of CM035164.1, read as the reverse complement.
TTTTCAACAATTGTCACTTTAAAAATTTTCTCCATCTATATCCACATAAAATGAATATTTTCCTCATCATATAAATCAATAATTAATTATTCACAAATAATATTCTGAGAATCACAATCTTCGACAACGAGGCAGGTTCCTGGAAAGAGTGGGCTTTCAATAAAATTTCTCTTCTTTGGCGGCGCAATTAGGTGACCAAACCTCTCCTTAGATGAGAACTTTCTAGACATTGCCAATAATGTTATCTAATAATATTATTAGGATAATATGAATTATTGCTTCGATAATAAAAAATCTTATGTAGTGATAATTATTGAAACAACGGTAATATAGAATATCAATGCAACAATTATTGAATCGATAAAATAAAATCTTTGAGCAGTAATTATCGTAACAATTATTGAGTAGTGCCTTCTTACGTAAGAATCAATAATTGGTGCAATACTGCGTGTCTTCTTGTGCAACAACGCCGCGTATTCTCGTGTTTTAACCACCGGGTATTCCAACGAAGATAACTGGTAACAATCGCTACGCAATTATTTATAAACAACTTATACTTGTCGTTTTCTTCATCCAATCGCTTTTCCGTTATGGGGGGCCACAAAAATGCTGGCGCGTAAATACGAATATTCCCAAGCAATGAAGAATATTCCACGACCAAAAGAATATTCCACGACAACAATGAATATTTTATAACCACCGCTTATTTTAAAATATTTAGCATTTTACACATAACTAACCACATCAACCCTTACTATTTCAAAATGATAAATAGAGGAAATTAAATTTCATTTATTAATAATTTGGGGTCTTACAACGGGCGATTATTACTACCGAAGGTTGGGGTTTTTGGTGGGTCGGGTTTTGCAAGGACTAATACTGGGGAAGCTGCTGCTCAGGCTTTGATGGTGAGTCCATTTTGGGTTGGTTGAAAAGAAAACGAAAAGGATGAATTCAAACAGAGAAAAAAAAAACGAAGATGATGAAGTCGCTTCAGTTGAGCTAGGGTTTATCGTTCGTGTGACGCCCCCAAAATTAGGTATACATCACCCATCTTGGGTTGTTAGATACATGGTACAAAATTCAAATACAACTTACTAATACAACAGTCGTATACAATACGACAAAACATAACTGTGAGTTTGAATACAATTATTGTCTACTAGAGATTATACAAACTCAAAAGGAGTCCTCATTATAATTATTAACACACTATTTCACAGAATAGTGATGACTACTAATGTTATCCTTTGGACCGCCACTCCGTTCCCCGAGTAGTCCCTGCTATGTTCTCATTTCCTGAAGAGAACAATGAAAGAAAGGGTGAGCTCAACTAGCCCAGTAAGAAATATTATGACTAAGATAATACGTAATAAATTATCGTTAGCCTTCAACAAAGATGTTAAACCGATAAAATATAACAACATCAATTTTAATCTGCAATGGAACAAGCAATCCATTAAAAGAGTCAAGTAGAGAATAAAATCTACTATCTTTTATGATTTAAAAGGGTTTTCATGACTTTTATCATTTGGGACTCACTTTTAATAAATAATCCACATCATCGAATCACCCATGCACTCATGACCAAGGATATTCTTTAGTATCACGACCACAAATTATCCACGACCATGACCAAGGACATTCGTGTATTCATTAATGGTCATGATCATGCCAACAACCGTCCATTAATGCACTACGGGCCAATGATAACTTTTACCACATCATTTGTAACATTACTACCATGATTACACCGAATAATCCTCGGTCATAATCATACCAAGTCCATCTATGCACCTGAAGCCACAGATGACTTTCAACAAAATATAAGCATGAGGATGATGACAATGATATAAGAATTCAATAAAACAAGTTAAAGAATTAATTTATCCAGGAACTAATAACGTCCAAATTGTCAACATAATACTGCTTTGTAGAGTAAAATTCAAGAATGATCAGAAGAATATTTCCATGAAAAGATACTGGATGAAGCGCAAATATCAAGGATATTCTACTAATTTCATGGAGTGTAAAAGTCAAAATTTAACCAACTGAGTATAATAAAGAATGGAATAACAAAAGAAATCACCACGCACGCGCAGATTTCAGATGTACAAAAGTTATTCCAACAGTAATAATAATAACGGAACCGTGTCGTGCAAAATTTGCACAAGCGAGGATGTTTCATGAGTAATAATAAAGATGGAACTGTGTCCTGTAAAACACATGCAGGCAGGATGTTCCAATGTAATAATAATAAAGATGGAACCAAGTCCGATTGTAAAACACACATATTTAATCTTTCAACAATTATTAATCATTTATAACTTGTCGTCTCAATTATTGATTTAATAATATAACATATTATACAAATGATAATTGTGATAATAATTGAATCAATAATATAAGAGATATGATCTGTTAATTATCAGTAGTAATAATTGAGTATAATGAGTGACTTCTCACGTAAGCATCAATAATCAATACCGTGTGTGTCATCTTTAAACAACGCCAGACATCTTGTACTTTTACTCTTGGGTAGTTCAACAGCTTTAAACGGTAACACCTCCGCCGTTATTTTCATAAAGTATTTTTGTCGTTTTTCGATCAATCCGATAATAATTTCGTGGGGTCCACTAATGATTGTCGCTGCCGCATTTAATATTCCCCGACAAAAAGAATATTCCCCACCAAACGAATATTTTATAACAACTTACTTACTTTTGTAAAATTTATAAATATTACCCACAACTATAACATTATATCAAATTTACTCCATAATATTCAAAAATAATATTTATAGAAAATTCATCTTTATTTATAAAAGTTGGGGTCTTACAACATCCCCTTCTTATGAAATTTCGCCCTCGAAATTAGGGTACGTACCTGGTATGTCGAAGAGGTAAGGATACCTTGATTTCATTTCAGATTCTAACTCCCAAGTCATTTCCTCAACATCGTGGTTTCTCCACAAAACTTTGACTTGAAGTATAACCTTGGAGCGTAGAATATGTTCCTTCTTATCCAAGATTTGAATAGGAACCTCTTCATACGTCAAATCTTCCGCAATTTCGTTCGGTTCTAACTCAATAATGTGGTTCGGGTCTTTCACATATTTACGTAACATGGATATGTAAAAAATGTTATGAACACGAGACATACTTGGCTGTAAAGTGAGTCTATATAGCCACGGCTCCTACTCGATCGAGGATTAAAATGGGGTAGATGAATCGAGGATTGAGTTTTCCTCTCTTTCCAAATCTCGTAACTCCTTTCCATGGAGCAACACGCAACAACACATGATCTCCTATATCGAATTCCACGTCCTTTCGATGAAGATAAGCATAACTCTTTTGTCGATATTGTGAGGTTTTTATACGTTGTCGGATCGTTTGAATCTTTTCCGTAGTCATACATACCAACTCCGGTCCCAACAACGTTGCTTCACCTACCTCATCCCAGCATATTGGAGAACGACACTTTCTTCCATACAACGCTTCGAATGGAGCCATGCCAATACTTGCTTGATAACTGTTGTTGTAGGAAAACTCCACCAATGGTAAGAACTTATCCCAACTTCCCTTGAAATCAAGGACACAGAGTCTTAATAGATCTTCAAGAGTTTGAATAGTCCTCTCCATCGTCCGTCCGTCTCGAGGATGATATGCCAAGCTAAATCGTAAGTCCGTGCCCATAGCTTTTTGCAAACTAACCCAAAATTGTGAAGTGAATCTTGGGTCTCGATCGTAAACTATGGATACCGCAAGATACCATGCGATCTTACAATCTAGTTTATGTACATATAAAGCAAGACATTCAAGTGTATAAGTTTCTCGATCGGTGAAGAAATGAGCGGATTTTGGTCAATCTATCAACAATGACCCAAATCGCATCTATGCCTTGAGAAACCTTAGGAAGACCCAGAACTTGAAATCCATGTTAATGTGCTCCCACTTCCATTCGGAATTTCAAGTGGTTACAATGGACCTTTTGGTACTTGATGCTCCGCTTTAACTCGTTGACAAGTTAGACACCTTGAGATAAACAAAGCTATCTCTCTCTTCATATTGCTCCACCAAAATGTATGACGAATATCATGATACATTTTGGTACTCCCAGGATGGATTACAAACGGTGTGTTGTGCGCCTCCATTATGATTTTATACTTTAAATCAGGGTCGTTAGGAACACAAAGTTTGGAGTTGACTCGAAGTATTCCTTCTTCATCGATTCTTGCTTCCGGCATAGCACCTTCTTGCACTTTCTTCCTCATACGCATCAGCTCCAGGTCTGTAACTTGAGCAGCTTTAACTTTATCGATTAAAGTCGGTTCTACTCTTATATTCGCCATCATCACATGGGTCCCTAGAGTCTTTAACTCTATCTCCATCCTTTGCAAGTCAAACAAAATGGGCCTTTGCTTTGACAATATCGCACTCGTACTTGAGTATGATCTTCTACTCAATGCGTTAGCTACCACGTTCGCTTTTCCAAGATGGTATTGGATGGTATGATCATAATCTTTCAACAGTTCAAGCCAACATCGTTGTCGCATGTTGAGTTCCTTTTGAGTAAAGAAATATTTGAGGCTTTTATGATCCGTAAAGATCTCCACCTTCTCCCCATACAAGTAATGCCTCCAAATCTTTAGTGCAAAGACAACCGCTGCCAACTCTAGATCATGAGTAGGATAATTCCTCTCATATTCTTTGAGTTGTCTTGAGGTATAGGCTATGACTTTTCCATATTGCATGAGAACACATCCCAACCCTTTGCCCGAAGCATAACTGTAGATGACAAATCCCTCCGAGCCAGATGGTATTGTCGTAACATTCTTGAAATGAGTCTCCTCTTGAGTTCTTGAAAACTCTTCTCACATTCTTCGCTCCAACCGAACTTTGTATCTTTACGAGTCACCGAGTCGATGGAGTAGCGATTCGAGAAAATCCTTCCACGAATCTCCGATAATAACCATTAAACCGAGAAAGCTACGTACTTTGGCCATCGATTTGAGGTTACTCCCGACTTTGAATTGCTTGATCTTTCTTTGGGGTCAAAAAAAATATTCCATGACTTGATACTACGTGCCCAAGGAATGCTACTTCCTCGCCGTAATTCGCATTTCTTCAACTTGGCATAAAGCTTGTATTCACGAAGCTTTTGGAGTGTCAGCCTCAAGTGTTGCTCATGATCTTCACGACTTTTGGAATAAATAAGGATGTCATCAATAAAGATGACCACAAAGTGATCCAAATATTCCTTGAATACTCGGTTCATCATATCCATGAAGGCGTTAGGAGCATTAGTCAATCCAAAGGACATGACTAGAATTCATAATGCCCGTCATCGAGTTCGAAAGCCGTCTTTGGAATGTCATCTGGTTCTAATCTTCAATTGGTGATATCGGAACTAAGATCAATCTTTGAAAAGAATTTGGCTCCTTCAATCGGGTCAAACAGGTCATCAATACGTGGCAATGGATACCTATTTTGATGGTGACCTGATTCAACTCCCGATAATCAATACAAAGTCGCATACTCCCATCTTTCTTCTTCACGAATAGTAACAGAGCACCCCAAGGAGAAGTCTTAGGACGAATAAAGCCGATGTCTAACAATTCTGCGCAGTTGGGTCTTTAACTCTTGAAGTTCAATAGGAGCCATTCGATATGGGGCTTCGGAAATGGGTTTTGTACCGGGTTCAAGGTCGATACAAAATTCAATTTCACGCTCAGGGGGTAGGCCAGGAAGTTCTTCGGGGAATACGTCAGGAAATTTATTAACAATAGAAATATAGTTCAAAACAGACGTATTTTTGTTTAAATCTGTGACATGAGCTAAGAAAGCTTGACATCCGTTTTTCAATAAACATATAGCTTTATGGCTTGAGATGACCGTGATTGATTTTAATGGTTTGGTCACTTGAATTTGCATAATAGGTTGATTAGGAATATGAAAGCTAACAACCTTACGGAAACAATCAATTTTTGCATATGAGTAGTTAACCAATCAATCCTAGAATCACGTCAAATGCAAGTATTTTCAATGAAATAAGATCTACAGGTAATGTGAGGGTACCGATTTGAACCAAACAAGACTTATAAACAGTGGATGTAATGAAGGTTTCTCCCAACGGAGTTTCCACAGATAAGTCAAAGTCTAATTTCTCCGGAGTCAAATTTAATCGATGAGCACAAGTAGGAGAAATAAAAGAATGGGTAGAACCGGTATCAAATAAATTATAGATTTCGTTAGAGTTTATGATAAGCTTACCCGTGATGACCTCATTCGGGTTCCTTACTTTTGGGAGGTCACAACAAACGCCTCCTCGCACTACTCTGGTTTTGACTTTTCCGGGATGACCTTTGGTGCCTCCATCCTAGTTGAATTTGTCTTCGGTGTGAACACAAAATCGGGCTAAGTGACCTTCTCTTCCACAATTATAATATGCTTTGGACAAGATCGCTTAGTTTGGTGATGTGCCCCTCCCTCCGCATTTGAAACATATGATAGGTGGTCGTTCTCCTTCCTTAACGACAGTCTTTGGTCTTGACGTCTTTCCATCATTGTTGAATCTCTTCTTCTTGAAATGTCCATTCTTATTGTTTTGCCCCGATTACCACCAAGTGGTTACCATTTTCGCCCATTGATTCCTCCACGCTTGTTGTCACCGCTTCGATGATCGCTCTTGGTATTATTATTTCTTCTTACCGCTTCTTTTAGTTCGTTGACTCGTTATCGTGCTCCACTAATCGAGCCCTATTTACAACACATCGAATATAAACACGGTTTATGAGAAATAAGATGTTGACGTATCTCTCGACTTCAAATCTCTTAAAACATCCGTGTCATTTCTCTTCATTATCCACCAAGTGGGACGCAAACCGGGATAACTCCATAAATTTAGCCTCATATTACGACACGGTCGTATTGTTTTGTTCCAACTTGATAAAATCCACCTCCTTCATGTGACGAATACTTTCGGGAAAGTATTTGTCGTTAAATGCAACTCTTGGAACTTTCGCCAAGACATCTTGAAGACGGAGTTGAGTACGTTTTACCGATTCCCACCAAGTCCGCTCTCCGCAGCAAATATAAAGGCGTAGAAGGAACCTTTTGCTCCTCGGAGCATCTCAAGACATCAAATATCTTGGTGATCTACTTTATCCATGCTTCCGCCATAAGTGGTTACGCTCTCCCTTAAACTCCGGTGGTCCCAGCCTCGAACTGCTTTTAGCGGTGACCGCCGAGAGTTTCCAAGTGTTTCCACCGCATTTTGGGATGAGACGCGCTCACTTCTTTGTTCATTGCATGAATTCTGTGCATAAAGCCCCGAACATTTGATCATTCATCATTTGGTCGGTGTTGTTGTTTGCATGAGGATTGTCGCCTTCTTGATGCACATTATCCTGATTATTGATATGTGGTGAATCAACGGTCGCCTGTGCTCCATTGCTATTCTCAACATTCTCGGATGATATTTTTAGATACTGCCACAAAACAAAGGTTAATTGACATGTAACATATTATCCCTAAAATCTGACCGACCAATTAAATACCACATAAACTTAGGTAGGTCATACTAGCGAAGGAATTCCCCGTCTCTTCCCTCCTAGTACTATTCTTACATCTTAGCCAGAGATCATATCCCTAAGCTTTGATACCAACTGTGACGCCCCCAAAATTAGGTATACATCACCCATCTTGGATCGTTAGATACATGGTACAAAATTCAAATACAACTTACCAATACAACTGTCGTGTACAATACGACAAAACATAAATGTGAGTTTGAATACAATTATTGTCTACTAGAGATTATACAAACTCAAAAGGAGTCCTCATTACAATTATTAACACACTATTTCACAGAATAGTGAGGACTACTAATGCTATCCTCTGGACCGTCACTTCGTTCCCCGAGTAGTCCCTGCTATGTTCTCATTTCCTGAAGAGAACAATGAAAGAAAGGGTGAGCTCAACTAGCCCAAGAAGAAATATTATGACTAAGATAATACTGTAATAAATTATCGTTAGCCTTCAACAAAGTGTTAAACCGATAAAATATAACAACATCAATTTTAATCTGCAATGAACAAGCAATCCATTAAAAGAGTCAGTAGAGAATAAAATCTACTATCTTTTATGATTTAAAAGGGTTTTCATGACTTTTATCATTTGGGACTCAATTTTAATAAATAATCCACATCATCGAATCACCCATACACACACTGACCAAGGATATTCTTTAGTATCACGACCATAAATTATCCATGACTTCGCCCAAGGACATTCGTGTATTCATTAATGGTCATGATCATGCCAACAATCGTCCATTAATGCACTACTGCCAATGATAACTTTTACCACATCATTTGTAACATTACTACCATGATTACACCGAATAATCCTCGTCATAATCATACCAAGTCCATCTACGCACTACTGAATACGATGACTTTCAACAAAATATAAGCATGAGGATGATGACAATGATATAAGAATTCAATAAAACAAGTTAAAGAATTAATTTATCCAGGAACTAATAACGTCCAAATTGTCAACATAATACTGCTTTGTAGAGTAAAATTCAAGAATGATCGGAAGAATATTTCCATGAAAAGATATCTTTGGATGAAGCAGAAATATCAAGGATATTCTACTAATTTCATGGAGTGTAGAAGTCAAAATTTAACCAATTGAGTATAATAAAGAATGGAATAACAAAAGAAATCACCATTACATGCGGTGCTTGTGATGTATAAAGTTATTCCAATGTAATAATAATAACGGAACCGGTCGAGGCGAAAAATTTGCAAGACTGGATGTTTCAACAGAATAATAAAGATGGAACTAAAGTAGGTGTAAAACACACAGACAGGATGTTCCAACAGAATAATAATAAAGATGGAACCAAGTCCGGTGTAAAACACACATATTTAATCTTTCAACAATTATTAATCATTTATAACTTGTCGTCTCAATTATTGATTTAATAATATAACATATTATACAAATGATATCGTGATAATAATTGAATCAATAATATAAGAGATATGATCTGGCCAATTCATGTGAGTAATAATTGAGTATAGTGAGTGACTTCTCACGTAAAGATCGATAATAATCAGTACCTTCTTTCGCGAACCACGCCAGACATTCTTTGTACTTTTACTTCTTTGGGTAGTTCAACGGTTTTAAACAGTAACACCTCCACCGTTATTTTCATCATAAAAGTATTTTTGTCGTCGCTTCTCAATCCGACAATAATTACATTGTGGGGTCCAATTAATGATTGTCTTGGTCGCATTTAATATTCCCCGACAAAAAGAATATTCCCCGACCAAACGAATATTTTATAACAACTTACTTACTTTGTAAAATTTATAAATATTACCCACAACTATAACATTATATCAAATTTACTTCATAATATTCAAAAATAATATTTATAGAAAATTCATCTTTATTTATAAAAGTTGGGGTCTTACAGTTCGATTTGGGGAGAGCTTCGATCTATTGTAATGGTCTACCAGCTGATATATGTTTGTTTTATTTTAATTAGAAATGTTAATTTAGGTTTTGACCATTTTACCCTTTATTTAAACAGAGTTATTTATTTTATAATTAAAAAATACTCCCTCCTATTCAGATTAAATGACGTTTTAGAGAGTTTAATTTTATTCTATATAAGTGTCGTTTTGGAATCTCTATGCAATATTGCACTATTTTTTCCTAATTTACATCTCTATTTAATATGCTTAGTAAATGCAATTGTGGAGAGAGAAATAATTAATTAGGGACAATTGTAGAGAATGAGAAGAGATAATTGTGGAGAGATAAATAATTAATTAGGGATACAAAAGATATTTTATGTTATTTTTTAATAAGTGTTCTTACCTCTAAAATGTCATTTAATCTGAATAGGAGGGAGTAGTTTTTTTTGTCACATAAACTTCTTAAGTCCCCACATAATTAGTCACGTCAGCAATTTCTGACGTGGTATGTTCAATTTGGTCTAATTGAAAAAAAATTGATAATTTAATCATCTAATTGACAAAATTGAAAAGTGAATCATCGAAGTAAAATATGGTCTATAGTTTAGGGTACTAATTCATATTTAAGTCTTTCTTAAAATATTAAGTCATTTAATATTTAAATGCAAGCGTGGTTTCATAAGTATTTGATAGTAATTACAAGTTCTACCTACAACCTCCATTTATTCATGTACTAAAATACCCTTCACCAACTCCCCTCTCTCTCCTTTTTATACATCTCGTCTACTGCCAGTCACACCGCCTCAGTCTTCCTCCATGGCTTTCTTCCTTCTCTTCATCTCCTTCGCCATAATTTTCCTCACATATCAACTCTACCAAAAGCTAAAATTCAAGCTCCCACCCGGCCCACGGCCCTGGCCCGTCGTCGGCAACCTCTACGACATAAAACCGGTGAGGTTCCGATGTTTCAACGACTGGTCCCAGTCCTACGGCCCAATCATATCGGTCTGGTTCGGGTCGATCCTTAACGTTATCGTAAATAACACAGAACTTGCCAAAGAAGTGCTCAAGGAGAATGATCAGCAGTTAGCAGACCGGCACAGGAGCCGATCGGCAGCTAAATTTAGCAGGGAAGGGCAGGATTTGATTTGGGCGGATTACGGGCCTCACTATGTTAAAGTTAGAAAAGTTTGTACGCTTGAGCTGTTTTCTCCTAAGAGGCTTGAAGCTCTCAGGCCCATTAGGGAAGATGAAGTCACGGCTATGGTGGAGTCTATTTATAAAGATTGCACTAATCCAGGTATATATATTTATAGTTTTGATCGGCTTAAAGATAGAAATATTTGGCAAATATAGTTCATTTTCGGTTTATTTCATATTAGTTTAAAAATAGAAATCTTTGGAATGTTTATGGTTAATCAGTCACTGCATAAATTTAAAGGGCTGATTGTTTTAAAAATAGAAACTTTTCAAAAATTACAACTGCTTTCATAGAAATTTTAATCCTAAATTTTATGAAGTTATATCATATTCATTATTCATACCATCTTTTGTTTGGTATATTTACTCTTAAATACTCCTTTTTATTGTTATTTTTTTTCTTTTTTATGAGATTTCCTTGGACAAAAAATGTTTAAATGTATGGTTGATAGTTATGTGTAAAATAAAATGAATAATCCAATCAGACTTTAATTTTGATATATATATATATTTATGAATACATATAAATTATATGTGTGTTTGTGAGTTGTTGGGTTGGTAAACCACAATGGAACCTAAAGTTATAATGATAATAATAATAAATTGGAATAATTAAAAAGCATTTTCACATCTTCTAGCTCATTCTTTTTAGGAACCCAATTGGACCTAGAGTTATCTTAATGGTGGCAAACTACAAATTTATCCCTTTTCATAACAAATAAATTCAATATATTAATGACATTGATTCAACCCCATTAAGTTTGGACGGGCAGGAAGTCTCTATTGTGGAAATAATGGATCTGGTTAGGGTGAATTTGGCACCAATTTCATCCTAGTAAGTTCTATAACTAATTATTGCATCCGGTATAGAAACAATTGTATTGATAAGTTCTATAGCTTTTTATTACAATGGTTAATGCCAACATTTTCTATATCCAATGCAATGCAAAGTTATATGAGCTTACTAGGGTTAAGTTGGTGCCAACTTTTTACCCTAACCGGATCTGGAAACAACATAGTTGGCCCTAGTAGTAACCCTTAGTAGAGAGTATGATATTGTGCATTTTAGTTTATTTTTAGGGGAAAAAAGTGTTATTGTTCCTCATAAATAAGTTATACAAATGATTTTTTTTTACATATATTTTGTGCATCTCTCATGGCAGTATCTCATGGCAGTAAGTCCATTATTAGGAAAAATGGTCGAAAAATAATATTTATGGAGTTAATTTTAAGTAATAGGCATACATGTAGTATTTGGATCCGGTTAGTATGAAGTTTATTTTTTGGTAAGTTGGTCAATTGGCTAATAGAATGCTGACACATATAGAGCGTCGCCTGCGTGTCAGCACTCTATTGGCTAATTGACCAACTTACTCAAAAATGAACTTTATGCTAACCACTTCCGTAGTATTTGTTTTGTATTTTTCTATGAACCAACTGATAAAAATAAATTTTTGGACGATTTGTTTTTTTTTAAAAAGTTTTAGCTTCTTCTGTTCTGTGTAACGGATGAAAATTAATTTAATCTGAAGATCTTAAATGTATATATGAAGGCTGGTGATATATCATGGAGTATACGTTTGAGAAATTCTCTGGACTAAAGGAGTCAAACTGTAAATTGGATCTTTTACTTGTACTAAAGTGGAGGAATTATCAGGAATCAGTATAAAGACAAGCAGTACAAACCATGTTCCACTTAACTTACAAAAATTAGTTACACAATAGTAGTGCGAATAACCAAGTAGAGGTTCAAGGTTAGTTATCATATTTGTTTGTTCAGATGACATTTGAAGTTGTATGATTTAGTTTAGAAGCGCAAGGCTTTTACACTATGTCCTAGGTCAATGACAACTATGTCCAAGCCCAAAATAGCCGAGACTCCTACGGGCTTTACTCTTATTCAGATGTTGAAATTTTATTTGGGCCTAAGATTCCATTCTATTCCATATGCCATCCATGAACAATCGACTGTTAGGTGTTTTGAAACATGACACGAGACAACGTTTGTATGCACAGATAACATGGGGAAGAGTTTGCTAGTGAGGCAGTATCTAGGAGCAGTAGCATTCAATAACATCACCAGGCTTGCTTTTGGGAAGCGATTTGTGAATTCCGAGGGCGTGATGGATGAGCAAGGCAAAGAGTTCAAGGCTATTGTTGCAAATGGCCTGAAACTTGGTGCCTCTCTTGCAATGGCCGAGCACATCCCATGGCTCCGATGGTTGTTTCCACTCGAGGAGGAGGCATTCGCCAAGCATGGAGCACGTAGGGATAATCTCACCCGAGCTATCATGGAGGAACACACCCTTGCTCGTCAAAAGACTGGTGGCACCAAGCAACATTTTGTTGATGCATTGCTTACCGTTCAAAGTAAATATGACCTTAGTGAGGACACCATAATTGGTCTACTTTGGGTATATTTCTCACTTTTTCAATTATTTCTAATTCTATGACCTTTTTTCTCTACTTCATTTTTCTTCTAAATTTTCATTGTTGAAATATTTGAACTCTTCTAAGCTTGCACCATCATAGAAATCCAAGAGGGGTGGCTGCCAATAAGTAGGATTCTTAAATCGGAGTAAACAGGCCCATTATCTAACTTGGGATGTGTAGTTATTATTAAATCGTAAAAAGAGTATATACAATGACACTGGCTGTTGGGCCCTTAATTTCAATTTGACTATAAGCAACTAAAAAATGCTCTCATGAGATTATGAACATATAATTGGAGGCTAAAGCTGATAATTATTTTTTGTTAAATGAAACAGGATATGATCACAGCAGGAATGGATACAACTGCAATCTCAGTTGAATGGGGAATAGCTGAGCTGATTAAGAACCCTAGGGTCCAAGAAAAAGCCCAAGAGGAGCTTGACCGTGTGATTGGATATGAACGTGTTTTAACTGAATTAGACTTTTTGAATCTCCCCTACCTTCTATCAGTGGCAAAAGAGGCACTGCGATTACACCCCCCAACCCCATTGATGCTCCCTCACCGTGCCAATGCCAATGTCAAGGTTGGTGGCTATGACATCCCTAAGGGCTCCAACGTGCACGTAAACGTCTGGGCCGTGGCCCGTGACCCAGCCATGTGGAAAAACCCGTTGGAATTCTGGCCCGAACGGTTCTTAGAGGAGGATGTTGATATGAAGGGACATGATTTTCGCCTAATACCATTTGGAGCTGGAAGAAGAGTTTGTCCTGGGGCACAATTAGGGATCAACTTGGTGACATCTATGTTGGGCCACCTTTTGCACCATTATTCGTGGGCCCCACCTAATGGACTGGGCCCAGAAGAGATTGATATGGCAGAGAGCCCTGGATTGGTCACATACATGAGGAACCCACTACAGGCGGTCCCCACGCCAAGGTTGCCAAGAGAGCTGTACAAGCGAGTGGCTGTAGATATGTAAGTTGTTAATGGATTTGATTTTAGTAGCATGTCTCTGGGTTTGCCCATATTGTATAATGAACCAGACTATAAATTGTATTGGCTGGGTTTTTGATTTCAAGTTATTGAATTCCTCACAAAAGCATGAGTCCAATATCAGCATATCTTGTTTATGTTCTGTATAGGAGGTGTGACATTTGGCTAACTGAAAAGATATAGTACTTGATACTGAAAAGATATAGTACTTGATCTTGGGGTACTCTGTCCCTCGGTTGTGTATTTTATTTTCCTAGTTAATATGTGCAGTTTTATATTTGTGTCCAGTCATTCAATACATCAAGGTGATTTTTGTTGATTGTACATCATTTTTTATAATTTCCATTAGATTTTAGATTTGTCAACATTTATTTGTTTCAATGCAACAATAAAATGTTATTTATTACATGTAATTTTCTTGGTTGGTTAATTATTCGCATTTTATTAATGAAATGGGTTGAATTGGTATTAGTATGAATACAACAAAATCATTCTATTAGATTGGATAAGCACATTCGATCTATTAAGTTTCATTAAATATTATTTTTTGTTTTAAAATTAGAGATACATTTGTAAAATAATTTTTAAGGATAATTTTATGTTCTCAACTATAACCTTAATATTAGTTATGAATTCAACTGTTATAATTTGATATCAAAAATTACATTGAAGATCGTAGAGTTTACCAATCGTTGAGTTAGTCTAGTCAAATACTCTACGATCAACATGAAATTCTACGATTAGGAAAATCGTAGAGTATATCAGCTCTGATAATGAACTGACAATGTCAAGACTCGTAGAGTGAAGATCTTAAGATGGTTACTGAACATCTTAAGATTAAAAATAAGATCAGGTCGAATTGTGTTTAACAACTAGTTGGGTGAAGTGACAACAATCCGTGTGAATGTCACTGAAGCAGTCTAATTTGACACATCACAAACGAAAGTAAGCCAACACATACTCTCTAAAAGTAGAGGTCTTCTAAGATCGGAGTATTAAATGAGCAACGACAACTTTCCAACAGGAAAATCTCGAGAACGTCTATAAAAGGCACACAAATTCAATCCTTGATCGAAATATACAAGTTGAATCGCAGCTCAAATCTCAAGAATTCTACTCTACAATCTAGAACGACTTTTTTTGTTGCCAAGTCTTTCATCACTAGACTTAAAGTCACTTAGTAACACCTCCAAATCACTCGTTCTATTTGTGATTGTTTAGGTTTTAGTGACCATCTGTAACCAAGTTTAAGTGACTTGAAGGGTTCTATGTGAACCGGTCTAAGTGACTTGTGTAACTATTCTTCGTGAACAAATCTTGGTGATCGCACATCTTTAGTGGATTATACTTACTCGAAGAGTAGAAAAGTGAAAAAAGAGATCTTTGTGCTATGAACCACTTAAAATTCTCTATCATCTTTACTTTATGCATTTACATTTTTGTAAAGTACTTCCTCCGTCCCATAATAAAAGTCATTATTACTATTTTGGATAGTCCCATGTTAAATGTCCATTTTTTTTTAATAACCAAATTTTTACACATATTTTCCTATTATACCCGTAGCAGTAAATATCTCATACCTTTCTTATTCTAATTCTCTCTCCATATTTAATGACATTATTATGGACAATTTTGTCATTTTATTCATCTTCTTAATATGCGTAAAAAGTCTACCAAAATTTTTATTCTGGGATGGAGAGAGTATTTAATTTGTTTGTGATGCAATTCCACTGATTCGATAAATTCAGAATTGCGAATTCTTTTAAATCTTTGAAGGAGATTTTCAAATTATTATTCCGTTGTGCATAGTTAAATTAACCTGCTTAATTTATATGCTAGTAATAATTCCTTAAAAGAATTTTTTTAAAAGATCTATCAACCACCTCTTCTAGATCTTAGTGCCTTTGGGATGCAACACAATCTACTCCCAAGACGTCTGCTACTCAACCTAATAAATGAGCCATGAAATATACCTTCGTTGCGAGTATTCGTAATAATAAATTATTTATATAATTATATACTCCCTCCGTCCCAGATAAATGAAATGATAAAATTGTCTATAATAATATCATTAAATATGGAGACAGAATTAGAATAATAAAAATATAAGATATTTAATACTACGAGTATAATAAAAAAATATGTATAAAAGTTTGGTTATTAAAGAAAAATGGACATTTAACATGAAACTACTCATAGGACGGAGGGAGTATGTATTAGACCATACCATTGCAACTACTCGCAACAAAAATCTACATAATTTCATCACAATATACCGTAATTTTATGTAAACTTGATATAGCAGATAAGCGTGGTGGTGACATTGCCTCGCCTAATTGTAGGATTTGACTTCTAAAATCACAAAGATGTTCACATTGAACAATAATTATTTCATCAAATGAGTATGTAAATGAATTATTGGGCTCCCATTTTGTGTTGATGGCATTAAAACAAACAGGTCTGCAAACGAACCGAACTGAACTTTATCGAACTCGAACCGAACTCTAATACTTTTAATCGAACTCGAACATGTTCGACTAACTTGATCGAATCAACAGCTATGTACGAGTTCAGATCGTTTAGTATTTGCGAACTGTTCACAAACATGATCGAGTTCGTGAACAAGTTGAACATAAGCTTGTTCGCAAACACAAACTATGTTCACGAACACAAAAGACAACTCCACATATTAATATTCCCTTGAATCATTCTTCTCCTTCAAACCAAGAAGCTAATAAAGACAAGGCACCGGTCATCATTTATCAACTACAACAAAATGTATTCATTAGGATCAACAACAGTATTAAGATGGCGAAGATGATACCCAAATTTGCTGAACCAAAATGTATTCATTAGGATCGACACTCCTAGATAAAGATTAAGAACTACGTTTATAATGTTCTCGGATAAACTTTTCTGCATAAGATGGATACTTTTGTCGAATGTATGCTCGAATACACTTTTGGTAAGAGAAGTCTATCCATCCACCATCAGTTCTTATTACAAATAAGCACCTTGACCGTCTAAACTGTGGATGTCGATCAACCTAGGACAAGAAAGAAAAGTTTAAGAGCATGTTAGTCGACTAATATAACTGCAAATGCTAATAAAAAAATACTCCCTCTGTTCCGAATTATCTGCTGTTTTAACAAAAAAAAAATGTCCTAAAATATCTGCTTTTTTAAGATTTCAATGCATTTTTCCCCTTTATTTTCCAAGTTTGTCCATTTACCCTAATTGTTGATAGTCATTATTCTCATTCATGTCTCTCCTCTTTTTTAAACATCCTTTTCATATTCCTACCAATAAGGATTCACGCCTCTCTTTTCCCCAATTCTCTTCCTCTCTCCACACATATATATGCACTCATACTTTCTCTCTCTGCAGACTATTTCGTCTATTTCATACACTCATACTTTCTCTCTTCCTCTCTCTGCAGACTATTTCATGCACTCTTTTTTAAACACCCTTTTCATATTCCCACCAATAAGGGTATTTTAGTATTTTTATCACACATATTGGTATCTGTGTGGAACTCTAGAACAACAGATAATTTGGGACGGAGGGAGTAGTCAATATAATGATCAATATCTGTCCGCCAGTGTTGGCCAAGCATTTTGCTAGGTTCCTCATAAAAACAGCTCAAATCTGAAGTAAACCAGACAACAAGAGCCCTTTAGCTCTCAGCATTATTATATTAATAGGGGCCTAGGGGGTAAAGGACTGAACTATCCAAAACAATACTGAACCATCATAGTTAAAAAACTGCAACAACGACGTATTACAAAATCTATCAATTCATCAATTGCCCCATAATGTGGATAAAAAATGTTACATGTATTAATCATTATACTCTCTGTTCAAAATATAAGATCAATTTTGGCTCTTTGAGATTATTTTACGACATTTTCAAATTCCAAATTGACGTGATACATTTAAATTTATTTTAAATTAATAAATCTTGTAATATTAGTATTTTTTGTTAGAAAGTTATTAATATTCATAATTGTATTGACTAATATTAAATGAATTCATATCATTTTTGAATTTGAAAATAACTTCAATTAATCTCATAGGGGCAAAATTAGTCTTATATTTTATAGATTAACTAAACATAAATGTTAATTAGTGTACTGGCTTGACACATCATAGAGAGATACGAAAAGATTAACTAAACATAAATGTTCATTTGATAAACTAACCTGACTAATAAGATGAAAATAACAAACCACATGTTAGTGTCCTATGAGAAAGAAGGATTTGTGACTTGAAATTTGGGTGATGTTGTGTGACCCCTCACCCAGACTTATTGTAATTTAAAGGCTTTTAGGAAGGTAAATTCACTTGATAAGTTATCATGCTGGTCTAATTTAGACTGGAAATATTCTGACTCCTCCTACTGTCTGAACATTCAAAACATAGTACACTTTCATTTTGGAACATTAAATATGGAGATCCAAAACTTTTTCTCCTAATTTACTTAAATTTCTATTCAACAAGCATGATTGCAACTTTGCTTTATGATTTGTAAATGAAAAGCATACTTTATATAGCCCTTGAGCTATACAATCAATGAAAAAGTTAAAATCTAAAGGACGGTTAAGATCGACTATCTGGAATCATCCTCTAAAATATCAAGAATATTTACAAAGTATAATAATCACATGAGTAAATCTAGAACAGTTTATTACGTAATATATAAAAGAAGATTCTTGAGAATGTGATGTGGGAGGGAACAGGAAAATTAAGAAATTTATAACTATTGTTGTATTGTTATTATTTATATTAAGTCAGATATTCTAGGAGTTTTAATTATAGTAGTAGATTTTAATTAGGAGATTATTTTTTTTATATTAAGATTTTTTACTTGGTCATTAAGTTGTAGAGTTCCTACATAAAGGGTTGCATTCTTTATTGCTTTTCAGATTATTAAATTATTGATTGAAATTTAAATTTCGTGCTTTTATGTGTTTCTCTAGGGCCATAGCTACTCTTATTCCTTATTTTCATCAGCATATCAACTAAGGTAGCCAAATGAGTGCCTTGTGGATGTCAAATGATGACATAGCATAATCTCGTTGAGATGATCTTGTTGTGACACTACACTTAGAAACGACTTAACTAGTTTTAATTGTATCACAACTATTCCATATTCCAAATAAATGTATTTTTACCCACTAAGAAATTCAAAAAAAAAAAACTATCCCTACCGCACTCCATACTACTCCGTACCATGAAAAGTGATGTTTTCATTCTTTAATTTGTTCCACGTGCCGCATCGAACCACGATTTAAGTAACATTGGCCTAGGCCATGTTTAATCATGTATATCTATTTTTATTTTATGTTCTGATAGGCATCATGTATATCTATCTTCAGATTGTGACAACCTAAAATATTCTTATTAAGAAGGGTACTGGGAAAAAGGTTAGGGAATAATGTACCAATATATTATGGTAATACTGATTTTTATGTTGGTGCGTAAAGAAAAAAAATAGTAGAAAGAGTTGCAAAAGCGATAATCAAGGCTAAATCTAATCGGAAAAATCTGGTGAAAAACTGAAGTCATGGGGTGGATCATAGATGTGTGGTCTGTGTGATAGGGGGGTGCTTTATGCAGAGAATCTTGAACTTGCATAAGATGGCTATGGATACATAAGCTATGGTGACAGATTATGCGACTGTGATTGATGGTAGGCATTATTGGTAACGCAACATAGGAGGAATTCAGGATACGAAGTTGAAAAGGATCGACTTTTTGCTGTTTCGTCTGTCAGAGGTTGAGTTCTCTCAAGATGAGATTACTGGGGAAGAGAAGAGGGTTCAGAACTTTCTCAATTAAGTCTAATTATGCATTCTCTAGGAAAGCAGAGCTGGAGACTTTCCTTGGAAAAGCATTTGGAGGGCACGAGCTCCTCAAAAGCTTTCTTTTTAGTCTTGGTTAGCAACTCTTGGTTCTATATCCATCACAACAATTTAAAGTGGAGGCGCAAGCTGCAAGTTTAATGTCAAAGAACGGTTGACCCTTGCGTACCCATTAGAAATTCCCACTAGACACATGGTATACTGTTCATGTTTCATATACTTGCAATGAGAATATTGGCTAAAGCTTTTCAACATAAATTCTTTTGAGATGAATCTAAATTCTAACATAAAATAGTTATATGTTTTATTAATTACTCCTGTTATATGTATGCTCTGGCCTCCCTGGCCTTTCTCCAAATATAAAAAAAAATATCAAATATCTAACCCATGTAGGAGCATTAGACTGGTGGACAGTGGCGGAGCAACATGTTGGGATGGGAGTACCATTATCCCTCAAAAAAAGAATTTTAAACCCAATTTAGCATTGAAATTTTTTAATATGGTACCCCCAATTTTAATAAATATGATATCTCTAATCTATAAAATCATCAAAATAAGTACCAGAATTTATAAATGAGTCAAAATAGATACCCCATTTTTCAAGAAAAAGAAAAAATAAAACTGCCCAACATCGTTGCCTAATTTTATTTTTTCTGTAGTTCCTTGAAAATATTAACAGTCCCCCCCCTTCTTTTTATGAAAAGTCTAGCTCCACTACTGTTAGCTAATTGCAAAGTTCATCACTATTCACTTGATGGGGGTAAGAAAAAATAAAATGGCTCAACGAATGCATTGGATACTGTTCTTGTGGTTAATGTATAAGTGGATATATGTGGACTCTAAATTACGGAGTGAAGCATCAAAAGAACTTGTACAATATGTTTGTGTCATGCAGTGGCCTCGAGACTTCAAAATGTTCAATGATCTACCCTTGAAAAAAAAACTTGTTTTTTATTTTATTTTTAAATTTTGGGAGGGATAGCGTGGTTATCCCAATATGAGTTCATATAATCAGGAATTGTTCAGGAAACTTTTACGTTTGGCATGTGTGAGAGAGTATATATATTTAAAGGTTTTATTAAAATAAAAAAAAAAGGTAAGTAGAAGCATACAGTTCGTGTATACCTTTTATTCATCACTAAGGTTCTTAATTGATTTGCTAACATAATTCTTCTTACAAAAAGGATGGGTAAAAATATTCATAAGAAACTGAAAGGAAAAAAAAGGAGCTTAACATAATCTGGTGGAGAAAAGCTGGGTAATTATATTACCTTAAAACCAGCAGACCACAATATAATAGTCTGAAAACCATTGCGCTAAGGATCAAATTGATTACATCACATATGAAAAGCTTACATATTACATTCGTTTATTTTCAAAATTGTAGGATCACTTCAATCTATCATGACGGATGGTCCATATATGTAAATCAAAGATGCATTGTTCTTATGTTCATATCTGGGGTCCAAATTTATATGAATTCCTGTTTGTGATTTTTCAGAAATACAACCAGGCTCCAACTAACAGGTTTTATAGTACTGCAAATCCATCAAAGACTACAAAGGATCAATTTTCCCCACCAATCAAGTTTGTTTGGGACCAAATAAGGTAAGATGGTGCGCCAAAAAAAAGAGATACTTCATTTAGTCATTATCACTGCAAAGATTTATTTATTTACTTGTTTATAAGTTTTTGTTCAGCCAAAGATACACATTTGCACAGAGCAGAAATGTTGAGAACGATTAGTCAACAAAGACAAATTGTGGCCTTGACAAAATAAAACTGATGAAGAATAACATACAAAATGATCTTGCATATGACATGATTACAGCATGTAAAAAGAACTTTAATATGATTAAACTTCTAGTGAACTTAGCCAATAAAGAAATATTCTCCTTTTAAGTAAAATAAATAAAGGAAATATTTCACGAAATATTTGTGCAACTTACCATTATAGAATCAAGTCCACATCCAATTTTATCTTCAGAATGAGGATGATATGCTAGAAGCTTCTCTACCACAATTTTCTCATCTTCTGTTGTAAGAATTTCTCCATCAATATACCTAAGGGAAAGAATAGCATTCAATATATCGAATTTTTAAAAAAAATCACTCACGAGAGAAGCATAATTTTCAAACATTACAATATAGAGCAATCAGTATAGGCTAAATTGAGCATCTCTTATGAGATCACCAGAAAGATAACCTTTGTGCTCCAGTTTCAATTCTAAACGAGGTAGAGACCCTGCCAGCAAAGAACAACTGATACTACAACACCAGTTAAGTTTTGCACTACATCAACTAACACGGCTTTTCCAACCTTGAGTAACCAAATTTTGCTAAAATGCCAGTGAATTTTTTTGTACCGCTACTTATCCCTCATCATACTACAATCAAGTTTTGAATTAAACTGTGTGTTACATGTGTATGTATTCCTTGAAATATTTTCAATCATGCACCTCTACAGACCAAAGAGAAAAAGAGTAATATTGTTAGAAAGTTGATTTCAATGGCCGAAATATATTACTAAGATGATGAACATTATTTAAGTAATTACAGATTTAATACCTAGATAATCATACTTTGAAGTTCGCGATAGATGAAGTTTATTAGTCACATAATCTATGCCAAAAGGCAATAACTCTTGTATATTGGTATTGGATAACTAAATTGTAGGTTGAATAATTACACAAATTTTAAGGCTAATTTATTGGGACAAGGGGCAAATGGTTACTAGCTCAACGCATGTCAACTTACATATATCACACATCAAATTAAATACAGGAAAATATTGCAGAACCCAAGTTAACTGAGCTCAGACTAAAAACACTTGAACAAAGTCTCTCCAATACCATATAATTTGCACATTACAATCCTAACCATTGGTTTCCTTCTGCAACATTCGAAATAGTCCACTTACGTCACAACTATTCTAAGACCACAGTATGTACTTTGGACCTCCCCAGTCCCCATATTAATAAACGTAAATATGTGTGGCATTTTTAATCAAAATTCATTTCAAATGTCGAACAGAGTGTTTATTTGGTGATTGGCATTCAGATTGGAAGCCACTACCATCTGAACTGATTCAAATAATAACACACTAGTTTAAAAGGTATAAATTTAAACTCAGTACCTCCCCAAAACAGTTGTGTTAAAATAATGACACTTTTCCATCATTAACATTTAACAATACAGAGACCGTATATCACATATTTATATGTATAGATTCTTAAATAATGATTGAGCCCAAAAGTAAATTATTAAATTCCATAAAAATAAATGCTATTACATAATTGACACAAATCACAAAACCGTAAAATCTCAAATGGTTTTATAAAGTGATAAAAGGGCTCAAAATGGGACCTTCGAGAGTGAAGAATTTCTTTGACGAGTAAAGCTATGGGCTCTATATCTTTGAGTATCTCTTCTTCTTTATCTTTCCATTTCCTAAAATCTGGATCGTCTATCCTCGGGTAACTGGGTGGCTCTTTGGCACTCGGTACCGAGGTGTTCACCGCAGAGGATAAGTTCTCGTCCGGCAGGGTCAGCTCGGCGGAGCTGGACCACGGCCGGCGGGTCAGCAAATTGACGGCGACGGCGAGTCTTTGGTGTTGGAGGCGGAGGACGGGGAGTCCTCTTAGAAGCAGGGGAGCAGCCATCCTATTAAATGCCATGTGAAAATGGTGTAGACTGTGTTTTGCCTTCGACCATCACATTTAAATAATTGAACTTTTTTATTTTTATTTTTATTTTTTTCACTGTCAATTAATTGAATTTACATTTTCATTATTTATATTAAAAAAAGTGAAAAAAACAAACATCTCAGGTCTCAACGGGTAAAGCTTACATGTATGTCAAATTATCTTATGATGTCATTAAAGTTTTAAAATGAGCAAACAGTTCGGATTCGATTCGTACTTATTTGACTAAAAATTCGATTCGAAATCGATTCAAAATATAAATAACTCAAATATGAACACATTTTAAAGTTTGATAAATTACCCGAATCTCTTCACATTGTAATTTTTTATTGATAATCGGATCATATTCGTTCAAAAAGTTTAAACTGCAGGCTCGATTCAGAATCGTGACTCGGTAGCTAAATGAGCCTCAATCAAACCTTATTTTATACTCGATAAATTTTATAAACCAAATATGAACAACTCAATACTCGGATCGATTCGATTTGTTTATACCCTTAGTTATCATGTCTAACTGGGAATTAATATTAAATTCATAAAACTAAAATATTTTATTAAATATAGTACTCCTACTCATTCTAAAATATAAGATTAGTATTAATTTTTAAATTTAATTAAAATATTATTAAATT
Organism: Panax quinquefolius; assembly: GCA_020205615.1. Classification (NCBI taxonomy): domain Eukaryota; kingdom Viridiplantae; phylum Streptophyta; class Magnoliopsida; order Apiales; family Araliaceae; genus Panax; species Panax quinquefolius. The sequence continues at coordinate 118,472,250 of CM035164.1, read as the reverse complement.
TAAAATTAGTTTAATTTTAAATAATACTGTTATAAACATTGTATACTATTTAAGTAGTATTATTAATTATTAAATTTATTGTGTTTAAAAATTAAATAAATTATATCAATTTTATTTAAAAATAATTTTTAAATTAATTATGAAAAATCAAACTTAATTCCATATTTTATCATGAACCCGCTTCCTTCCTCACAAACTCATCTTTGTGACTTTATTGTTATTTGATTTCATGAGACCCAGGATTTTTTATGAATAAAGATTTAATTTTTTCGAAATAATTTTTTGAATATTATGGTGTGGATTTGATATAATGTTATAGTTGTGGGTAGTATTTATAAATTTTGCAAATTGTGCGAAGTTGTCATATTATATTCGATCATTGGGAGAATATTTGTTTTATCAGGGAATATTAGATTCGCAAGAACTAAGATCAATCATCGGTGGACCACACAACGGAATTATTGTCGGAATGAGAAAGCGATAAAAATATTTTATTAAAAATAACCACGGAAGTTTTAATTAATAATGTTGAACTACCTTCGGTAAAAAGTAAAAATACGATGTGTCGTACAAGGTTGCGTAGTAGCCTTGCGGTATTGATTATTGATGCTTATGTGATAAGTCACTCGGTTTTGTTTTATTGGTATTATTAATGTAATAAAGCGAGTAATACTTTTATAAAGTTATTCTATAAATAGAATATATTATATTCTATTACGATAAATATTCGAATAGTATTTTGCATAGTAAAATCTTTTTTATATAAAAGCAGAATACTTTTATAAAGTTATTCTATAAATAGAATATATTATATTTTATTACGTAGTGTTGTATAGTATTTGCGTAGTAAAATCTTTTTATATAAAACAAAATACTTTTATAAAGTTATTTGTTTTATTAGACAATAATTAGAATATATTATATTTTATTATGCATAGTGTTTGCATAGTAAAATCTTTTATAAAGTTATTCGTTTTATTAGATTATAAATAGAATATATTATATTTTATTTAAAAGATTTTGCTTTAAATATGTAATAGTCAGATTAAAGTAAATCAAACTGGACTGTTCATGAGTTGAATTCTTATCACGATCCATTTTTTTATAAATAGAAGTTTCATTCATTCATTATTTTTCTTTAATTCATTCAAACTCTAGAGAGATAAACTATAGAGAGAAAGAAGAAAAACGTTCTGCTACTTCACTACTTCTATATCCAATACTCTTCTTTCTAAGGTAGGAAATATTATTTGTTGTACTTTCGTAGAAGGGTGTTATTCTTTTGTATTCATGAAGAGAATTTATGTTATTCCATTCTTTATTATTCATTGGAATAACTCAGATACGCAAGCTACCCTATACTTGGTGACATTCTTCATTATTCCGTCTTTATTATTCTCGTTGGAATATCACATGCATGCGTTTTACGCCAGACACGATTAAAATCTTTATTATTACATTGCTGGAATATCATGTGCATGCGTTTTCTGTGGGATTCGATTCCGCCTTCTTTATTATACATTGGAATATCATGCACGCCTTAGGACTGGTTCCGTCTTTTTATTATTATTCATTGGAATATCCATGCATGCGTTTACGTGGGACTGATTCGCCCTTATTAGTATTCTCATTGGAATAACTCGCATACGCAAGTACTGCGCATGCATGGTGATTTCTGTTGTTATTCCATTCTTTATTATTCTCATTGGAACATCCCGTCGGTGCAATTTACTTTGACACGGTTAAGATTAATTATTATTCTGTTGGAATAACTCCGCATCATCTGAAATCACCGCATGCATGGTGATTTCTTTTGTTATTCCATTCTTTATTATATCGGTTGGTTAAAGTTTTGACTTTATACTCCATAAAATTAGGAGAATATCCTTGATATTTGTCAGACTTCATCCGATATCTTTTCATGGAAATATTCTTACGAGCATTCTTGAATTTTACTCTACAAAGTCAGTATTATGTTGACAATTTGGGACGTTATTAGTTCTGGATAAATTAATTCTTGAACTTATTTTATTGGATTCTTATATCATTGTCATCATCCTCATGCTTATATTTTGTTGAAAGTCATACATGGCTAGTGGTGCGTAGATGGACTTGGTATGATTATTATGACTGGGATTATTCGGTGTAATCATTAACCGTAATGTTACAAATGATATGAAAAAAGTCCTCATTGGCCCGTAGTGCATTGATGGACAGTTTTTGGTATGATTATGACTATGGATTCTCTTCGGCCAAGGGTGCAAAGATGAATTATTTTATGGCATGATCTGGACCGTTGATGAAAATATGATTATTCTTGGCCCGTAGTGCATGGATAATTGTGGTCTAAAGAATATCCTTGGCCGTAGTGCAGGGGTGATTCGATGATGTGGATTATTTATTAAGCTGAGTCCCAGCGAGAAAAGTGATGAAAAACCTTTTAAATCATAAAAGATAGTAGATTTTATTCTCTACTTGACTTTTCTAATGGATTGCTTGTTCCGCTGCAGTTAAACTTGATGTTTGTTATATTGTATCAGTTTAACATTGTTGAAGGCTAATGATAATTTATTACGCATTATCTTAGTCATAATATTTCTTCTTTGGGCTAGTTGAGCTCACCCTTTTCTTTTTTGTTCTCTCCAGAAATGAGAATATAATTGGACGAGAGTCGGGAACAGTGATGGTCCTAGATGGTGCATTAGTAGTCCTCACTATTTCGTGAAATAGTGTGATAATAATTGTAATAAGGACTCCTTTTGAGTTTGTATACTCTCTAGTAGACAATATTTGTATTCAAACTCACGGTTTATGTTTTGTCAGATTATACATAGTGATTATATTATTAAGTTGTATTTGAATTCTGTACCATGTATCTGGCGACTCAAGATGGGTGATGTATACCTAATTTTGGGGGCGTCACAATTTTCCCTTTTGTTTTTATCTTTTGCCGATTTTTATCACTCCCCCTGTCTCTAAAAGGATGAATAAAGTACAATTTATATACATATTAAGAAAAAGAAAAATAAAAAAAATAAAAAAGTTTTAAATTTGTGACACCCCCAAAATAGGTATACATCACTCATTCTGAGTCGCCAAATACATGACACAGAATTCAAATACAAACTTAATTATACAACTGTCGTGTAAAATATGACAAAACATAGCTGAGAGTTTTAATACGAATATTGTGATGCCCCCAAAATAGGTATACATCACCCATCTTGAGTTGCCAAATACATGGTACAAAATACAAATAAAAACTTAATTATACAATTGTCGTGTAAAATACGACAAAACATATGCTATGAGTTTTAATACAAATAATGTCATCTAGACAATATCCACACTCAACGGAGTCCTCATTACATTTATTATCACCCTATTTTATAGAATAGTGAGGACTACTAAAACAACCATCTGGACCGTCAATCCGTTCCCCGACTCGTGTCCCAGCTATATTCTCATTTCCTGAAGAGAACAGTGAAAGAAAGGGTGAGCTCAACTAGCCCAATAAGAAATATTATGACTAAGATAATGCAGAATAATTTATTGTTAGCTTTCAACAATGTTAAACTGATAAAATATAACAAACATCAAGTTTAACTGCAGCGGAACAAGCAATCCATTAGAAGAGTCAAGTAGAGAATAAAATCTACTATCTTCTATGATTTAAAAGGTTTTTCATCACTTTTATCGCTGAGACTCAGTTTAATAAATAAACCACATCATCCCTGCACTACGGCCAAGGATATTCATTAGTATCACGACCACAAATTATCCATGCACTACGAGCCAAGGATATTCGTGTATTCATCAATGATCATGATCATGCCAACAACTGTCCATCAATGCACTACGGCCAATGAGGACTTTTGCCACATCATTTGTAACATTACTACCATGGTTATAATTGAATAATCCTCGGTCGAATCATACCAAGTCCATCTATGCACTACATGTGCCATGATGACTTTCAACATATTATAAACATGAGGATGATGACAATGATATAAGAATTCAATAAAACAAGTTCAAGGATAAATTTTTAAAGATTTATAATTTAATTTATCCAGAAATTAATAACGTCCAAATTGTCAACATGATACTGTTTTGTGGAGTAAAATTAAAAAAATGCTCAGAAGAATATTTTCATGAAAAGATACTGGATGAAGCGCAAATATCCAAGATATTCTACTAATTTCATGGAGTATAGAAGCCAAAACTTTAACCAACTGAGTATAATAGAATATATGAAACTGCAAATGGATTTTTGCCCGCTATGCGGTAATCCACGTAGACAGATCATTTCCATAATTTAATAAGGAATGAATACGAATGATCATTCACCATGCATGCGGTAGTCCACATAGAAAAGTTATTCCAATGAATAATAAAAAATTGGAACCAGTCATATGTAATCCGCATGCATGCATGGATATTCCAATGAATAATAAAGAAGGGAACTCAGTCATGCGTAATCCGCATGCATGTGATATTACAAATGTAATAATAAAGAACTAATAACAACAGAATTTTAAGCACGCGATAGACCAGCATGCATACATGTTATTCCAACAAAATAATAAAGAATGGAATAATGAGAAGAATTTCACCATGTATGCGGCAGATCAGCACAGATAAAGTTATTCCAACATAATAATAAAGAATGGAATAACAACCCTTACGAGTATTGAAAGAAAATAACTCTCTTCATGAATACGAAAGAAATAATACCCCTTACCTTAGAAAAACTGGATACTGAAATAGTGTGGTAGCAGACTTCTCTTCTTCTTTCTCTCTATAATAAATGCTCTCGTGAGACTTAGTGAATTGGTGAGAATGAAAGAAGAATGAGCTTCTATTTATAGGAAAATATAGTTTCGATAATTACACGTTTTGGGGCTCGAAATATTACAGTATAATACCTTCCTCTTTTTCTTTATTTTTAATTTATTCATGCAAGTATTATCAATCTTAGACCACCTCCCCTAATAGTACATGAATGTGAATCAATAGTACACACATGTGAACAAATAGTTATAAGCATGTAAAATAATAGCAATTAATTGCTCATTTATCCAGTTAATTATCTGATGGGTCAATATAACCTCCAGACATCCATTATTATCGAAATAAATGTCGATTTCCATTAACACTAATAATCCCAACACAATGGAAATATCAAATTCATCTTTAATCAACACGAACTTATTCATCATTAATATTATAACTCACAATATTTAACAACCGTGTCGCTCCTGGGAAAGAGGGGCTTTCTCGATAAGGATTTCTCCTTTATTAGCGCAATTAGGTGACCAAACCTCTCCTCGATGTAACTTCTAGACATCATCAACATTGTAAATAATAATATGAATAACTTTATCGTCTCAATTATTGATTAAATAATATAAAATATTATGCGGATGATACTATGACAATAATTGAATCAATAATACGAGAGATATGACGCAAGCAATTCATCGTAGTAATAATTGAGTATAACCGAGTGACTTCTCACGTAAGCATCAATAATCAATACCGTGTGCTACTACGCAACCACGCCAGACATCGTACTTTTACTACCGGGTAGTTCAATAGTTTTAACGGTAACACTTTCGCCGTTATTTTTATAAAAAGATAATTCTATCATTTTCTAACTACGATAATACTTCCGTTGTGGGGTCCACCAATGATTGTGCCGTCGCATTTAATATTCCCTGTTAAAACGAATATTCCCCGACCAATCGAATATTATATAACCACTTGCTTACTTTGCAAAATTGATAAATATTACCCACAACTATAACATTATATCAAATGCACACCACAATATTCAAAAATATATTTCGAGAAAATTATTCTTTATTCATAAAAGTTGGGGTCTTACAACCTCCCCTTCTTATGAAATTTCGTCCTCGAAATTAGAACGAAATTAGGGTACGTACCAGGTATATCGAAGAGGTGAGGATATCTTGACTTCATCTTAGATTCTAACTCCCAGGTCATTTCCTCCATATCGTAGTTTCTCCACAAAACTTTGACTTGAGGTATAACCTTGGAGCGTAGAATATGATCCTTCTTATCCAAGATTTTAACAGGTAACTCTTCATATGTTAAATCTTCCTCTATCTCGTCTGATTCTAATTCAATAATATGGTTCGGGTCTTTCACATATTTACGTAACATAGATATGTGAAAAACGTTATGAACACGAGACATACTTGGCGGTAAGGCGAGTTTATAGGCCACAGTTCTTACTCGATCGAGGATTAAAAATGGGCCAATGAATCGATGGTTGAGCTTTCCTCTCTTTCCAAATCTCGTAACTCCTTTCCATGGAGCAACACGTAACAACACATGATCTCCAATATTGAATTCCACGTCCTTTCGATGAAGATCAGCATAACTCTTTTTTCGATCTTGTGAGGTTTTTAACGTTGTTGGATCATTTGAATCTTTTTTGTAGTCATACGTACCAACTCCGGTCCCAACAACGTTCCTTCACCCACCTCATCCCAGCATACTAGAGAACGATACTTTCTTCCATACAACGCCTCAAATGGAGCCATGCCAATACTTGCTTGATAACTGTTGTTGTAGAAAAACTCCACTATTGGTAAGAACTTGTCCCAACTTCCCTTGAAGTCAAGGACACAGAGTCTTAATAGATCTTCAAGAGTTTGAATAGTCCTCTCCGATCGCCTGCTAAATGAGGAGGATGATGCCGAGCTAAATCGTAAGTCCGTGCCCATAACTTTTTGCAAATTAACCCAAAATCGTGAAGTGAATCTTGGGTCTCGATTAGACACTATGGATATTGGCATACCATGCAATCTTACAACCTCATTTATGTACATACGAGCAAGACGTTCAAGTGTATAAGTTTCTCGTATAGGTAAGAAGTGAGCAGACTTGGTCAATCTATCAACAATGACCCAAATTGCATCTATGCCTTGAGAAACCTTGGGAAGACCAGTAACAAAATATATGGTAATGTGATCCCACTTCTATTCTGGAATTTCAAGTGGTTGCAATGGACCTTTTTGTACTTGATGCTCCGCCTTAACTCGTTGACACGTTAAAGAACCTTGAGATAAACATCGCTATCTCTCTCTTCATATTGCCCCACCAAAATGTATGTCGAAGATCATGATACATTTTGGTACTCCCAAGATGGATTACAAACAGTGTGTTGTGCGCTTCCATCATGATTTTATACTTTAAATCAAGGTCGTTAGGAACACAAAGTTTGGAGTTGACTCGAAGTATTCCTTCTTCATCGATTCTTGCTTCCGAAAGAGCACCTTCTTGCACTTTCTTCCTCATACGCACGCTACCTCGTGTCCAGTAGCTTGAGCAGCTTTAACTTTATCAATTAAAGTCGGTTCTACTCGTATATTCGCCATCATCACATGGTTCCCTGAAGTCTTTAACTCTATCTCCATCCTTTGTAAGTCATATAAAATGGGCCTTTGCGTTGACAATATTTCACTCGTGCCCGCATATGATCTTCTACTCAATGCGTCAGCTACTACGTTCGCTTTTTCAGGATGGTATTGAATGTTATGATCATAATCTTTCAACAAATCAAGCCATCGTCGTTGCAGCATGTTGAGTTCCTTTTGAGTGAAGAAATATTTGAGGCTTTTACGTTCCGTATAGATCTCCACCTTTTCTCCATACAGGTAATGCCTCCAAATCTTAAGCGCAAAAATGAATGCTGCCAACTCTAGATCATGAGTAGGATAATTCCTCTCATATTCTTTGAGTTATCGTGAGGCATAGGCTATGACTTTCTCATGTCGTATGATGAGAACACATCCTAACCCTTTGCCTCAAGCATCATCAGAGATGACAAATCCCTCCGAGCAGATAATATGTCACGTAACAGGTCTAAATGAGTCTTCTCTTGAGTTCTTGAAAACTCTTCTCACATTCCTCGCTCCAACCGAACTTTGTATCTTTTTGAGTCAGCTGAGTTAATGGAGCAGTGATTTGAGAAAATCCTTCCATAAATCTCTGATAATAACCAGCTAAGCCGAGAAAGCTACGTACTTTGGTCACTGACTTTGGTTGCTCCCAGCTTTGAATTGCTTCAATCTTTGCTGGCTCAACAGATATTCCATGATTTGATATCACGTGCCCAAGGAATGCTACTTCCTCAAGCCAGAACTCGCATTTCTTCAACTTGGCATAAAGCTTGTTTTCACGAAGCTTTTGGAGTATCAGCCTCAAGTGTTGCTTTCATGATCTTCACGCTTTTGGAATATATGAGGATGTCATTAATAAAGACGACCACAAAGTGATCCAAATATTCCTTGAATACTCGGTTCATCATATCCATGTAGGCAGCAGGAGCATTAGTCAATTCAAAAGACATGACTAGGAATTCATAATGCCCGTACCGAGTTCTGAAAGCCGTCTTTGGAATGTTATCGGTTCTAATCTTTAACTGATGATATCCGGAATGAAGATCGATCTTTGAAAAGAATTTGAAACCTTGCAACTGGTCAAACAGGTCATCAATACGTGGTAATGGGTACCTATTCTTGATGGTGACACGATTCAACTCCCAATAATCAATACAAAGTCGCATACTCCCATCTTTCTTCTTCACGAATAGAATAGGAGCACCCCAAGGAGACGTACTAGGACGAATGAAACCGATGTCTAACAATTTCTGCAATTGGGTCTTTAACTCCTGAAGTTCAATAGGAGCCATTCGATATGGGGCTTTGGAAATTGGTTTTGTACAGGGTTCAAGGTCGATACCAAACTCGATTTCACGCTCCAGAGGTAGGCTATGAAGTTCTTCGGGGAATAGGTCAGGGAATTTATTAACAATAGAAATATCATTCAAATCTGACGTATTTTTGTTTAAATCTGAGACATGAGCTAAGAAAGCTTGACATCCTTTTTTCAATAAACGAATAGATGACCGTGATTGATTTTAATGGTTTGGTCACTTGAATTCGCATAATAGGTTGGTTAGGAATATGAAAGCTAACAACCTTACGAAAATAATCAATTTTAACATGATGAGTAGTTAACCAATCAATCCCTAAAATCACATCAAATGCAAGTATTTTCAAAGAAATAAGATCGACATGTAACGTGCGGTTACCGATTTGAATCAAACAAGACTTATAAACAATGGATGTAATGAAAGTTTCTCCCAACGGAGTTTCAACCGATAAGTCAAAGTCTAAATTCTCTGGAGTCAAATTTAAACGTTGAGCACGCGTAGGAGAAATAAAAGAATGGGTAGAACCGGTATCAAATAAGGTATAGACTTCGCTAGAGTTTATGATAAGCTTACCCGTGATGACCTCGTTCGGGTTCCTTGCTTTCTGGGAGGTCACAACAAACGCTCTCCCTTGAACTACCTTCTTTGACTTTTCTGGGACGATCTTTGGTGCCTCCATCCCAGCTTAACTTGTCTTCGGTGCACGATAAAATCGGGCTAGGTGACCTTCTATTCCACAATTATAACACGATGTGGACTGCATCACGTAGTTTGGACTGATGTGTCTCTCCCCTCCGCATTAGAAGCATATGATAGGTGGTCGTTATCCTTCCTTAACAACGGGTGTTGGTGCTGACGTCTTTCCATCATTGTTGAATCTCCTCTTCTTGAAATGTCCATTCTTATTATCTTGGCCATGATTACTACCAAGTGGTTACCATTTTCGCATGTTGATTCCTCCACGTTTGTTGTCACCGCTTCGACGATCGCCATAACCGGTATTATCATTTTCTTTGGCCGCTTTCTCTTGGTTGTGGTGATTTCGTTATCGCGCTCCAATAATCGAGCCCTATTTACAACATCCGAATACAAACACGGTTTATGAGAAATTAGATATCGACGTATCTCGTGTTTCAAACCTCTTAGAAACATCCGCGTCATTATCTTCTCATTATCAACCAAGTGAGACGTAAACCGGATAACTCGGCAAACTTAGCTTCGCATCGCGATGACACGGTCATATTGTTTCGCTCCAACTTGATGAACTCAACCTCTTTCATGTGACGAATACTTTCGTGAAAGTACTTGTCATTGAATAGTTCTTGGAACTTCTCCCAAGACATCTTTCAAGGCGGCAGTTGAGTACGCTTTACCGATTCGCACCTAAAGAATCGCTCTCCTCGCAACATAAAGGTGGAAAAGGGAACCTTTTGCTCCTGAGCATCCAAAGACATTAAATATCTTGGTGATCTGCTTTATCCACACTTCCGCCTTTTTAAGTGGTTTTGGCTCTCCAATAAATTTCGGTGGTCCCAGCTCCTTGAATCATTTTTAGGTGGACCGTCCGAGAGTTTCTGTGGTTTCCACCTACATTTTGGACAGGAGCCGTTTCTACCGATGTTGCATGAATCAGATAAAGCCTCCGAACATTCCATCGCTCATCATTTGGTCAATGTTGTTGTTGTTTACATGAGGATTATCGCTTCCGATGCACATTATCCCGATTATTAATCTGTGGAGACTCAACGATCTCCTGTGCTCCATTGCTATTCTCAACATTCTCGGATGTCATTTTCAAATACTACCAAAAAACAAGGGTTAATTGACATGTAACATATTATCCCTATAATCTGACCAACCAATTAAATACCAAATAAACTTAGGTAGGTCATACTAATAAGGAATTCCCCTGCTCTCCCTCCTAGTTCTAGTCTCACATCTTAGCCGTGGATCATATCCCTAAGCTTTGATTCCAACTGTGACGCCCCCAAAATAGGTATACATCACCCATCTTGAGTCGCCAAATAAATGGTACAAAATACAAATAAAAACTAATTAATTATACAATTGTCGTGTAAAATACGACAAAACATATGCTATGAGTTTTAATACAAATATTGTCATCTAGACAATATCCACACTCAATGGAGTCCTCATTACATTTATTATCACACTATTTTATAGAATAGTGAGGACTAATAAAACAACCATCCGGACCGCTAACTGCTCCCCGACTTGTGTCCATTTATATTCTCATTTCCTGAAGAGAACAGTGAAAGAAAGGGTGAGCTCAACTAGGCCAGTTAGAAATATTATGACTAAGAGAATGCAGAATAATATATCGTTAGCCTTCAACAATGTTAAACTGATAAAATATAACAAACATCAAGTTTAACAGCAGCAGAACAAGCAATCCATTAGAAGAGTCAAGTAGAGAATAAAATCTACTATCTTCTATGATTTAAAAGGTTTTTCATCACTTTTATCGCTGAGACTCAACTTAATAAATAAACCACATCATCCTTGCACTACGGCCAAAGATATTCATTAGTATCACGACCACAAATTATCCATGCACTACAGGCCAAGGATATTCGTGTATTCATCAATGGTCATGATCATGCCAACAACTGTCCATCAATGCACTACGACCAATGAGGACTTTTAGCACATCATTTGTAACATTACGGTCATGATTATATCGAATAATCCCTGGTCATAATCATACCCAGTCCATCTATGCACTACAGGCCACAAATGACTTTCAACATATTATAAACATGAGGATGATGACAATGATATAAGAATTCAATAAAACAAGTTCAAGGATAAATTTTTAAAGATTTATAATTTAATTTATCCAGAAATAAATAACGTCCAAATTGTCAACATGATACTATTTTGTAGAGTATAATTCAAGAATGCTCGTAAGAATATTTCCATGAAAAGATATGGATGAAGCTTAAATATCCGTGATATTCTACTAATTTCATGGAGTATGTAAGCCAAAACTTTAACCAACCGAGTATAATAGAATATATGAAATCGCAAATGGATTTTTGTTCGCTTATGCCAGAATCCACGTAGACAAATCATTTCCACAATTTAATAAGGAATGAATACGTAATGATTATTCACCATGCATGCGGTAGTCCACATGTATAAAGTTATTCCAATAGAATAATAAAGAATGAAATCGTGTCACGCCAGAATCCAGATGCATATGATATTCCAATGTAATAATAAAGAAGGAACCGGTCAGTCGCCGTAATCCGCATGCATGTAATAATCCAACAAAATAATAAAGAACGGAATAATAATGTAATTCACGTGCATGCGATAGACGTGCATAGTAAAAGTTATTCCAATGTAATAATAAAGAATGGAATAACAGAAGAATTTCACCATGTATGATGTACTTCGCATAGACAGGTTATTCCAACATAATAATAAAGAATGAAATAACAACCCTTAAGAGTATTGAAAGAAAATAACTCTCTTCATGAATACGAAAGAAATAATACCCCTTACCTTAGAAAAACTGGATACTGAAATAGTGAGGTAGCAGACTTCTCTTCTTCTTTCTCTCTATAATTTCTCTCTATAATAAATGCTCTTGTGAGACTTAGTGAATTGGTGAGAATAAAAGAAGAATGAGCTTCTATTTAAAGAAAAATATAGTTTCAATAATTGCACGTTTTGGGGCTCAAAATATTATAGTATAATACATTTCTCTTTTTCTTCATTTTTAATTTATTCTTGCAAGTATTATCAATCTTGCACCATCTCCCCTAATAGTACATGAATGTGAATCAATAGTACACACATGTGAACAAATAGTTATAAGCATGTGAAATAATAGCAATTAATTGCTCATTTATCCGATTAATTACCCGATTGGTCAATATAACCTCCAGACATCCATTATTATCGAAATAGATGTCGATTTCCATTAAAACTAATAATCCTAATACAATGGAAATATCAAATTCATCTGTAATCAACACGAACTTATTCATCATTAATATTATAACTCACAATATTTAACAACTAGGTCGTTCCCAAGAAAGAGGGGGCTTTTCGATAAGGATTTCTCCTTATTGGCGCGCAATTAGGTGACCAAACCTCTCCTTGACAGAACTTCTAGAAATTGTCAATGTAAGACCCCAACTTTTATAAATAAATCTTTAAAATTTATTCTTAAACTTATTTTATTGAATTCTTATATCATTGTCATCATCCTCATGTTTATATTCTGTTGAAAGTCATCTGTGGCCTGTAGTGCATAGATGGACTTGGTATGATTATGACTGAGGATTAATCCAGATAATCTTAATCGTAATGTTATAAATGATGTGGTAAAAGTCCTCATCGTTGGCGTAGTGCATTAATGGACGATTGTTGGCATGATCATGACCATTGATGAATACACAAATATCCTCGCCCGTAGCGTAATGGATAATTTGTGGTCGTGATACTAATGAATATCCTTGGCAGAGTGCTTGGGGATGATGTGGTTTATTTATTGTCGAGTCTCGCCGATAAAAGTGATGAAAACCTTTTAAATCATAAAAGATAGTAGATTTTATTCTCTAATTGACTCTTTTAATAGATTGCTTGTTTCTATTGCAGTTAAACTTGATATTTATTATATTTTATCGTTTAACACCGTTGAAGGCTAACAATAAATTATTCTCGCATTATCTTAGTCATAATATTTCTTCGGGCTAGTTGAGCTCACCCTTTTGCTTTCATTGTTCTCTTCGTGAAATGAGAACGTAGTAGGGACTAATGGGGGGAATGAGTGATGGTCCTAGATGGTGCATTTTAGTAGTCCTCACTATTTTATGAAATAGTGTAATAATAAATGTAATGAGGAGCCCATTGAGTTTGTATATTGTCTAGTTGACAATATTTGTATTAAAACTCACAACATATGTTTGGTCGTATTTTATTTCGTTGATAATTAAGTTTGTATTTGAATTGCATCATGTATTTGGCGACTCAAGATGGGTGATGTATACCTATTTTGGGGCGCCACGGTTGGTATCAAAGCTTAGGATATGATCCTGGCTAAGATGTGAGACTAGAACTAGGAGGAGAGACGGGAATTCTTCGCTAGTATGACCTACCTAAATTTTTTTGGTATTTAATTGGTTGGTCGAGTATAGAGATAATATGTTACATGTCAACTAACCCTTGTTTTGTGGCAGTATCTGAAAATGACATCCGAGAATGTTGAGAATAGCAATGGAGCACAGGAGACCGTTGAGTCTTCATATATCAATAATCAATATAATGTGCATCAGGAAGGTGACAATCCTCATGCAAACAACAACACTGACCAAATGATGAATGATAGAATGTTCAGAGGCTTTATGCAATTCATGCAACATCGGGCGAGAGCGGCTCCTGTCCAAAATGTAGGTGGAAACACTAGAAACTCTCGGACGGTCACCGCTAAACAGTTCAAGGAGCTGGGACCACCAGAGTTTATTTGAGAGCCAAAACCATTTAAGGCGGAAGCATGGATAAAATAGATCACCAAGATATTTGATGTCTTGGAATGCTCCGAGGAGCAAAAGGTTCCCTTTGCCACCTTTATGTTGCGAGGAGAGGCAGATTACTGGTGGGAATTGGTAAAGCGTACTCAACCTGTTGCACTTAAGATGTCTTGGGAGAAGTTCCAAGAACTATTCAATGACAAGTACTTTCCCGAAAGTATTCATCACATAAAAGAGGTAGAGTTCATCAAGTTGGAGCAGAACAATATGACCGTGTCACAGTACGAAGCTAAGTTTGCTGAGTTATCCCAGTTTGCGTCTCACTTGGTTGATAATGAGGAGAGAATGACGCGAATATTTTTAAGAGGTTTGAAACCGGAGATACGTCAATATCTTATTTCTCATAAACTGTGTTTGTATTCAGATGTTGTAAATAGGGCTCAATTATTGGAGCGCGATAACGAGTCAACGTAACCAAGAGAAAGCAGCCGGCAGAATGAAAATACCAGTGGTAACGGTCATCGAAGCGGTGACAACAAACGTGGAGGGAATCAATATGCCAGAAATGGTAACCACTTCGGTGGTAATCATGGCCAAGACAATAAGAATGGACATTTCAAGAAGAGGAGATTCAACAATGATGGAAAGACATCAGCATCAACACCCGTGGTTAAGGAAGAAAAACGACCACCTATCATATGCTTCAAATGTGGAGGGGAGGGACATATCAGTCCAAACTGCGCGATGCCATCCAAAGCGTGTTATAATTGTGGAAGATAAGGTCACCTAGCCCGATTTTATCGTGCACCGAAGACAAGTCCAGTTGGAATGGTGACACAAAATACCGTCCCAGATAAGTCAAAACCAGTAGTTTAAGGGAGAACGTTTGTTGTAACCTCCCAGAAAGCAAGAAACCCGAACGAGGTCATCAAGGGTAAGCTTATCATAAACTCTAGCGAAGTCTATACCTTATTTGATACCGGTTCTACCCATTCTTTTATTTCTCCTACTTGCGCTCAACGATTAAATTTGACTCCGGAGAAATTAAACTTTGACTTATCTGTGGAAACTCCGTTGGGAGAAACCTTCATTACATCCATCTGCTTATAAGTCTTGTTTGGTTCAAATCGCACCTCACATTACCCGTCGATCTTATTTCATAAAAAATACTTGCATTTGATGTGATTTTAGGGATTGATTGGTTAACTACTCATCATGCAAAAATTGATTGTTTTCATAAGGTTGTTAGCTTTCATATTCCTAACCAACCTATTATGCGAATTCAAGCAACTAAACCATTAAAATCAATCACTGTCATTTGTTTATTGAAAAACAGACGTCAAGCTTTCTTTAGCTCATATCACGGATCTAAACAAAAATACGTCAGTTTTGAATGATATTTCATTGTTAATAAATTTCTCGACGTATTTCAAGAAGAACTTCGGGGCCTACCCAGAGAGCATGAAATTGAATTTGTATCGACCTTGAACCCAGACAAAACCCATTTCCAAAGCCCCATATCGAATGGCTCTATTGAACTTCAGGAGTTAAAGACCCAACTGCAGGAAATGTTAGACATTGGTTTTATTCGTCCTAGTACTTCTCCTTGGGGTGCTCCTGTTCTATTCGTGAAGAAGAAAGATGGGAGTATGCGACTTTATATTGATTATCGGGAGTTGAATCATGTCACCATAAAAAATAGGTACCCATTTGTTAGGTTTGTAATATTCAAGAACGCAATCAAATTGCATAAATAAGCGGAAACGTGTAAAATCAGAGTTTAAAAATTTTACAAACCATATATTCGGATCACCCTTTATGCACAATTATTAATTAAACGAAAAAGATGAATAAGAAACAAAATCATACCCTTGAAGATCCGAGCTTCCTCAGGTACAAGTTCACCTCCAATCCTTTTCGCATTCAACTTGAATCCACCGGGTTTGGTTCCTTCCTTTGATCAACATTAGCCACCCAAATGTTTGGCCTCTAAAGGTGATCCACCAAGGAAAAATAAAGATTCAAGAAGATGGTGGTTGGCTAAACCCTATTTTTCTATCTCTATAGAAAAAGGATGTACTCTCCAACTTTTTGGAATTGCGTATATCTTTTTGATATCTGATATAAGACTCCTCTTATAAAGATATCAGGTAACCTTATTTAATAAAATAAGGTATTATTTAATTAAACTCTTTTAATTAAATGGGCTCCCTAATCTTATTAGGGATAATTAATTAAACTCCTTTAACTAATTTTCCCTCCTAATCCTATTAGGAATAAATGAGAGTACTTATATTAAATTAATTTCTAAACTCTTTTAGAAATTAAAATAATAATAATAATTGTAATAATATTAATAAGACTCTCTTATTAA
Organism: Panax quinquefolius; assembly: GCA_020205615.1. Taxonomy (NCBI): domain Eukaryota; kingdom Viridiplantae; phylum Streptophyta; class Magnoliopsida; order Apiales; family Araliaceae; genus Panax; species Panax quinquefolius. The sequence goes on along the minus strand of CM035164.1, from coordinate 118,455,623 downwards.
TATATATTTAATATTTCTAAAATATTAAATAATAATATTAAGCTATTTAATTTATTCTATCACCATAGATTAAATTAAATATACATAACATATTATTACGATTATGCCATTAACTTCTTAAATAATTATTCTTCCTTTTATGGTGTGACCCTTTAGGTTCTCCATATTAAACCGGTTGTGAATAAATCAATTAGAACAATTCTAATCTTATTTAAATAAATAAATTAAACAATTAATTTATTTAAATAAATAATATTTATTCTACAATAGGGATAAGCCTCCCTAGCGATCAACGACTTTCCAGATAATATAGATTTCAACATTAATCATAAAAGAACCTTTGAGTAAATAGTTATCGTACAATTCAATCCTTCTACCATACAATGTCCCAATTAAATATAAGACATGGAATTACTGTCAAGTCTTATTTTATTTAATTATATGTATTTCAATCCTTAAATGCACAACTCCAAATAATGCAAATTAGAAACACTTTTCTAATTTCATTCTGCCTTGGCCAAGGACTACTGGATTTTCATTTATCGAATCACATAAGACATTTCTCTTCTTTTATTAGAAGTGGTAGATTCTTTATTGATCATATATTATCTCCATGTACAACTTGTTATACCCAAGCATACCCTTTGATATACCCTAAGGGTCTTAAGGAATAAGTCAAAGTATAACTCATCATACACAAGATACTATGATGATCTCAAGTCCAAGGATTACTTGACTACTATCACTACAGAATTCCTATCGATGAGCAAGTAAAACTCCATTAGGTATTCCTTAGCGAGCCAACGCTCAATTGAACTTATTCTCTAATAAGCACCTACATACTTGCTTTAGTGTCTCCACACAAATGATCATGAGATCAATCATCCTCATCCAATGAGCAAGCAACGATGTACCAATCTATCCGGATTCATTAATCCCCAATTTAGTAATCCAATGATTGGGAACTATTTTAGTTTTAAGCTTTCTAAGAATTTAGATCTCATTAGAATGATCATCATCATTATTCTAAAAGCATTGCTTAAAACTATGGGTTTATCACATATTATAAAACAAAGATCATGTAGATAATTAAAAGCCTTTAATAAATTAATACTTTTATTAATAAATGAATAAGAAGATTACAAAGTATATGCTTTATCATCAAACATGATTGGCTTGTGTGCATACTACTTTCAATCTCCCACTTGCACTAAAGCCAATCGTCATGGTATCTCATACTCTTCTTCTCTAAGTGACGATTATCTGCCGTCATTGGATAAGCTTTAGTTAATGGATATGTAATGTTGTTCATGAGAGTCCACTATCTCTATAGTGATTTCCCATATTTCAATGATTCTAATAATCAAATGAAAGTGCCACAACACATGTTTAGATCCAAGATGAGACTTAGGAACTATTCCTAGTTACGTAATGAACTTTTAATCCAAACAATCAACTTGCGACTTCATTTATAGCTATATACTTTGTCTTTATCACTAAACCAAAGAACTCTTTCTTTGTTTGGAACCTTTCCAATTCACTGCACCACTGTTCAAGATAACGCTTTACCTTAAAGTGGATTTTTTTGTTTTCTTGGTCTGTCTAAAAAACTTGAGTCTGTTAAGCCCTCTAGTTTTAATTTAGACCCACCATGAATATGATCACATCCTTAGTGCCGGTTAAGCACTTTAAGATGTTTTTCACTATCTTACAGTGATCTTCTCCAGAATATGACCGATCTACATTAAATCTTGTATATTTCATTGCATACATGATAATCACTCATGAGATCTCTCTTTTCATGAGTCTGTGGGGACTATAAAGAGCGATACACTCCATAGCTCATCAACATGAGACATCTCTTGGAGTTTGCCATGCTAAACTACTTTAGCATCAAATGAATATACGTTCCATGGGTTAAGTCGAGCATCCTGTTGTATCTATCTATATAGATTTTATCCCCAATTAAGATACTCTTCCCAAACCATTCATGGAGGAATGTTTAGATAACTTTATCATTACTGATTGTAGCATTAGTATGTCATTACTTATCCGTAGTATATCAACATATAATACTAAGAATGTCACGATGCTCCCACTGACCCTTTTGTACACACTAGGTTCATTCTTATTTTTGATAAAATCAAACTCTTTTGATTGCCTCATCAAAACGAATGTTCCATATTTGAGAAACTTGCTTCAATGCATTTCTCTCGAGTGTTCATAACACTTACCTCATCGTATGTAATCGGATCATCATCTTCTATGATGTGTACCTCATCATCATCATCTATGATGAATCTATACCTCCGTGTATCTTGGTACTATTCCGTAATTACGATTCGGTTGTGGTATAATAGGTCTATCTATCTGTGTTCCTCTTATTCGACTTGTAGTGTTTTGTGGTTCTTGAACTCTTCAAGATCTATTATCCTCCCACTAGCCCCTTTTAATGATAAACACCTTTATCTTAGAAGGCGGCGTGTTTCGTAACAAACACCTTTTGCTAAGTAGAATTATAGAACATATACCCTAAACTTACTTTAGGATGTCCCACAAATCAGACATGTCAAATCTTGTCCCAAGCTTATCCTTCAAACCTTTTCACATAAGTTGGACAACCCCTTATCTTAACATACTTAAGATTAGGAATCCTCCCACATCCATAACTTTTATGGAGTCTTAAATAATTTTGAGGTTACCATTTTCGTAGATATGTAGCCATTTCTAGGACATTATCCCAGAAGGATACTGGAATGTCGGTAAAATCATTATGGATCGCACCATGTTCAAATAGGTACCATTTTTCCTTTTAGATACATCAATCAATTATTATGTATCGAGAGGGGTCCATTATGAGAAAACCATTTGAGATGATCTAGAAACTTATTGCACAAGTATTCCTTCCTTGATCCGATCAAAGAATCCTAATACTTTGCCAATTTGTTTCACTTTTGAATTCTTTGAACCTTTCAAATAATTCACACTTGTATTTCAAACAAATACACACATTCAACTCTTTGAATGATCATCTCCTTTTCTTATACTAGTTTTGTTCAATATGCAAAATTATTTTCATGTAAGTCAAGTATACAAAATTTATTAAGTAATATTCCGATTTATATAAAACATTATTATTATAAATGAACAACAATTGTTCTTAATTATAATACCAAAGATTTCATTGTCCAATAATAAAATGGAAATAATATTTTTAACAAGAATTAGAATACAATAACAACTTATTGACTTAATAGATTTGGTTCGTAGGCATTGCTAAACTATAAGTTTCTATAGCTAATGCAAGAACCTTTGCTTCATTTTTCACACATAGGATTACTTATCTTTGTTTAACTTTCTACTGGTCGCTTGGTCCCTTCATAAATCTATATTTATGATAACCAAAGTCGGTATCCAATACCAAAGTAGAACCTTGACTTAAAGAAAAATTATTTTAAATCATGAACAAATTTATATTTGTAACCAAAACTTCACTAAGCTTCTTTGGTTAGCCTCTACAAGATGCTTCTCATGAGCTTTCTTCAAGTGTCCGAAGCTTATAGCGGTGGAAGCAAACTCCTTTGCTATCCGTGACGGTTTTGTTCTTATTATCCTTTGTTTTTGCCTTTCTATATACCTTCTTTGAATCGTTCTTCTTTTCGGAAGATCCTTTGGCCCCTACCAAGAAGGCATATGGTCTTTCTTGGTTGGAAAGTGACTCTCATCATTTTTCAACATGTTAAGTAAATCAACGAAGTCGATATCTAGCTTGTTCATATGAAAAATTCACAACAATTGTAAAAGAGTGCGGGAGTGAGTGCAAGATCAAAACTTGGCTCAACTCTCCATCCATGACAAAACCGGTTGTCTAATTGATCAATCAAATTGATTATGTTAAGAACTTTTTGCATGCATTTATAGTGCCGTTGGTCATTCTAGATCGGAAGAGCTCCTTAGATATCTCGATATCTATTAGTCCTACTTTCCTCACCATCAACTACTTGATGTGCGGGAATATAGTAGGAGCATCCATAGTTTCTTGCCGACGTCAAGCTCGTTCTTCATGGATGCGAGCATGATGCATCGACCAACTTGTGCATCATCTTGCCACTTTCTAAAAGTAGCAATGTCTTCCTCAGAGGCATTATCTCGCAACCATTCTTGAGGATAGGCGTATTAAGGACATAAGATAACTTTTTAGCTATGAGAACTATTCTCAAATTCCTTAACCAATCCGCTTAATTGATTAGGTTAATTTAGCATCTAATATGCTTCGCAGATAGTAATTTTAGACATTGTAAAATTTCGTAAATGAATTTGTAATTAACAACATTTTAACATACATTCTTTTTATTAATTACCAAAATAAATTAGGTCTTGTTTTAAATCGGTATCTCCCACTATTTTCTTCAAACAATATTACCCTCACTTATATAGTTCGGCAAAATCTAATTAAAGATTTGCTAGTGAGAATAAGGATCCCATTTCAAATGTATATAGCCTTGTGGTGACACAACAAACTATATATAAATAAATAGGTAGACAACTTTTGTCAATTACATCAACTATGCAACTCCTTTTCTTTTGCCTCTTAGATTATTTTGATCAGTGGTGGCACATCCGAATCAAAATTATCCAAGTTAAGTCCAAACCTAGCACTCCATATATTCAAAAAAAAGAAAATATCATCCTGTGGTGACACAACAAAACAATATTGTTCAATTTTCTTTATAAGCATCAAATGTGATAAATTAACATCTTAAATACTTAATACTTGCCTTGTGGTGACACAACAAACTCATATTAAATATTTAATACTCTATTAATTTTATCATGCTAGAAGGCGACGTTCGATATTCCAAATATCTTTGAACGCTTAAGACTTAATATAAAAATTGAGGGGTTTGTTATTAATTTGTCTCATCTTGTTAAGCGCGCATGCACATATATATATAAAATACGCGTCATATTAATGAACATGCGAAGCATGTTTGCATAATATATAATATATATAGTATAAGCATGCATTATATAGAATACTATATATTCTACTCGGATTGATTATGGACTTTTATTCTAGTTTGGTTCACTAGAGCCACCAAGTGAACCAAAAGGTCAAACCCTAGGGGTGCAAGAAATAATATTTAAATATAACTATTACATTTAAATTTGGGCTCCATTACAAACGGGTCTTCAAGCGCTCCTTGCTCATTGATCTCCAATTTTTCAAAATTAATTCTAACTATTCCTATTACAAAACTATTTAAAATAAATAGAAACCTTGATCAGCAGTCAAGGGGAAGTACATAGGAGGGAGATAGAATTTACATTAAGAAAAAAATTAGAGAAGACGAGGTACGCAGACTCCATTTAATAAAACCCATACATTCATGCATCCAACTAAAATAAAATCCAATCACATTGGTCAATAGTCCATAATCAATCCCATTTATTATCATACACATCACCATATGCATCAATAAATAATATTCATCTTATGAATAATAAACATTCAATATATATATTGATATCATTTAATGGACAAATTTAGTTAGTATAAAATCTAATTTTGAATCAAAATAAACTCCTTTATTTTAATCCAAATTTAAATCAAAATAAAACTATTTTATTTTAATTTATCCAATTTTGAATAAAATAAACTATTTTATTTTAAGCAAAACTTTTAATCAAAATAAACTCCTTTATTTTAATTAATTATGGAATCCAATTCCATATATAAAAATAAATCAAAATAAAACTCTTTTATTAAAAGAAACACGGATTCTCTTTCCTATTCACAAATAAACTCCTTTATTTTGAATAATATGAAATCTTATTCTATATCTAAATAAACTCCTTTATTTAAGGAAAATAGGATTCTCTTTCCAATTCACAAATAAACTCTCTTTTATTTTGAATAATATGAAATCTAATTTCATATCTAAATAAACTCCTTTTTTTAAGGAAAGATGGAATACAATTTCAAATCCAATTAGTTATCATGGAATCCAATTCCAACTCTAATTAGTTATCATGAAATTTAATTTTAAAATTAAAATAAACCTTTATTTTAATTATAAAATTATTAATATATATAATAATATATATATATATATATATATTAGTCATTAAACTATTATATATAAGATATATATATATATATATATAAATTGATAACTTTTATATATATATATATATATATAAGGATGTCATGATACCATATAATATCTAAATCACACACCCACGTGGGTCCCTTGAAGAAATAAAGTAACAAAATAATCCTGTTAACTTAGAAGTAAGCTTGGGCCGCGAATCAAGGAAATCCGGTAATCATTTTTTTTTAAAAATAAATTTTATACAATAAAATTATGCCCAAATAAATTGTTCAAAACACATATCAATATATATATCAAATCAAACAATTAATAATTCGCATAAAGGTTTGGCTCTGATGCCACTGTTAGGTTTGTAATATTCAAGAACGCAATCAAATTGCATAAATAAGCGAAAACGTGTAAAATCAGAGTTTAAAAATTTTACAAACCATATATTCGGATCACCCTTTATGCACAATTATTAATTAAATGAAAAAGATGAATAAGAAACAAAATCATACCCTTGAAGATCAGAAAGCTTCCTCGTGTACAAGTTCACCTCCAATCCTTTTCGCATTCAACTTGAATCCACCGGGTTTGGTTCCTTCCTTTGATCAACATTAGCCACCCAAATGTTTGGCCTCTAAAGGTGATCCACCAAGGAAAAATAAAGATTCAAGAAGATGGTGGTTGGCTAAACCCTATTTTTCTATCTCTATAGAAAAAGGACGTACTCTCCAACTTTTTGGAATTGCGTATATCTTTTTGATATCTGATATAAGACTCCTCTTATAAAGATATCGTAACCTTATTTAATAAAATAAGGTATTATTTAATTAAACTCTTTTAATTAAATGGGCTCCCCTAATCTTATTAGGGATAATTAATTAAACTCCTTTAACTAATTTTCCTCCTAATCCTATTAGGAATAAATGAGAGTACTTATATTAAATTAATTTCTAAGCACTTTTAGAAATTAAAATAATAATAATAATTGTAATAATATTAATAAGACTCCTCTTATTAATTTATATTTAATATTTCTAAAATATTAAATAATAATATTAAGCTATTTAATTTATTCTATCACCATAGATTAAATTAAATATACATAACATATTATTACGATTATGCCATTAACTTCTTAAATAATTATTCTTCCTTTTATGGTGTGACCCTTTAGGTTCTCCATATTAAACCGGTTGTGAATAAATCAATTAGAATAATTCTAATCTTATTTAAATAAATAAATTAAACAATTAATTTATTTAAATAAATAATATTTATTCTACAATAGGGATAAGCCTCCCAAGCGATCAACGACTTTCCGGATAATATAGATTTCAACATTAATCATAAAAGAACCTTTGAGTAAATAGTTACCGTGATAATTCAATCCTTCCACCATACAATGTCCCAATTAAATATAAGACATGGAATAATTATGTCAAGTCTTATTTTATTTAATTATATGTATTTCGATCCTTAAATGCACAACTCCAAATAATGCAAATTAGAAACTCTTTTCTAATTTCATTACGCGGCCGCCAAGGACTACTGGGTTGTCATTTATCGAATCACATAGGACATTTTCTTCTTTTTATTAGAAGTGGTAGATTCTTTATCGATCATATATTATCTCCATGTACAACTTGTTATACCCAAGCATACCCTTTGATATACCCTAAGGGTCTTAAGGAATAAGTCAAAGTATAACTCATCATACACAAGATACTATGATGATCTCAAATCCAAGGATTACTTGTCTTACTATCACTACAGAATTCCTATTGATGACATAAGTAAAACTCCATTAGGTATTCCTTATGAGCCACGCTCAAAGTGAACTTATTCTCTAATAAGCACCTACATACTTTCTTTAGTGTCTCCACACAAATGATCATGAGATCAATCATCCTCATCCAATGAGCAAAGTTAAACGATGTACCAATCTATCCGGATTCACTAATCCCCAATTTAGTAATCCAATGATTGGGAACTATTTTAGTTTTAAGCTTTCTAAGAATTTAGATCTCATTAGAATGATCATCATCATTATTCTAAAAGCATTACTTAAAACTATGGGTTTATCATATATTATAAAACAGCATCATGTAGATAATTAAAAGCCTTTAATAAATTAATACTTTTTATTAATAAATGAATAAGATTGTTACAAAGTATATGCTTTATCATCAAACATGATTGGCTTGTGTGCATACTACTTTCACCATTGCCACGTATTGATGACCTGTTCGACCAGTTGCAAGGCACCAAATTCTTTTCAAAGATCGATCTTCGTTCTGGATATCATCAACATAAGGTTAAAACTGAGGATATTCCAAAGACTTCCTTCAGAACTCGGTACGGACACTATGAATTTTTAGTCATGTCTTTTGGATTGACTAATGCTCCTGCTGCCTTCATGGATATGATGAACTGAGTATTCAAGGAATATTTGGATCACTTTGTGATCGTCTTTATTGATGACATCCTCATATATTCCAAAAGCCGTGAAGATCATGAGCAACACTTGAGGCTGATACTCCAAAAGCTTGGTGAAAACAAGCTTTATGCCAAGTTGAAGAAATGCGAGTTTTGGCTTGAGGAAGTAGCATTCCTTGGGCACGTAGTATCAAGTCATGGAATATCATTGACCCAAAGAAAGATTGAAGCTATTCAAAGCTGGGAGCAACCTAAATCAGTGACCGAAGTACGTAGCTTTCTCGGTTTAGCTGGTTATTATCGGAGATTCGTTGAAGGATTTTCTCGAATTGCTACTCCATTAACTTAGTTGACTCGTAAAGATACAAAATTCGGTTGGAGCGAGGAATGTGAGAAGAGTTTTCAAGAACTCAAGAGGAGACTCATTTCAACATCTGTTCTGACAATACCATCTGGCTCGGAGGGATTTGTCATCTATATTGATGCTTCGGGTAAAGGGTTAGGATGTGTTCTCATGCAAAATGGGAAAGTCATAGCCTATGCCTCAAGATAACTCAAAGAATATGAGAGGAATTATCCCACTCATGATCTAGAGTTGGCAGCTGTTGTCTTCGCACTTAAAATTTGGAGGCATTACTTTTATGGAGAGAAAGTGGAGATCTTTACGGATCATAAAAGCCTCAAATATTTCTTCACTCAAAAGGAAATCAACATGCGACAACGACGTTGGCTTGAACTATTGAAAGATTATGATCATACCATCCAATACCATCCTGAAAAGCGAGCGTGGTAATGACGCATTGAGTAGTAAGATCATATGCAAGCACGAAAGTGCAATATTGTCAACACAAAGGCCCATTTTGTGTGACTTGCAAAGGATGGAGATAGAGTTAAAGACTCAGAGGACCCATGTGATGATGGCGAATATCTGAGTAGAATCGACTTTAATTGATAAAGTTAAAAGCTGCCAAGCTACGGACACATGGTGATGCGTATGAGGAAGAAAGTGCTAGAAGGTGCTATGCGTAAGTAAGAATTGATGAAGAAGGAATACTTCGAGTCAACTCCAGACTTTGTGTTCCTAACGACCCTGATTTAAAGTATAAAATCATGGTGGAGGCACACAACACACCGCTTGCAATCCATCCTGGGAGTACCAAAATGTATCATGATCTTTGACATACATTTTGGTGGGGCAATATTAAGAGAGAGATAGCGCTGTTTATCTCAAGGTGTCTAACGTGTCAACGAGTCAAGGCGGAGCATCAAATACCAAAAGGTTCATTGCAACCACTTGAAATTCCAGAATGGAAGTGGGAGCACATTACCATGGATTTCGTTACTGGTCTTCCCATGGTTTCTCAAGGCATAGATGCAATTTGGGTCATTGTTGATAGATTGACCAAGTCTGCTCACTTCTTACCTATACGAGAAACTTATACACTTGAATGTCTTGCTCGTATGTACATAAACGAGGTTGTAAGATTGCATGGTATGCCAATATCCATAGTGTCTGATCGAGACCCAAGATTCACTTCACAATTTTGGGTTAGTTTGCAAAAAGCTATGGACACGGACTTACGATTTAGCTTGACATATCATCCTCAGACGGACGGGCAGTCGGAGAGGACTATTCAAACTCTTGAAAATCTATTAAGACTCTGTGTCCTTGACTTCAAGGGAAGTTGGGACAAGTTCTTACCATTGGTGGAGTTTTCCTAAAACAACAGTTATCAAACAAGTATTGGCATGGCTCCATTTGAGGCGTTGTATGGAAGAAAGTGTCGTTCTCCAGTATGCTAGGATGAGGTGGGTGAAGCAACGTTGTTGGGACTGGAGTTGGTACGTATGACTACGGAAAAGATTCAAACGATCCGACAACGTATGAAAATCTCACAAGATCGACAAAAGAGTTATGCTGATCTTCATCGAAAGGACGTGAAATTCGGTATAGGAGATCATGTGTTGTTACATGTTGCTCCATGGAAAGGAGTTATGAGATTTGAAAAGAGAGGAAAGCTCAATCCTCAATTCATCGGCCCATTTTTAATCCTCGATCGAGTAGGAACTATGGCCTATAGACTCGCTTTACCTCCAAGTATGTCTCGTGTTCATAACGTTTTTCACATATCTATGTTACGTAAATATGTGAAACCCGCACCACATTATTGAGTTAGAACCGGAAGAAATAGCGGAAGATTTAATGTACGAAGAGGTTCCTGTTCAAATCTTGGATAAGAAGGAACATATTCTACGCTCCAAGGTTATACCTCAAGTCAAAGTTTTGTGGAAAACCACGATGTTGAGGAAATGACACGGGAGTTAGAATCGAAATGAAATCAAGGTATCCTTACTTCTTTGACATACAGTAACGCAATCCCTAATTTCGAGGGCAAAATTTCATAAGAAGGGAGGTTGTAAGACCCAACTTTTATAAATAAAGATGAATTTTCTATAAATATTATTTTGAATATGATGGAGTAAATTTGATATAATGTTATAGTTGTGGGTAATATTTATAAATTTTGCAAAGTAAGCAAGTTGTTATAAAATATTCGTTTGGTGGGGAATATTCTTTTTGTCGGGAGAATATTAAATGCGACGACACAATCATTGGTGGACCCCTTAACGGAATTATTGTCGGATTGAGAAACGACAAAATACTTTTTATGAAAATAACGGCGGAAGTTTTACCGTTAAGCTGTTGAAACACCGGAGTTAAAAGTATAAGTAATCGCGTAGTTGCACAATAACAGCACATGGTATTGATTATTGATGCTTACGTGAGAAGTCACTCGGTTTGTTCAATTATTGCTACGAAGAATTCTTTGCATAATATCTCACGTTATTTGATTCAATTATTGTCGATATTTTATATATTATTAAATCAATAATTGAGACGACAAAGTTATTAATATTATTATTTGCAATATTAACGATGTCTAAAAGTTACATCGAGGAGAGGTTTGGTCACCTAATTGCGCGCCAATAGGGAGAAATCCTTATTGGAAAGCCCCCTCTTTCCTGGGAACGACCTGGTCGATTAATATTGTGAATTATAATAATGATGATAAATGTTGTTAAAAATATTGAGGAAAATTTTATGAGGTATTTGTTATAAATCGGCTTATTATATGGACCCCTATTTACCCATTTTTTAAAATAATCGATAGAAAATTATTTAAAGGTGGGGCTCACATGTGGGGGCCACATGTGGGGCCCATATGTGTTGAAAAATTGATTTTTGAAATGGGGGTGGGAGAGAGTATACATAAAGAGGAGGGAATTTATATATATGTATATGATGTGTGTATATATATAATGTGTGTGTGAGTGGAAAATGGTGGAAAAGTGATAGTATGAAAGTGATGAGTGTAAGATATGTATAAGAGTGTAGTGAAAGTGATGTGTGGGTGGGAAAGTGAAAATTATGTGTGAATATATATATGATGAAAGTGATTTGGGGGGGTGGGGATTGATGTTGGTTACTACGGGGGGATAAAATCAAGTGGTATATATATAATATTGATATATATAAATTGTAAGCATGTTTTTATATATATATATTATTTTATTTTTTGTTTTGTTTTTTATTGGATGGTTGATTGAATTTGAACATCCGTGCGTCTGCAAAAATTATTTCGTCCATGAACAATGCCTTTCCATTCTCCTATAAATAGAAGCTCATTTTTTCATTATTTCTAACGAATTCACTGAAACTCTAAAGAGAGAAAATTATAGAGAGAAAGAAGAAGAGAAGTCTGCTACCTCTCTTTTCCCATATCCAGTTTCTTTTAAGGTAAGGGTATTATTTCTTTCTCATTCATGAAGAGAACTTACGTTATTCCATTTTATTATTCATTGGAACATCCATACATGGTTTACGCATGACTGGTTCCATTATTTATCATTCTGTTGGAACATTCATGCGTGCTTTTACGCATGACTGGTTGAATTAATTATTATTTCGTTGGAACATCACATGCGTGTTTTTAAGTGCGACTGGTTCCATTAATTATTATTTTGTTGGAATAACATGCATAAATTCTATCGCATGCTGGTGATTTCTTTTGTTATTCCATTCTTTATTATACTCAATTGGTTAAAGTTTTGGCTTCTATATTCCATGAAATTAGTGGAATATCCTTGATATTTGCGCTTCATCCAAGATTTTTTTTCATGAAAATATTGTTACGAGCATTCTTGAATTTTACTCTACAAAGAAGTATCATGTTGACAATTTGGACGTTATTGGTTCTGGATAAATTAATTCTTGAACTTGTTTTATTGAATTCTTATATCATTGTCATCATCCTCATGTTTATATTCATTGAAAGTCATTTGTGGCTTTTGTAGTGCATAGATGGACTTGGTATGATTATGACCGAGGATTAATCAGGTATAATCATGGCCAGTAATGTTACAAATGATGTGGTAAAAGTCCTCATTGGCCCGTAGTGCATTGATGGACAGTCTTTGGCATGCTCATGACCATTGATGAATACACGAATATCCTTGGCCCGTAGTGCATGAATAATTTATGGTCGTGATACTAATGAATATCCTTGGCCGTAGTGCATGGATGATGTGGATTATTTATTAAGCTGAGTCTCAGCAATAAAAGTGATGAAAAACCTTTTAAATCATAGAAGATAGTAGATTTTATTTTCTACTTGACTCTTTTAATGGATTGCTTGTTCCGCTGCAGTTAAACTTGATATTTATTATATTTTATCAGTTTAACACTGTTGAAGGCTAACGATAAATTATTCTGCATTATCTTAGTCATAATATTTCTTACTGGGCTAGTTGAGCTCACCCTTTTGCTTTCATTATTCTCTTCAGAAAATGAGAACATAGCAGGGACTAATCGGGGAACAGAGTGATGGTCCTAAATGGTGCATTAGTAGTCCTCACTATTCTGTGAAATAGTGTAATAGTAAATGTAATGAGGACCCCATTGAGTTTGTATATTGTCTAGATGACAATATTTGTATTAAAACTCACAGCATTTGGCGACTCAAGATGGGTGTTGAATTCTGTACCACGTAATAAGTTTGTATTTGAATTCTGTACCACGTATTTGGCGACTCAAGATGGGTGTTGTATACCTATTTTGGGGGCGTCACAGTCAATATTATAAATAATAATATGAATAACTTTGTCGTCTCAATTATTGATTTAATAATATAAATTATTATGCAGATGATACTGTGACAATAATTGAATCAATAATATGAGAGATATGATGCAAAGAATTCATCGTAGTAATAATTGAGTATAATCGGTGACTTCTCACGTAAGCATCAATAATCAATACAGTGTGCTACTATACAACCACGTGTATTACTGTACTTTTACTACCAGGTAGTTCAACAGTTTTAACGGTAACACTTTCGCCGTTATTTTTATAAAAAGATAATTTTTTCGTTTTCTAACTATGACAATACTTCCATTGTGGGGTCCACCAATGATTGTGCCGTCGTACGAATATTCCCTATTAAAACGAATATTTCCTGACAAATCGAATATTATATAACCACTTGCTTACTTTGCAAAATTGGTAAATATTACCCACAACTATAACATTATATCAAAACCACACCATAATATTTAAAAATATATTTCAAGAAAATTATTCTTTATTCATAAAAGTTGGGGTCTTACAAATATTGTCTCGTAGACAATATTCAAACTCAAATGGAGTCCTCATTATAATTATTATCATACTATTTTATAAAATAGTGAGGACTACTACAGCCACCATCTCGGACCGTCACTCCATTCCCCGACTAGTTTCGGTTATGTTCTCATTTTCCAATGAAAGCAAATGGTGAGCTCAACTAGCCCAGTAAGAAATATTATGACTAAAATAATGCAAAATAAATTATCGTTAGCCTTCAACAGTGATAAACTGATAAAATACAATAGACAACAAGTTTAACTGCAACGGAACAAACAATCCATTAGAAGAGTCAAGTAGAGCATGATATCTACTATCTTCTATGATTTAAAAGTTTATCATCAATTTTATCCATGCACTACAGGCCAATGATATTCATTATTATCACATCCACGAATTATCCATGCACTACGGGCCAAGGATATTCATATTATCACCAATGGTCATGATCATGTCAATAACTCTCCATCAATGCACTACGGCCTAATGAGAACTTTTACCACATCATTTGTAACTTTACAGTTCATGATTATACTGAATAATCCTTGGTCATAATCATACCAATCAACAGTCCATCTATGCACTACGGGTCAAAGATGACTTTCATCACAATATAAGCATGAGGATAATGACAATGATATAAACATCAATCAAGGATATCCAGAGTTTAAAAATGTCCAAATTGTCAATATGATACTGCTTTGTGGAGTAAAATTCAAGAATAATATTGTATCAAAAATAATTTGGACAGAAAAAAAAATCAATTTTTGTCATGAATAGTGCCCCGGATGAATAGTACCACGTGAATAGTACTTTGTGAATAGTACCCCGGCATGAAAAGATCAAAATTTAACAAGAATTTTTAGAAAAATACCATTTGTGAAATGATACTAGATGAAAAGCAAATTTCAAGGAGTATAGAAAACAATACTTAACAAAATAAGTGTAGAATTCGGAATCTGAAACGAAATAATATTACTTACATACTACAGAGTATGGAAGAAAATATTATTTCTTACAAATATTGAACAAAAATAATATCCCTTACCTTAGTAGGAGAGTAATTTTGACTGGTGTAGTGGAGATATTCTTGATGAAAACTTGTACTATTTTTTACACTTAAAGCTTCCTTAACTCAAAAGAAATACGCTCAAAATTATAGAAGAAGAATTCTCTGATTCTGGTGTGATTTTCATTTCTAAACTAAGCATCTTATTTATAGGAGAATGACATGATACTATTTAGAAAAATAATCACGGACGCACAGTAAAAAAATTATTCGGACACAATTTATCAGTATGAATTTGAGACAGCCAATTAGAGAGTGTCCTCCCATGAGGGTAACTAGACTTTGGGAGTTTTGGACCAATGAGGGAGCAACCTCATTCATAAGTCAGTGAACAGTAATGTATAATTTGGAAAATTTGGCCAATACTCTCATATTCCACCAATCAGAAGATTACCTTCTTTAAAGGTAATTGCTATATGAAAAAAAATGCAATCTTTAAAAAAACTAAATGAACAAACATCAATTTAAAAGGATAATTGAACAAACATCTTCCACTCATCAATTATTATTCCCATATTTAATCAACACGATATTTATTCATTATTAATATTATAACTTACAATATTAACAACCAGATCATTCCCAGGAGAGAAGGGGCTTTCCGATAAGGACTTCTCCTTATTAGCACGTAATTAGATGACCAAACCCCTTTCCTCAATAGAACTTTCTAGACATTGCCAATAATGCAAATAATAATATGAATAACGGTGTTGTCTCAATTATTGATTTAATAATAAAATATTATGCAGATAATAATGTGACAATAAATGAATCAATAATGTGAGATACTATGCAGCAATTTCTATGGCAATAATTGAATAAAACTGAGTGACTTCTCACGTAAGCATCAATAATAAAAAATATTGTACAATACTGTGTGCTACTATGCAACCACGCGTATTACTGTACTTTTACTGTAAGATCCCGAATTTTAGGAAATGAAAGTATTCAATTTTCTTATAATTATTATTCTATTTAGTAATTGGTTAAATTGATAAAGGGTTAAAGTTAAGGGTGATATGTGAAATTTTTTCAAAGTAAGTAAGTTGTCATAAAATATTCGTTTGGTTGGGGAATATTGTGACGCCCCCAAAATAGTTATACATCACCTATTCTGAGTCGCCAAATACATGGTACAGAATACAAATACAACCTTAAATATACAACATGAGCTGTGAGTTTTAATACAAATATTGTCTTCTAGACAGTAATCAAACTCAAAATAAGTTCTGTAGGACCCCAACTTATTAATGAATAAAATCGAATTTCCTCTATTTATTATTGTGAGTAATAAGGTATTAATTTGATATAATACTTTGGTTATGGGTGAAATATGAAAATTTTGCAAAATAAGCAAGTGGTTATAAAATATTCATTTGTCGGGGAATATTCGTTTGGTCGTGGAATATTCTTTTTGTCGGAGAATATTCGTACGACGGTGCAACTATTTTTGGGCCCCATAACGGATAACGGTCGGATGAAGAAAACAACAAAATTGAATAACGGCGTAGTTGTTACCGTTAACACTGTTGGAATACCCGGTGGTTAAAATACGATGTCTGGCGTGGTTTGCACAAGAAGCACACGATATTGCATGTATTATTGAATTATTGATTCTTACGTAGAAGGCCTTTACTCAATAATTGTTACAGTAGTTATTGTTCAATATTTTATTTTATTGATTCAATAATTGCTGCATTGATATTTTATATTATTGTTGCTCAATAATTATCACTGTACATCATCTCCATTATCAGATCAATAATTCATATTATTTGGAATAATATTATTAGATATCATTATTGGCAATGTCTAGAAAGTTCTGTCAAGGAGAGGTTTTGTGACACCCCCAAATCCGGGTACTTCAATTCCACGGGATTTGGTGCTCACTGTACATATATCATCTATTTATCTACCCATAATAAATGTAAGCCATGCAATAGATAGAATAAAAATCTTCCCCTTAAGGGTTATAACATCTGAATAATAATAATACAATCCCAGGTTAAACTAACCTTAAACATTTGTGCGGAATCATAAACAAATAAGTCTTAACAACATCATTAACTCAAGTCTTAAACATAAATACATCATCTAATAAAATAATAAGTCTTCATCATTGCTAACTTTGCCTTTTACTTTACTAGTGGAAGGTTCATCGGTTCTTTCGTTATTAACTGCAATGTTATTATTAAGAAAGAGTGAGCACTATTGCCCACAAGTATAATAATGAAATAACAGTATAATAACATGCGAATAAATCAAAGACATCTGAATGAAAGCTCAACTTTTGAATCAAGAATGAATAACAAGAATCAAAAGAATTCTGAGGGTCATAAGACCTTGAACTATGTCCTAGGTTATCAAGGGTTATACTTGAAACATTTAACGACTATAAGACTATGAACCTTCTACTCATACTTAGGGGGATCAGCCCTTAGTACCATACTTTGCACAATATCTTAACGCTAACGCATAAGTAAATCCCTTTGCAGGGTTGTTCATCTCAGTTTGACATTCGAGTCCGCACCAAAGGAAGTTTGGTTTGGATAAATCATTAAGGGTTCTGAAATTTAGAACGTTCATCAACTAAGGACTAGTTGAATCAATAAAGTTCACTAGTCCAATAAGGTTCAACAATAATGATATTCAATTTGAATAATAATCTCAAGAAGTATACAATAGAACAATTATTGTATAACTGAATCATGCTTTGAAAAGATAATCAATCTTTAATATAATAATTTGACTTGATTAATAGTAATGATAATTTACTCGAAGTAAATAATAAACTTGAACAATAATGACAAGTAGGGTTAGGAAACTTGCCTCGTGCGTAGATTACACTCTAACTAAACTCCTTCTTTGATTTAAATCCTACATATCATTCACATTCACAATACCAGTTAATTATAACTTAATTAATCATCAATGATTATTCTTTTTGTTTAAACTTTGGTTATGACTATACTTAGTCAAATTATCACATTTATTATCATATAATATCACCTCATGAATAATAAATTAATTATGTATTCAATAATTCAACCCACATGCAATTATGTTATTTACATGATAAACATCTATTTTATCTTCACATTATACTTCTAACATGTTTACATGTTCATTAAATTAATTTACTAACACATTGTTAGACTTAAACATTTTAAAAAATCTCATTTCGAACATTACGGAGAGAGGCAGCTGTATTACTATTACATCGGTTCTCGACTACTTCTGTTAGCGATGGCAAGGTGGTCGTTAATCGGCCATGGCAATGACTTTGACGCCTTCTGGTTGCATGAGTCTCGAAGGCTCAGAGTTTCAAGGCCATGACGCGAGGCTCTAGTTTCGATTCTGATTAGCGAAAATTGCGAATATGGCAAGAACTCCAATAAAATTATTACTACTCGAATTTAATCATACCCACATGATATAATTCATGTATAATCATAACCCAACATTTAAATACTGACATTAACCAATTTAAACACTTAATAACAGATTTAAAGAATGTGAATTTCACTGACTTTGATGTTCTTGGAGGTTTTGAAAATAAAACATGAAAATTGTCACTACGGATTCGTTATAACACCGAATCCGTTCATTTAAACTTTGGTCTCTTCGTATCAACATGCATAACAACATGCAAGTGTAAAATATAGGGATAATATACGATTAATACATAAAATATCACGTATAAGGCCATAAGGCCAAAACCCATACTATGTAATTTTGTAGAAATCATATACGATGTAATATTATGAAACTGATGATATGGAATCATGCAATATATATATATATATATATAAATACGATTTGATACATCTTAACCCATAAATACTCATAAATATAACTCCTTTCTCAATCATAGAGGCTTTACAGAAACTTTGAAAGCCATTTTTTTAATACGTGAAATATAGAATTTGGGAAGAGGAGATTACCCTGTAGAGTATAAATTAGAAGATATGATCAATGATGATCCTTTCACCAATATTTGTTTGATTACACACTCACAATTTTCTCTCTGTGAACTCTATTCTCTTTGGCTTGTTTTCTAGACTTAGTATATGAATGAAAGAAGTAAGGAAGACGTCGAATAAGAACTGGCGCATTATGATCAATTAACCCAGTCATGGGTAACTGCCCATAACTTCTACTAAGGCCATGTTTGGCTAGTAAGAAAAGATTTCAAAAGTTATTTAATTTAATAAAACTTTATAATATACTTTAATCATGTCACACCCACTTGCACAATAATTCATATATCTTATTTAATATAAATAAAATATAATAACTTCTCATAAATTCACATAGTCATATATTTAATTTTCTCATTAATTAATAATGTCAAATTATTAACTCTCTAATTAATAATGAAATTAAGTAAAATACCAATATGCTTATTAAATATTTCTTTTAATACAATAAGCTCACATAATCACATACTTTGATAATAAAAATTCTCTACATTAATTTAATAAATGTAACACATATAATTAAATTAATCTACCACAATGCATCAATTAATTATTTAATCTAATAATTAACTCATCGAAAAATATTTATTTAATTCAATAAATATTAAAATAAATTACAAAATTCTTGTTCAGTACATCTTTCCCCCCTTAAAAGATTTCTGTCCCCGTAATCACGACTCAATAAATTTGAATTGTTACATTCTCCCCACTACAAAGATTACATCCCCGGAATCGCTTACACATAATTAAGTAAATAAATGAGGGTAATTCTTCATCATATTCTCTTGAGTTCCCACGTAGCTTTTTTCAAACGTTGTGGTTCCTCCAAATTACCTTAATGAAGGTATAACTTTATTTTGAGAACTTGTTCTTTTTGACGACAATTTGGACAGGAATTTCTTCGTAAGATATGTCTTTCTCAAAATGTAGGGGTTCGTATTCAATTACATGTTTGTAATCGGCTTTGTATGGTCGTAATACAGAAACGTGGAAAACGTTGTGGACATTCTCGAGTGCTGGAGGTAAGGCTACCTCGTACGCAACTTCTCCGATTCTTCTCAGTACTTCAAAGGGTCCAATGAATCTTGGGCTCAATTTTCCTTTCTTTCCAAACCTGATCTTCTCCTTCCGAGGAGAGACCTTCAAGAAAACATAACTACCCGATTCAAACTCGATATATTTTTACGATGTGGATCGCGTATTTTTCTTCAT
This sequence comes from Panax quinquefolius, assembly GCA_020205615.1. Classification (NCBI taxonomy): domain Eukaryota; kingdom Viridiplantae; phylum Streptophyta; class Magnoliopsida; order Apiales; family Araliaceae; genus Panax; species Panax quinquefolius. Next base: position 118,435,139 of record CM035164.1, on the reverse strand, counting down.
CGATCTTGAGCCGCTACCGGTCGTCTTTGGGATCACTTTGACTATTTCGCTGCCGTCTCATTGCACCAATTCGCCCTAGTAATTGTCTTTCACCAACTTCATCCCAAAGAAAGCGGAGTTCTGCACTTTCTGCCGTATAACGCTTCGTAAGGCGGCATGCCAATACTAGCGTGGTAATTGTTGTTGTAGCCGAACTCTACTAACGGTAGGTGATCATCTCAATTTCCTTTGAAGTTCATCACACAGGCTCTTAGCATATCTTCTAACGTTTTAATTGTTCATTCGCTATGTCCGTCTATTTGAGGGTGATAAGCTGTAATCATTCGTAATTGCGTGCCCATGCATTCCTGTAGACGTTTCTAGAAGTTCGATGTAAAACGCGGATCTCTATCAGAAATAATTGACACAGGCACTCCGTGCGTCAAAACAATCTCTTTTACGTATAGCCTCACCAACTGATCTAAGTTGAATCTTATTTTGATCGGAAGGAAGTGTGCAGATTTCGTCAATCGGTCAACGATAACCCATACTGTGTCGTAGCCTTTCTGAGTCGTTGGAAGGCCAACCACGAAGTCCATTGTGATATGTTCCCATTTCCATTCTAGGATCTCTAATGGTTGTAGCAATCCACTCGGTCTCTGATGTTCCGCTTTCACTTTCTGACAGGTCAGACACTTGGCAACACATTCTGCAACATCTCGTTTCAAATTCGGCCACCAGAAATGTTGTCGAAGATCTTGGTACATTTTGGTACAACCAGGGTGAATTGAATATCGTGAACTATGAGCCTCGCTCAAAATGTCTTCCTTAATTTCTTGTACTGGCGGTACCCAAATTCTACTCTCAAATCTCAGTATTCCTTCCTTATCCATCTTAAATCTTGGTTCAGTTCCTTCAGATATCTTCTTTGTCATCTTTTTACATTCTTCGTCCTGAAGCTGAGCCTCCTTAACTTTATCCAGTAGGGTTGTACCAGATTGCATCTGAAATAGCTTCTCATCAATTTCCATAGGATACTTCACCTCCAATTGCAGTTTCTCCATTTATGAAATTAGCTCCTCTTGAGTAGTTATCATCATCAATTTCTCACGACCCTTTCTACTTAAGGCGTCGGCAACCACATTTGCTTTTCCCAGATGGTATAAAATCTCATAGTCGTAGTCCTTAATTAACTCCAACCACCTTTTTTGACGCATATTCAAATCCTTCTGCGTGAAAATATATTTCTGACTCTTATGGTCCGTATATATTTCACACTTCTCCCCGTAGAGGTAGTGCCTCCAAATTTTTAAAGCAAAAACAACTGCAGCTAACTCTAAGTCATGGGCCGGATATCCCTTCTCGTAATATTTCAATTCTTGCATGATGCACTGTTAATGACTTTGCCATTTTGCATCAACACACAACCAAGTCCTTGTCGCGACGCATCACTATAAATAACAAAATTTCTGTATCATCCAGGAAGAGATAACACACGGGGCCGTACTCAACCTCTTCTTCAATTCCTGAAAACTTTCCTCACACTTATCCGTCCAAACAAATTTCATAAATTTTCGAGTTAAATTCGTTAACGGAGTTACGATCTTGGAAAAGTCTTGTATGAACCTTCTATAATATCCCGCCAATCCAAGAAAACTTCTTACTTGAAAGCGGCGTTCTCATTTGATCCCGATTAATCACGGCTTTACTTTGGATGGATCTACCAGAAATCCGTTTTATCGATCACGTGACCAAGAAATTATACTCGCTCGATCCAGAATTCGCATTTCAAAAATTTAGCGTACAACTTCTCCCTTCTCAATACTTCCAATGTTAACCTCAAATGTTCTTCGTGTTCTTCCTTGGTTTTGGAATATACCAAAATGTCATCTATAAATACCACTACAAACTTGTCCAAAAACGGCTTGAATACACCATTCATTAGTCCCATAAATGCTGCAGGAGCATTCGTAAGACCAAACAACATTACTAAAAATTCGTAGTGACCATATCCCGTTCTGAATGCTGTCTTCGGTACATCCTCTGGCCTCACCTTCAGTTGATGATAACCGCTTCTCAAGTCTATCTTGGAAAAGTATCTCGCTCCCTTCAATTGATCAAACAGGTCGTCGATCCTCGGTAATGGATATCTGTTCTTAATCGTGACCTTATTCAGTTCTTTGTAGTCAATGCAGAGCCGCATCGATCCGTCCTTCTTTTTCACAAACAACACCGGCGCTCCCCATGGTGATACGCTCGGTTGAATGTACTTCTTGTCCAACAATTCTTGTAGTTGTACCATTAATTCCTTCATCTCTAGTGGTGCCATTCGGCAAGGTGCCTTCGATATTGGAGCGGTTCCGGGCGCCAAATCGATTACGAAATCTACCTCTATATCTGGTGGAAGTCCTGGTAAATCGTCTGGAAATACATCAACGAAATCCCTCACAATCGGTATCTCTTCTACCTTTGGATTCTCTTTTCGATTGTCTACTATGTAAGCTAAGTATCCTACACAGCCTTGTCTCAACAACTTCCTAGCCTGCATCATCTTCAGACAACTCGCTTGTCTAAGCGACTTGCTACCATAAAATACAACCTTTGACGGAGTCATAAGGTTAATACGCTTCTTTTGACAATTAATTACAGCCCCGTAATTGAATAACCAGTCCATTCCCAAGATAACATGAAATTCCCCTAGTCGAATAGGGATAAGATCTACATTCATGATATTACCCTTAATATCCACTCTACAGTTCTTATGTACGTACTTAACAGGGATTATTTCTCTATTCGCAATTTCTATGTTCATGGGGTAATCCAATTCATCTTTAGGCAAATCTAAATTCTTGGTAAAATCATCGGATATAAAGGAACAAGTAGCACCCGAATCAAATAAAACATAAGCATTAATTTTATTGATCGGAATGATACCGACACCACATCACGGATTGAAGCGCATTTTGTATCGTCGTGTTGAAAGTCCCAAGGCGATCGATTCGGTTTGTTCATGAGGTCGGTGATGGTTAAGGCATTTCCACTGTTGTTTCCCCGGTTTCCTCCTGATCCTGACCCTCCCGATCCCTTCTTGGGACAATCTCTTGCCAGATGGTCCTTCGAACCACAAGTAAAACAAGCACCCTTCTTTGGGTTTGGATAGTTTGGTGCTATGTGGCCTTCCTGACCATAATTGTAGCACACTCTTTTTCCTTTGCATACAAACTCCCAGATGGGCTTTCCCGCAAGTCGGGCATGCTTCGATTCTTTTCTTCTGATTACCTTGCTGATTCCCCGATGATGAGCTGTCGTTCCATCTTTTCTTTTGATTGAAATTTCCACCTCCTGTGCCACTTCCACTGACCTTGTTATTTCCTTCTCCTTCACTCTTCTTATTCTTTTGATCTTGATTGTACTTGGTCACCGCATCGCTCCTTCTTTCAGCGAGGATGGACTTTTCCAATACTCCGACAAATGTGTTTATCTGAAACATTGATACTTTACTATAAACCCAAGGCTTTAGTCCTTGTTCAAATCTTCTGGCCTTTCTCTAGTCAGTGTATACTTGGTACGGGGCGAACCTTGCCAACTCGTTGAATTTAGCTGCGTAGTTAGGTACGCTCATGTTTCCCTGCTTCAGTTCCAGAAATTGAACTTCCATCTGATTCTGCGAACTAGTTGGGAAGTACATCTCGAAGAACATCTCTTTAAATCTTTCCCACGTAATTACACCTTCACCTCCTCGTACTTTGTTTGCTTGCCACCAGTAGCTAGCCTCGAGACTTCAAAGATAAACGCGTTAAAAGCGGTCTTACGGTCTTCTTCTAACCCTAGCAATGTCAAAAACCTTCTCCATTTCCATAACCCACGTTTGAGCCTCGATTGGGTTCATGGAACCTTTGAACTCTGGCGGTCCCACCGCCTTGAAGTCCTTAAATGTTGTGTTTGGTGGAGCTTGAGGTTGGTTATTCATGGCTCCAATCAGTAAGTTCACCAACTGCTGCACGGGATTAGCGTTGACATTATTGTTATTATTGGTTGACTCTTCCTGAGCCGGTTGACGTTGTTGTCTTCTCCTTGGCAGCATTTTTCTGTTAAATAAACGCTTATTAGAACTTTATTTATTTCTCTAAATAGTTAAGATATTGCTTAACAATTTAACATACTCATTTTACACATCATTTCAACAACTTGATATATTTTCATTTGAATGAAAGTTTTAACATCAATCTATAGCATCACTGCTATTTACATCAACTATGCTGGAATAAAGAATCCACAGGATTTAAAACATTAAAATATTCCTTCGTTCATAAACATGTCAAAATTTACATCTAAAACTAATTTAAGTTCTTCACATAACTAAACAAATCATATCACCGCTTCATTAAAGTCTTGATTAGCCTTCTTACTCCTCTTCTAAGATGTGATACATCATCCTGCGATCCATCATGTACAATGGTAGTCCCTCGAATTGGATCGGGTACCTCAAAACTCGATCTTGGGTCTCATTCATTGCCTTGTTAAGTGTAGAGTACGTTTCCCCAATCTTCGCTTTCTTTGCACGACTATCATCCTCTCTTGCGATCATTTCGACGCGATTCTCTTACCCAGCCTTCCTCTGCTATGTTCAGCCTTTCGGAGGTTTCCTTCAGTTCTTTCTTCAGTTTCTCTATCTCCTCGGTCTTATCTTCAGTTTGACCCTTCTCATGGACCAAATCCCATTCTACATTTGCCAATCGAGAGTGAAGAGTCGAAATCTCCCTCTCCTTTTGCTCTAGAGTAATATGCTGAATAACCGCTCGCTCAGTCAAATATTGCACCTCATCTCGTAACTCCACGTTACGGTCGTATAATGTGCCATACATCTCAACATCAACGGTGTACCGTGGTAACTTCTCTTCTTCCTCTTCCTCTTCCTCAACAAATTCCTCCTCAGGATCCTCCTCAGAATCAGTCTCGGGCTCATGCTCCTGACCAACAACGGTGATCAATGGAGATGATTCCCTTTGAACCAGCTGCTCCCTAACGACATGAATGTCTCGGGGCTCCTCCTTTGTCGGTACTATAGGTACACGGGTTCCTCCTCAAGAGTACTATAGGTACCGAGGTTCTTCCTCCCAAACTTGACTAGCTTCTCCAACATTCGACATCCCGACAACAAAATTTTAAGTTTTAGTTACTAAGTCGTATCGGATAACGATACTTTAACACATAAACACATAAGGTCTTTTATTATCTTCAATGAATTACGTAAATTCATTTCTTAGAACTCGATAAGAGTTTTCCATTACTATCTTCTTTCTATAAGGCTACTTACCTAAGGTTGTACCCCACCTAAGGTTCATAACCTACTGACTTTGATACTAACTTGTGACACCCCAAATCCAGGGTACTTCAATTCCACGGATTTGGTGTTCATCGTACAAATATCATCTATCTATCTACCCATAATAAATGCAAGCCATGCAATAGATAGAATAAAAATCTTCCCCTTAAGGGTTACAACATATGAATAATAATAATACAATCCCAGGTTAAACTAACCTTAAACATCTGTGCGGAATCATAAACAAATAAGTCTTAACAACATCATTAACTCAAGTCTTAAACATAAATACATCATCTAATAAAATAACAAGTCTTCATTACTTACTAACTTTGCCCTTGCCCTTACTAGTGGAAGGTTCATCAGTTCTTTCATTCTTAACTGCAATGTTATTATTAAGAAAGAGTGAGCACTAAGGGTCAATGATCAATGATGATATATAGAATTTTTGGGAAGAGGAGATTACCCTGTAGAGTATAAATTAGAAGATATGATCAATGATGATCCTTTCACCAATATTTGTTTGATTACACACTCACAATTTTCTCTCTGTGAACTCTATTCTCTCTGGCTTGTTTTCTAGACTTAGTATATGAATGAAAGAAGTAAGGAAGACGTCGAATAAGAACTGGCGCATTATGATCAATTAACCCAGTCATGGGTAACTGCCCATAACTTCTACTAAGGCCATGTTTGGCTAGTAAGAAAAGATTTCAAAAGTTATTTAATTTAATAAAACTTTATAATATACTTTAATCATGTCACACCCACTTGCACAATAATTCATATATCTTATTTAATATAAATAAAATATAATAACTTCTCATAAATTCACATAGTCATATATTTAATTTTCTCATTAATTAATAATGTCAAATTATTAACTCTCTAATTAATAATAAAATTAATTAAAATACCAATATGCTTATTAAATATTTCTTTTAATACAATAAGCTCACATAATCACATACTTTGATAATAAAAATTCTCTACATTAATTTAAGAAATGTAACACATATAATTAAATTAATCTACCACAATTGCATCAATTAATTATTTAATCTAATAATTAACTCATCAAAAAATATTTATTTAATTCAATAAATATTAAAATAAATTACAAAATTCTCGTTCGTCACAGGTTTGGTCACCTAATTGCGTGGCAGTAAGGAGAAATACTTATTGGAAAGTCCCCTCTTTCCTGGGAACTGTTTGGTTGTCATAATTGTGATTCTGTAATATTATTTATGAATAATTAATTATTGATTTATATGATAAGGAAATATTTATTTTATGTGACCCACTCTTATTTGAAAACATGGGCTGCTGAATTTTTTTTCAGAATTGGCAGGCTGGTGGCTGGTCTTGATTGGTGCTTAGAATAGATTTTAGAAATAATATTATTTTATTATTTTAATTTCCTTTGGTGTTCTAGCAATTTCCTATAAATAGGCACTTATGTTAGAATTGAAAATCACACCAGAAACAAGTTTTCTTTCTCTCTAGATTATCGAGCGTATTTTTGTGAGTATTTTGATACTTTGAGAGTTGTTATTGATACAAGTTTTACATCGACTATATATCAGAAATTGAGATGTAAATACGGTTATTTTGAGGTAAGGGATGTTGTTTTCTTCCTAAATGATATTATTTTCTTCAATATCATTATACCAAAATATTGGTCCGAACTTTTATCAAATTTGAAACTTTTTGTGTCGGGGTTCTTATTTACGTATCAAGACTTATTCACGATATCGACCTTATTCACGAATAATACAAGACTATTCACCAAAAAATGAAATTTTCTTCTTTTTGTCCAAGATGTCTATTATGGTTACTATCTTTGATTGTATCCATGTTTTGATCTTTATTTTTGAATTATGCTTCAAAATTGGTTATTATGGAGTATTATTGATCTTGGATAAAGCGTGATACTTGAATCCCTAATATTTGTCCTTACATCTCCATTGGATTCGTTTTCTTTAAAATATTTTTCATCATCCTCGGTCCTAAATGATGATATTCTTGAATATCATTGGCTCGTAGTGCAAAGATGAATGATTACCTAATGAATATCTTTGGCCTGTAGTGCAAAGATGAACAGGTGTTGAGATGAATATGACCAACTGGTGATACAAATGAATATTTTTGGCCTGTAGTGTAAAGATGAATATTTGATTCAAGATGTATATTGATTGATGTTACAGGGATAAAATATTGATGATGGACTTTTAAATCTTAGAAGATAGTAGAATCCTTTCTCTACTTGACTCTTCTAATGGATTGTTGTTTTCTTTAAAATATTAATTGATGTTGTTCTAAAACTTGTTGTCTATTACATTTTATCAGATTTTCCCTGTTGAAGACTAATGATAATTTGTTGTATATTATCTTAGTCATAATATTCTTTACTGGGCTAGTTGAGCTCACCCTTTTCTTTTTTGTTCCATTGTTCTTCTCAGGAGGAGAGAATTTAGTAGGAACTAGCCGGGGTATGGAGTGATGATTCAAGATAGTTGTTTAGCAGTCCTCACTATTTTTGTAAAATAGTGTATCAATAATTGTAATAAGGACTCCTTTTGAGTTTGTATACTCTTTAGTATACAATATTTGTATTCAAATTCACAGTATATGTGTTGTCGTATTTTGCACGGCAATTATATTACTGAAGTTGTATTTGTTTCTGTACCATGTATCTGGCGACTCAAGATGGGTGATGTATACCTGTTTTGGGGGCGTCACAGTTGGTATCAGAGCTTAGGGATATGATCCTTGGCTGAGATGTGAGACAAGAACTAGGAGGGGAGAGATGGGGAATTCCTTCGCTAGTATGACCTGACTAAGTTTATTTGGTGTTTATTTGGTCGGTCATAGTATAGGGAGAATATATGACATGACTTTTAACCCTTGTTTTATGGCAGTATTTAAGAATGGCAGCTGAGAACGTTAATAATGGAGTAAATCAGACCGTGGAGACACCTTTGATCACCACCCAGGGGAACGTGCAACAGGAAAACAATATTCCTCCTATAAACAACACTACCGAACAAATGATGAATGATGGGATGTCCAGAAGTTTTTTGCAGTTTATGCAAAACCGCACGAGGAAACTTCGTGCACGTAATACTGGTGGAAATGCTAACAATCGCGCGACTTGTCACAAATGCAAGGATTCAAAGAGTTGGGACCACGAATTTAAGGGAAAGCGGATTCGATCATGGCAAAAAGCGTGGGTCAAGCAAATTACCAAGATATTCGATGTCTTGTGATGCGGAGGAACGAAGGTTCCATTCGCTACCTTTATGTTCCGGTGGTGAGGCGGACTCTTTGGGGGAGATTCGTGAAGTGTCTGAACTCTTTGGTGGAGAGTCGTGAAGCGTACTGACCGGCCCGCATTCAAAGATGTCTTGGGAAACATTTGAAAGTATTCAATGACAAGTACTTTCACGAAAGTATTCGTATATGAAGGAGGTGGAGTTTATCGATGGAACAAAATAACATGGCGGTCCCAAAGACGAGGAAAAGTTTGCAGAGTTATCAGGTTTGCATCTCATTTGGTGAAAATGAGGAACAAATGACAAGGATGTTTCGAGAGGTCTAAAGCTTAGATTGACAATATCTTATCTCTCATAAATTTTCTTTATATTCGGATGTTGTAAGCGAGGCTCAATTATTAGGCGAGATAATGAGTATGTTCAACGAGGACCACAACGTGGTCATCTAGGTGGCGGCGATCATGAAGCAATGAAAACCAATGCAGGGAGGAAAACATTCGGACAAAAGCGGTAACCACTCTGGTGGTAATCGTGGCCGTGATAATAGAAGGAGTGAGTCGGGAGGAGATTTCAAGAAGAGAAGGTACAACAATGATAACGTGAAGACGTCAGTACAAACATCAACTGTTTTTAGGGGAGGAGAAGCGAGCACCTAGGTCGTTTTGTTACAAATCTTGGGAAGGAGGGACACATCACCAAGCGCCCACAACAATCCAAGTGTGTTATAAGCTGTGGAAAGGAAGGTCATATAGCTAGAGATTGTCTAGTTATGAAACCAAGTTCAACAGAGATGGTGACTCCAAAGGCTGTCCCGGACAAGTCAAAGTCGGTGGTGTTAGGTTTGTAATATTCATGAACGCAATCAAATTGCAAAAATTAGCGGAAACGTGTAAAATCAGAGTTTTAAAATTTTATAAACCATAAACCCGGATCACCCTTTATGCACAATTATTAATTAAACGAAAAGATAAAGAATAAAATCATACCCTTGAAGATCGAGCTTCCTCAGTGCAACAAGTTCACCTCCAAATCCTTTCGCATTCAACTTGAATTCATAGGTTTGGTTCCTTCCTTTGATTAACGTTAGCCACCCAAGTGTTTGGCCTCTAGAGGTGATCCACCAAGGAAGAAGAATTTTTCAAGAAGATGGATGGTTGGCTAAACCCTAATTTTTCTATCTCTATAGAAAAAGAGCGTACTCTCCAACAATTGGAATAACGTAGTCTTAATATCTGATATAAGACTCATTTATAAAGATATCAGGTAACCTTATTTAATAAAATAAGGTATTATTTAATTAAACTCTTTTAATTAAATGGGCTCCCTAATCTTATTAGGGATAATTAATTAAACTCCTTTAACTAATTTTCCTCCTAATCCTATTAGGAATAAATGAGAGTACTTATATTAAATTAATTCCTAAACTCTTTTAGAAATTAAAATAATAATAATTGTAATAATATTAATAAGACTCCTCTTATTAATTTATATTTAATATTTCTAAAATATTAAATAATAAATATTAAGCTATTTAATTTATTCTATCACCATAGATTAAATTAAATATACTTAACTATATTATTACGATTATGCCATTAACTTCTTAAATAATTATTCTTCCTTTTATGGTGTGACCCTTTAGGTTCTCCATATTAAATAGGTTGTGAATAAATCAATTAAAGCAATTCTAATCTTATTTAAATAAATAAATTAAACAATTAATTTATTTAAATAAATAATATTTATTCTACAATAGGGATAAGCCTCCTAGCGATCAACGACTTTCCGGATAATATAGATTTCAACATTAATCATAAAAGAACCTTTGAGTAAATAGTTACTGATGCAATTCAATCCTTCCACCATACTGATGTCCCGATTAAATATAAGACATGGAATTCTTGTCCAAGTCTTATTTTATTTAATTATATGTATTTCGACTCTTAAATGCACAACTCAAATAATACAAATTAGAAACTCCTTTCTAATTTCATTACGCCTATGGCCGAGACTCTTTGGGTTGTCATTTATCGAATCATATAGGACATTTCTCTTCTTTTAGTAGAAGTGGTAGATTCTTTATTGATCATACATTATCTCCATGTACAACTTATTATACCCAAGCATACCCTTTGATATACCCTAAGGGTCTTAAGGAATAAGTCAAAGTATAACTCATCATACACAAGATACTATGATGATTTCAAGTCCAAGGATCACTTGTCTTACTATCATCACACAGAATTCCTATTGATGAACAAGTAAAACTCCATTAGGTATTCCTTAGCGAGCCACGTCAAATTGAACTTATTCTTTAATAAGCACCTACATACTTGCTTTAGTGTCTCCACACAAATGATCATGAGATCAATCATCCTCATCCAATGAGCAAGCAACGTATGTACCAATCTATCCGGATTCACTAATCCCCAATTTAGTAATCCAATGATTGGGAACTATTTTAGTTTTAAGCTTTCTAAGAATTTAGATCTCATTAGAATGATCATCATCATTATTCTAAAAGCATTGCTTAAAACTATGGGTTTATCACATATTATAAAAAAAAGATCATCGTGTAGATAATTAAAAGCCTTTAATAAATTAATACTTTTATTAATAAATGAATAAGATTGTTACAAAGTATATGCTTTATCATCAAACATGATTGGCTTGTGTGCATACTACTTTCAATCTCCCACTTGCATTAAAGCCAATCGTCATGGTATCTCATACTCTTCTTCTTTAAGTGACAATTATCCTGCTGTTGGATAAGCTTTAGTTAATGGATATGTAATGTTGTTCATGAGAGTCCACTATCTCTATAGTGATTTCCCATATTTCAATGATTCTTATAATCAAATGAAAGTGCCACAACATATGTTTAGATCCAAGATGAGACTTAGGAACTATTCCTAGTTCTATAATGAACTTTTAATCCAAACAATCAACTTGCAGCTTAATTTATAGCTATATACTTTGTCTTTATTACTAAACCAGCAACTCTTTGCTGTTTGGAACCTTTCCAATTCACTGCACCACTGTTTAAGGTAACGCTTTACCTTAAAGTGGATTTTCTGTCATCTTGGTATATCTGAAAAACTTGAGTCTGTTAAGCCCTCTAGTTTTAATTTAGACCCACCATGAATATGATCACATCCTTAGTGTCGGTTAAGCACTTTAAGATGTTTTTCACTGGCTCATAGTGAACTTCTCCAGAATATGACTGATCAACATCATGTCTCATACATTTCATTGCATACATGATTGTCACTCATGCAATCTCTCTTTTGGAGTCTTTGGGGACTATTAAGAGAGATACACTCCATAGCTCATCAACATGAGACAACTCTTGGAGTTTGCCATGCTAAACAACTTTAGCATCAAATGAATATACGTTCCTTGGGTTAAGTCGAGCATCCTTTTAAATCTATCTATATAGATTTTATCCCCAATTAAGATACTCTTCCAAATCATTCATGGAGGAATGTTTAGACAACTTTATCTTTTCTGATTGTAGCATTGGTATGTCATTCCTTATCCGTAGTATATCATCATATAGTACTAGGAATGTCACGATGCTCCCAATGACCCTTTGTACACACTAGAACTCTTATTTTGATAAAATCAAACTTTTTGATTGCCTCATCAAAACGAATGTTCCATATTTGAGAAACTTGCTTCAATCCATTTCTCACGAGTGTCTACAACACTTACTCTCATCGTATGTAAGCTGGATCATCATCTTCTATGATCGTACCTCATCATCATCATCCATGATGAATCCATACCTCCTGTGTATCTTGGTAATATTCAGATTCTGATTAGATTTGTGGTACAATAAGTTACATCTACGGGTTCCTCTTATTTGACTTATAGTGTTTTGTGGTTCTTGAACTCTTCAAGATCTATTATCCTCCCACTAGCCCCTTCAATGATAAACACATTTATCATAGAAGCGGCGTGTTCATAATAAACACCTTTTTGCTAAGCGAGGATTATAGAACATATACCCTAAACTTACTTTAGGATGTCCCACAAATCGACACTTGTCAAATCTTGTCCCAAGCTTATCCTTTGAAACCTTTTCACATAAGTTGGACAACCACTTATCTTAACATACTTAAGATTAGGAATCCTCCATGTCCATAACTTTTATGGAGTCTTGAAATTTGGATTTTGAGGTTACCATTTTTAGAGATGTCGTGACCATTTCTAGGACATGATCCTAGAAGGATCTTTGGAATGTCGGTAAAATCATTATGGACCGCACCATGTCCAACAAGGTACGATTTTTCATTCGGATACATCAATCAATTATTGCGTGTCGGGATGTGTCCATTATGAGAAAATCATTTGAGATGATCTAGAAACTTATTGCACAAGTATTTATTCCTTGATCTAATCAAAGAATCTTAATACTTTGCCAATTTGTTTCACTTACGAATTCTTTGAACCTTTCAAATAATTCACACTTGTATTTTAGCAAATATACACATTCAACTCTTTGAATGATCATCTCCTTTTCTTATACTAATTTGTTCAATATGCAAAATTATTTTCATGTAAGTCAGTATACTAAATCTATTAAGTAATATTCTAGTTCTACACAAAACATTATTATTATAAATAGAACAACAATTGTTCTTAAATATAATACCAAAGATTTCATTGTCCAACAATAAAATGGAAATAATGTTTTCAACGAGGCTGGAATACAATAACAACTTATTGACTTAATAGATTTGCCAGTAAGCGATGCTAAACTATAAGTTTCTATGGCTAATGTTGCAACCTTTGCTTCATTTCCCAGACATAGGATTACTTATATTTGTTTAGCTTTTCTACTGCATTTGGTCCTTTCATAAATCTATATTTATGATAACCAAAGTTGGTATCCAATACCCAAGTAGAACATTGACTTAAAGAAAAATTATTTTAAATCATGAACAAATTTGTATTTATAACAAAACTTCACTAAGCTTCTTTGGTTAGCCTCTGCAAGATGCTTCTTGCAGATTTCTTTCCGATGTCGGGCTTATAGCGGTGGAAGCAAACTCCTTTGCTATCCATATCGCTTTTATTCTTATTATCCTTTGTTTATGCCTTTCTATATACCTTCTTTGAATCGTTCTTCTTTTCGGAAGATCCTTTGGCCCCTACCCGGTAAGACATGGTCTTTCTTGGTTTGAAAGTGACTCTCATCATTTTTCAACATGTTAAGCAAATCGGTGAAGGCGATATCTAGCTTGTTCATATGAAAAATTCACAACAATTGTGAGCTGAGTCGGGAGTGAGTGCAAGATCAAATCTTGGCTCAACTCTCCATCCATGACAAAATCCGTTGTCTAATTGATCAATCAAATTGATTATGTTAAGAAGCTGTTTTATGCATCTTATAGTGCCATTGGCCATTCTAGATTGGAAGAGCTCCTTAGAAATCGATATCTATCGGGTCCTACTTTCCTCACCATCAACTACTTGATGTGCGGGGAGTATAGTAGGAGCATCCATAGTTTCATCTTGTATTTGAAGCTCGTTACTTTCGTGGATCTGAGCATGATGCGTTCGCAATAACTGTGCATCATCTTGCCACTTTCTAAAAGTAGCAATCTCTTCCTCGGAGGCATTATGCGCAACCATTACGAGGATAGGCGTATTAAGGACATAAGATAGCTTTTCATCTATGAGAACTATTCTCAAATTCCTTAACCAATCCGTTTAATTGATGCAGTTAATTTAGCATCTAATATGCTTCGCTTGATGATAGTAATTTTAGACATTGTAAAATTACGTAAATGAATTTGTAATTAACAACATTTTAACATACATTCTTTTATTAATTACCAAAATAAATTAGGTCTTGTTTTAAATTGGTATCTCCCACTATTTTCTTCAAACTATATTACCTCACTTATATAGTTCTGCAAAATCTAATTAAAGATTTGCTAGTGAGAATAAGGATCCCATTTCAAATGTATATAGCCTTGTGGTGACACAACAAACTATATATAAATAAATAGGTAGACAACTTTTGTCAATTACATCAACTATCTGACTCCTTTTCTTTTGCCTCTTAGATTATTTTGATCAGTGGTGGCACATCCAGAATCAAAATTATCCAAGTTAAGTCGAGACTAGCACTCCGTATATTCAAAAAGAAAAATATCATCCTTGTGGTGACACAACAAAACAATATTGTTCAATTTTTTTATAAGCATCAAATGTGATAAATTAACATCTTAAATACTTAATACTTGCCTTGTGGTGACACAACAAACTCATATTAAATATTTAATACTCTATTAATTTTATCATGCTAGAAGGCGACGTTCGATATTCCAAATATCTTTGAGCGCTTAAGACTTAATATAAAAATTTAAGGGGTTTTGTTATTAATTGTCTCATCTTGTTTAGCAGCATTGCACATATATATATAAAATACGCGTTATATTAATGAACATGCGAAGCATGTTTGCATAATATATAATGTATATAGTATAAGCATGCATATAGAATACTATATTCTACGAATTGATTATGGACTTTTATTCTAGTTTGGTTCACTAGAGCCACCAAGTGAACCAAAAATCAAACCCTAGGGGTGCAAGAAATAATATTTAAATATAACTATTACATTTAAACCGGGCTCCATTACAAGCGGGTCTTCAAGCGCTCCTTGCTCCTTGATCTCCAATTTTTCAAAATTAATTCTAACTATTCCTATTACAAAACTATTTAAAATAAATAGAAACCTTGATCGTGATCGAGGGAAATACATAGGAGGAGATAGAATTTACATTCGGAAAAATTAGAGAAGGCGGAGTCTGTGAGACTCCATTTAATAAAACCCATACATTCATGCATCCAACTAAAATAAAATCCAATCGCATTGGTCGATAGTCCATAATCAATCCCATTTATTATCATACACATCACCGTATGCATCGATAAATAACATTCATCTTATGAATAATAAATATTTAATATATATATTGATATCATTTAATGGGCAAATTTAGTTAGTATAAAATTCAATTTTGAATCAAAATAAACTCCTTTATTTTAATCCAAATTTAAATCAAAATAAAACTATTTTATTTTAATTTATCCAATTTTGAATAAAATAAACTATTTTATTTTAATCAAAATCTTTAATCAAAATAAACTCCTTTATTTTAATTAATTATGGAATCAATTCCATGCAAAAAAAATTATTAAAGGAAACACAAATTTTCTTTTCCTATTCACAAATAAACTCTTTTATTTTGAATAATATGAAATCTTATTTCATATTTAAATAAACTCCTTTATTTAAGGAAACATGGATTTCTTTTCCTATCCACAAATAAACTCTTTTATTTTGAATAATATGAAATCTTATTTCATATCTAAATAAACTCCTTTATTTAAGGAAATTAGGAATCCAATTTCAACTCCAATTAGTTATCATGGAATCCAATTCCAACTCTAATTAGTTAGCATGAAATTTAATTTTAAAATTAAAATAAAATCTTTATTTTAAAATTAAAATAAACTTTTATTTTGAAATTAAAATAAACTTTTATTTTAATTATAAAATAATTAAGAATATATATATATATATATATATATATATAACTATTATATATATATAATATATAAGTAATTATTATGAAATCCTGCATCTCTTGAAATCCGTGCCATGTCCCGTTTTTTTTTTTTTTTTTTTTTAAGGAAGTGAAATTCAATTCCTTGTTGCCTTGAATTCCGTGCATACCCTTGTGGCCTTAAAACCGAACAGATCCCTTTTTTTTTTGTTTGAATCACCAAGTATTGTGTAACATGAATCCATGTTGGACGGTTGGAATATATATATATAATATATAATATATAAGTATTACACGGATTCACAAGAGATTAATTACTTATATAGCTTGTACGGAATCATGGTGGAGTAATTCCATATTAGCAGCGAATTCGTGAATCAGCTACCAGCGAAAAAAAAATTGCCGTTTTTTTTAAAATAAATTTTATACAATAAATTATGCCCAATTAAATTGTTCTAAACACATATCAATATATGTATCAAATTAAAACAATTAATAATTCGCATAAAGATTTGACTCTGATGCCACTGTTAGGTTTGTAATATTGATGAACGCAATCAAATTGCAAAAATTAGCGGAAACGTGTAAAATCAGAGTTTTAAAATTTTACAAACCATAAACCCGGATCACCCTTTATGCACAATTATTAATTAAACGAAAAGATAAAGAATAAAATCATACCCTTGAAGATCGAGCTTCCTCAGGTACAAGTTCACCTCTAAATCCTTTCGCATTCAACTTGAATTCACTGGGTTTGGTTCCTTCCTTTGATCAACGTTAGCCACCCAAGTGTTTGGCCTATAGAGGTGATCTGTGACGCCCCCAAAATTAGGTATACATCACCCATCTTGAGTCGCCACTTACATGGTACAGAATTTAAATACAACTTATTAATATAAGCGTAGGTATGCAATCGACATAAAGCGTGAGTTTAAATACAAATATAAATCTACTAGATATTATACAAACTCGAACAAAAAAGTCCTCATTCTGATTATTATCACCACTATTTTTTACGAGAATAGTGAGGACTACTAATCTTATCTTGAGGACCATCATCACTTTCGTTTCCCAGGCTTCGTCCCGGCTATATTATCATTTCACGAAGAAACGGTGAAAGAAAGGGTGAGCTCAACTAGCCCGATGAAATATTATGACTAAGATAATGCGAGAATAAATTATCAATAGTCTTGATAATGTTAAAGCGATAAAATACAATAGACAACCGGTTTAAGCTGCGGGTGAATATCTGATCCATTAAAAAGTCAAGTAGAAAATAAAGTCTACTATCTTTTAGGTTTTAAAGGTTTTTCATCTTTGTTATATTTGAGACTAGAAACTTTAATAAATATTCCACATCATCGAATCACTTACCTTTTCTGCCGAGGATATTCTTTAGTATCACGACCCCACAATTATTCATGCACTACGGGCGAGAATATTTGTGTATTCATTAATGGTCATGATCATGCCAACAAGCGTCCATCGATACTACTCTGACCCTTTGAGGATTTTTTATCACATCATTTGTAACATTACGATTAAATGATGACAAGAATAGTCTCTGCAGTCGTAATCATACCAAGTCCATCTATGCACTTCTGCCACGGATGACTTTCAAAAAAATATAAACATGAGGATGATGACAATGATATAAGAATTGATAAAACAAGTTCAAGAATTATTTTATCGAGGAATTATTAACGTCAAATTATCGACATAATCTTGTTTTTTGTAAAGTAAAATTCAAGAATGATCGGAAGAATATTTCCATGAAAGATCTTTGGATGAAGCGCATGAATATCGAGGATATTCTACTAATTTCATGGAGTATAGAAGTCGAAGTTTTAACTTATTTGGGTATAATAAAGAATGGAATAACAAAAGAAATCACCGTGCATGCGATGACCCGCCTTGCAGACGAGTTATTCAGCGAGAATAATAAATAACGGAACGGTCGGGTGAAAAATTCTGCAAGCGGGATGTTCAACGAAGAATAATAAAGATGGAACCGGATCCGGTGTAAAAACACGAGATAGGATATTCAGCGAGAAGAATAATAAAAAGCGGAACCGGTCGGTGTAAAAACACAGACGAGGATGTTTCCAGCGAATAATAAAAAGCGGAACCGGTCCGGTGTAAAACACATGAGAGCAGGATGTTCAGCGAGAATGATAAAAAAGCGGAACCGGTTAGGTGTAAAACACCACAGACGAGGATGTTCCAAGCGAGAATAATAGAAGAATGTCACCAAGTATAGGGTAAACCACTTATCTGAGGTTATTCCAGCGAGAATAATAAGCGATGGAATAACAACGAGTTCTCTTCATGAATAAGAAAGAATAACACCCCTTACATTTGGTAGGAGATTGAATCTCTACTGGCGGTGTAGTAACAAAATACTCTTCTTCTTTCTCTCTTATTCTCTCTATACTTTCTCTCTCTATAGCTTGAATGAATTAAGTGAAAATAATGAAGCCCTAGGCCTCTATTTATAGAAGATTTCTAGCTTAGCTTTTCTTAGTGTGAAAAGCGAGTGTGGCAGCGGTTGGTTTGGCCTTTGTAATGTGAAGCGACAAGTGGTTTGGCGCTTTGTAATGTGAAGCGACAAGTGGTTTGGCGTCTGTGGTAAAGGTAATTACTATTAGCGAAGGTAAATACTATTGTGAAGGTAAATACTATTCACAAGGGTAATTACTATTGGCGAAGGTAAATCTTATTCACGAGAATAATTACTATTATTGCGAAGGTAAATACTATTGGTGAGGGTAATTACTATTGGTGAAGGTAAATACTATTCATGAGGTAATTACTATTGTGAAGGTAAATACTATTCACAAGGGTAATTACTATTGTGAAGGTAAATCTTATTGATGAAGAGACTCTTAGATGATGACATATAGGCCCCCGTAAAATAATCAAACTTACCACAAAAATCATAACACATATTTAATCTTTTGATAATTATTAATCATTTATAACTTGTCGTCTCAATTATTGATTTAATACTATAACATATTATCACGGATGATCTTGTGACAATAATTGAATCAATAATATAAGAGATATGATCACGCAATTCTTTGTAGTGATAATTGAGCATGGTGAGTGACTTCTCACGTAAGCATCGATAATCAATCTGTAGTGTCTTCTTATGCGACCACAGCGTATTCTTGTACTTTTACCATAGGGTAGTTCAGCGGTTTTAACGGTAACACCTCATAGTTATTTTTATAAAAAATATTTTTTGTCGTTTTCTCGATCAATCCAATAATAATGTTGTGGGGTCCTGATGATTGAGCCATTATACGAATATTCCTAACAAAAAGAATATTCCCAGACCAAACGAATATTTTATAACAACTTGCATACTTTGCAAAATTTATAAATATTACCCACAACTATAACATTATATCAAATTTATTCCATAATATTCAAAAATAATATTTATAGAAAAATTCATCTTTATTTATAAAATTTGGGGTCTTACTGACCTCCCTTCTTATGAAATTTAAGCCCTCGAAATTAGAATGCGATACTGGTATGTCGAAGAGGTAAGGATACCTTGATTTCATTTGATTCTAACTCCCAAGTCATTTCCTCGACGCCATTGGTTCCTCCATAAAACTTTGACTTGAGGTATAACCTTGGGCGTAGAATATGTTCTTTTCTTATCAAAATTTGAGCAGGGAACCTCTTTCATACGTCAAATCTTCCGCTATTTCATCCGGTTCTAACTTCGATAATATGGTTCGGGTCTTTCACATATTTACGTAACATAGATATGTGAAAAGCGTTATGAACACGAGACATATTTGGCGGTAAAAGCGAGTCTATATAGGCCACAGTTCCTACTCGATCGAGGATTAAAAATGGATAGATGAATCGAGGATTAAGTTTTCCTCTCCTTCCAAATCTTGTAACTCCTTTCCATGGAAGCGACTCTTAACAACACATGATCTCTATATCGAATTCCCGTCCTTTCGATGAAGATCGGCATAACTCTTTTATCGATTTTGTGAGGTTTTTATCGTTGTCGGATCGTTTGAATCTTTTAAAGTAGTCATACGTACCAACTCGGTCCCAACAACGTTGCTTCACCCACCTCATCCCCACATCTTTGGAAGCGACACTTTCTTCCATACAATGCTTGAATGGAGCCATGCCGATACTTGCTTGATAAGCTGTTGTTGTAGGAAAACTCCACGATGGTAAGAACTTGTCCCAACTCTCCTTGAAATCAAGGGACGAGTCTTAATAGATCTTGAGAGTTTGAATAGTCCTCTCCATTGTCAGGTCGATGCGAGGATGATATGCGAAGCTAAATCGTGAAGTCTGTGCCCATAGCTTTTTGCAAACTAACCCAAAATCGTGAAGTGAATCTTGGGTCTCGATCGGAAACTATGGATACGGCATACCATGCGATCTTACAATCTCGTTTATGTACATCTGAGCGAGGCGTTCAAGTGTATAAGTTTCTCGTATCGGTAAGAAATGAAGCGGACTTGGTCAATCTATCAACAATGACCCAAATCGCATCAATGCCTTGAGAAACCTTAGGAAGGCCGTGCTTGAAATCCATGGTAATGTGCTCCCACTTCCATTACGGAATTTCAAGTGGTTCTGATGGACCTTTTGGTACTTGATGCTCGCTTTAACTTCGTTGACAAGTTAGACACCTTGAGATAAGCAGTGCTATCTCTCTCTTCGTATTGCTCCACCAAAATGTATGGCGAATATCATGATACATTTTGGTACTCCCGAGATGGATTGCAAATGGTGTGTTGTGCGCCTCCATCATGATATTATACTTTAAATCGGTCGTTAGGAACCTGAAAGTGCGGAGTTGACTCGAAGTATTCCTTCTTCATCGATTCTTGCTTCGGCGTAGCACCTTCTTGCACTTTCTTCCTCTCATACGCATCGGCTCCAGTGCGTAGCTTGGCGACTTTAACTTTATCGATTAAAGTCGGTTTCTACTCGTATACTCATTTATCATCACATCGTCACAGAGTCTTTAATTCTATCTCCATCCTTTGCAAGTCACACAAAATGGGCCTTTGCGTTGACAATATCGCCTTTCGTACTTGCATATGATTTTCTACTCGATCGTCGGCTACCACGTTGCTTTTCGAGGATGGTATTGGATGGTATGATCATAATCTTTCAATGATTCAAAGCCAGCGTCGTTGTCGCATGTTGAGTTCCTTTTGAGTGAAGAAATATTTGAGGCTTTTATGATCGTAAAGATCTCCACTTTCTCCCCATCAAGTAATGCCTCCACATTTTAAGTCTGAAAACAACAATTTATGACTCTAGATCATGAGTAGGATAATTCCTCTCATATTCTTTGAGTTGTCATGAGGCATAAACTATAACTTTTCCATGTTGCATAAGAACACATCCCGACCCTTTTTGCTAGAAGCATCTTTGTAGATGACAAATCCCTCAGAGGCGGATGGTATTGTCGAGCAGTCTTTGAAATAAGTCTCCTCTTGAGTTCTTGAAAACTCTTCTCACATTCTTCGCTCAATAGAACTTTGTATCTTTCAAAGTCGGTGAGTCGATGGAATAGCGATTCGAGAAAATCCTTCCACGAATCTCGATAATAACTAACTATTAAGCAGAAAGCTACGTACTTGATCCTTTGATTTAGGTTGTTCCCGACTTTGAATAGCTTGATCTTTCTTTGGGTCAACAGATATTCCATGACTTGATACCGCGTGCCCGAGGAATGCTACTTCTTCTTGACCCGAACTCGCATTTCTTGACTTGGCATAAAGCTTATATTCACGAAGCTTTTGGAGTGTCGACCTCAAGTGTTGCTCATGATCTTCACGGCTTTTGGAATAAATAAGGATGTCATCATATAAAGCGACCACAAAGTGATCTAAATATTCCTTGAATACTCGGTTCATCATATCCATGAAGGCGGCGGGAGCATTAGTCGATCCAAAGGACATGACTAGGAATTCATAATGCCGTCTTAGAGGATTAAAGCCGTCTTTGGAATGTCGGTGGTTACAATCTTGATTGGTGATATCAAGGAGCGAAGATCGATCTTTGAAAAGAATTTGGCTCCTTGTTGGTCAAAGCAGGTCATCAATCGTGGCAATGGATACCTATTTTTGATGGTGACATGATTGACTCCAGATAATCAATACAAAGTCGCATACTCCCATCTTTCTTCTTCACGAATAGAGCAGGAGCACCCCGAGGAGAAATACTAGGATGAATAAAGCCGATGTCTAACAATTCCTGCGGTTGGGTCTTTAACTCACGAAGTTGATAGGAGCCATTCGATATGGGGCTTTGGAAATAGGTTTTGTCTAGGGTTCAAGGTCGATACAAAATTCAATTTCACGCTCACGGGGTAGGCGGGGAAGTTCTTGAGAATCGTCGGAAATTTATTAACAATAGGAATATCGTTTAAAAGCGGCGTATTTTATTTAAATCGTGACATGAGCTAAGAAAGCTTGACATAGTTTTTCAATAAGCGAATAGCTTTATGGCTTGAGATGGTAGTGATTGATTTTAATGGTTTGGTCGTTTGAATTAGCATAATAGGTTGATTAGGAATATGAAAGCTAACAACTTACGAAAACAATCAATTTTTGCATGATAAGTAGTTAACGATCAATCCCTAGAATCACGTCAAATGCAAGTATTTTTAATGAAATAAGATCGACGGGTAATGTGAAGTGCCGATTTGAACCAAACAAGACTTATAAGCGGTGGATGTAATGAAGGTTTCTCCCAGCGGAGTTTCCACGAGATAAGTCGAAGTCTAATTTCTCGAGTCGAATTTAATCGATGGCGCAAGTAGGAGAAATAAAAGAATGGGTAGAAGCCGGTATCAAATAAAGTATAGACTTCATTAGAGTTTATGATAAGCTTACGTGATGACCTCATTCGGATTCCTTGCTCTTTGGGAGGTCATGACAAAAATGCTCTCCCTTGCAGCTTCTGGGTTTTGAATTTTACGGGATGGCCTTTGGTGCCTCCATCCTAAATTTGAATTTGTCTTGATGGCGACAAAATCGAGCTAAGTGACCTTCTCTTCCACAATTATAACATGCTTTGGATGGCATGGCCTTGATTTGGTGATGTGTCCCTCTCCTCGCATTTGAAGCATATGATAGGTGGTCTTTCTCCTTCCTTAACAATGGGTCTTTGGTCTTTGGCGTCTTTCCATCATTGTTGAATCTCCTTTTCTTGAAATGTCCATTCTTATTGTTTTGTACGATTACCACCAGAAGTGGTTACCATATCTGGCACATTGATTCCCTCACGCTTGTTGTCACCGCTTCGATGACTATTCTCATTTGGTATTATAATTTTTTTTCTTTTGCTCTCTTTTAGTTGCGTTGACTCATTATCGCGCTCCACTTACTTGAGCCCTATTTACAACATCTGAATACAAACACGGTTTATGAGAAATAAGATGTTGGCGTATCTCGACTTCAAACCTCTTAAAAACATTAGCGCCATTCTCTCTTCATTATCCACGAGTGGGAATATGAAACCGTGATAACTCGCAAAATTTTGCCTCGTATTGCGACACGGTCGTATTGTTTTGTTCGACTTGATAAACTCCACCTCCTTCGTGTGGCGAATACTTTCGAGGAAAGTATTTTGTCGTTGAGCGACTCTGGAACTTCTCCCAAGATATCTTGATGCAATTTGGTTGAGTCGTTTCTGGAATTCCCCACGATGTAATCCGCCTCTCGCAGCATGACATAAAAGCGTGAAAGGAACCTTTTGCTCTCGGAGCATCCAAGACATCAAATATCTTGGTGTCTGCTTTATCCATGCTCCGCCTTGAAGTGGTTTTGGCTCTCCCTAAAACTCGGTGGTCCCGGCTCCTTAAATTGTTTAGCGGTGACCCTTGAGAGTTTTCAAGTGTTTCCACCTACGTTTTTGGGCGAGAGTTGGCTCTCGCTTTCTTTGTTGCATAAATTGCATAAAGCCTCGAACATTTGATCATTCATCATTTGGTCGGTGTTGTTGTTTTGCATGAGGATTATCGCCTTCACGATGCACATTATCTTGATTATTGATATGTGGTGAATCAGCGATCGCTGCGCTCCATTGCTATTCTCAACATTCTCGGATGTCATTTTGAATCTTGCCACAAAACAAAAGGTTAATTGACGTGTAACAAATTATCCTTATCTTGACCAACGATAAAATAGCACATAAACTTAGGTAGGTCATACTAGCGAAGGTATTCCGTCTCTCCCTCTAGTACTATTCTCACATCTTAGCGAGGATCGTATCTAAGCTACGATCTGTTGTGGCGCGCCCCAAAATTAGGTATACATCACCCATCTTGAGTCGCCACTTACGTGGTGCAGAATTTAAATACAACTTATTAACATAAGCGTAGTGTATACAATACGACATAAGCTGTGAGTTTAAATACAAATATAAATCTACTAGATATTATACAAACTTCGAACAAAAAGTCCTCATTACAATTATTATCACACTATTTTACGAGAATAGTGAGGACTACTAATCTTATCTTGAGGACCATCACTCGTTTCCCAGAGCTTCGTCCCGGCTATATTATCATTTCACGAAGAGAAACGGTGAAAGAAAGGGTGAGCTCAACTAGCCCGATGAAATATTATGACTAAGATAATGCGAGAATAAATTATCAATAGTCTTGATAATGTTAAGCGATAAAATACAATAAACATCCGGTTTAAGCTGCGGTGAATATCTGATCCATTAAAAAGTCGAGTAGAAAATAAAATCTACTATCTTTTAGGTTTTAAAAGGTTTTCATCAACTTTGTTATATTTGAGACTCGACTTTAATAAATATTCCACATCATCGAATCACCTTACACTTTTCTGGCGAGGATATTCTTTAGTATCACGACCACAATTATTCATACACTACGGGCCGAGAATATTTGTGTATTCATTAATGGTCATGATCATGCCAACAATTTGTCCATCGATGCACTCGACCTTTGAGGATTTTTTATCACATCATTTGTAACATTACGGTCGTGATTACTTAGAATAGTCTCTCTGGTCGTAATCATACCAAGTCCATCCATACTTCTGAGGCCACGAGATGACTTTCAAAAAAATATAAACATGAGGATGATGACAATGATATAAGAATTGATAAAACAAGTTCAAGAATTATTTTATCCGAGGAATTATTAACGTCAAATTATCAACATGATCTTTGTTTTGTAGAGTAAAATTCAAGAATGATCGGAAGAATATTTCCATGAAAAGATCTTTGGATGAAATGCATGAAATATCGAGGATATTCTACTAATTTCATGGAGTATAGAAGTCAAAGTTTTAACCAATTTGGGTATAATAAAGAATGGAATAACAAAAGAAATCACCATGCATGCGATAGAGCCCTTGCAAACGAGGTTATTCAGCGAGAATAATAAATAACGGAACGGTCGGGTGAAATTCACTGCAAGCGGGATGTTCAACAGAATAATAAAGATGGAACCGGATCCGGTGTAAAACACTGAGATAGGATATTCCAGCGAGAATAATAAAAAAGCGGAACCCGGTCGGGTGTAAAAACACATGAGACAGGATGTTCAGCGAGAATAATAAAAGATGGAACCGGTCGGTGTAAAACACGCGAGCAGGATGTTCAGCAGAATGATAAAAAGCGGAACCGGTGGTGTAAAACACCGAGACGAGGATGTTCAGCAGAATAATAGAAGAATGTCACCAAGTATAGGGTAAACCACTTATCTGAGTTATTCAGCGAGAATAATAAGCGATGGAATAACAACAGTTCTCTTCATGAATAAGAAAGAATAACACCCCTTACATTTGGTAGGAGATTGAATCTTTATGGCGGTGTAGTAACAAAATACTCTTCTTCTTTCTCTCTTATTCTCTCTATACTTTCTCTCTCTATAAGCTTGAATGAATTAAGTGAAAAATAATGAAGCCCTAGGCC
This sequence comes from Panax quinquefolius, assembly GCA_020205615.1. Lineage (NCBI taxonomy): Eukaryota > Viridiplantae > Streptophyta > Magnoliopsida > Apiales > Araliaceae > Panax > Panax quinquefolius. The sequence goes on along the minus strand of CM035164.1, from coordinate 118,409,016 downwards.
TCTATTTATAGAAGATTTCTAGCTTAGCACCTGTGAAATGTGAAAAGGCGAGTGGCTTGGAAAATTGGTTTGGCCTTTGTAATGTGAAGCGACAAGTGGTTCGGCCTTTTGTAATGTGAAGCGACAAGTGGTTTGACGTCTGGTAAAGGTAATTACTATTAACGAAGGTAAATACTATTGACGAAGGTAAATACTATTCACAAGAATAATTACTATTGGCGAAGGTAAATACTATTCATGAAGGTAATTACTATTGTGAAGGTAGCGAAGGTAAATACTATTCACAAGGTAATTACTATTGTGAAGGTAAATACTATTCACAAGGGTAATTACTATCGATTGAAGGTAAATACTATTGATGAAGAGACTCTTAGATGATGACATATAGGCCCCCCTATAAAATAATCAAACTTACCACAAATCATAACACATATTTAATCTTTCAATAATTATTAATCATTTATAACTTGTCGTCTCAATTATTGATTTAATACTATAACATATTATCTACGGATGATCTTTGTGACAATAATTGAATCAATAATATAAGAGATATGATCGACAATTCTTGTAGTGATAATTGAGCATAGGTGAGTGACTTCTCACGTAAGCATCGATAATCAATCTTAGTGTCTTCTTATGCGACCACAGCGTATTCTTGTACTTTTACCATAAGGGTAGTTCAGCGGTTTTAACGGTAACACCTCGTAGTTATTTTTATAAAAAATATTTTTGTCGTTTTCTCGATCAAACAATAATGTTGTGGGGTCCACTGATGATTGAGCCATTATGCGAATATTCCCTAACAAAAGAATATTCACGACCAAACGAATATTTTATAACAACTTGCATACTTTTGCAAAATTTATAAATATTACCCACAACTATAACATTATATCAAATTTATTCCATAATATTCAAAAATAATATTTATAGAAAAATTCATCTTTATTTATAAAATTTGGGGTCTTCATGATCCTATATTATTACGATTATGCCATTAACTTCTTAAATAATTATTCTTCCTTTTATGGTGTGACCCTTTAGGTTCTCCATATTAAACCTAGGTTGTGAATTAATCAATTAGAACAATTCTAATCTTATTTAAATAAATAAATTAAATAATTAATTTATTTAAATAAATAATATTTATCCCATAATAGGGATAAGCTCTCCACAGCGATCAACGACTTTCCAGATAATATAGATTTCAACATTAATCATAAAAGAACCTTTGAGTAAATAGTTTGAAATACAATTCAATCCTTCCACTATCTGATGTCCCAATTAAATATAAGACATGGAATTCTTTGTCAAGTCTTATTTTATTTAATTATATGTATTTCGACTCTTAAATGCACAATTCCAAATAATGCAAATTAGAAACTCCTTTCTAATTTCATTACGCCTTAACCAAGGACTCTTTGGGTTGTCATTTATCGAATCACATAGGACATTTCTCTTCTTTATTAGAAGTGGTAGATTCTTTATTGATCATACATTATCTCCGTATACAACTTATTATACCCAAGCATACCCTTTGATATACCCTAAGGGTCTTAAGGAATAAGTCAAAGTATAACTCATCATACACAAGATACAATGATGATCTCAAGTCCAAGGATCACTTGTACTACTATCACTCTGAGAATTCTATTGACAGCAAGTAAAACTCCATTAGGTATTCCTTAGCGAGCCACGTTCGATGAACTTATTCTCTTATAAGCACCTACATACTTGCTTTAGTGTCTCCACACAAATGATCATGAGATCAATCATCCTCATCCAATGAGCAAAACAACGTATGTACCAATCTATCCGGATTCACTAATCCCCAATTTAGTAATCCAATGATTGGGAACTATTTTAGTTTTAAGCTTTCTAAGAATTTAGATCTCATTAGAATGATCATCATCATTATTCTAAAAGCATTGCTTAAAACTATGGGTTTATCACATATTATAAAACAGCATCATGTAGATAATTAAAAGCCTTTAATAAATTAATACTTTTTATTAATAAATGAATAAGATTGTTACAAAGTATATGCTTTATCATCAAACATGATTGGCTTGTGTGCATACTACTTTCAGGTGGTTCCTGGAAGGGCGTTTGTCGTGATTGCACAAAACGCGAGGAACCCAAACGAGGTGATCACGGGTAAGCTAATCATAAACTCTTGTGAAGTTTATACCTTATTAGATACCTGTTCTACCCATTCTTTTATCTCTCCTGCTTGTGCTCAACGTTTAAACTTGACTCCGGAGAAATTAGACCTTGACTTATCTGTTGAGACTCCGTTAGGAGAAACTTTTATTACATCTACTGTCTATAAATCTTGCTTGATTCAAGTCGGTACCATCACATTACTTGCCGACCATATTTCGTTGAAAATTCTTGCATTTGATGTGATTTTAGGGATTGATTGGTTAACCATGCATCATGCTAAAATTGATTGTTTTCGTAAGGTTGTTAGTTTTCATATTCCTAACCAACCTATTATTCGAATTCAAACAACTAAACCATTAAAGTCAATCACTGTCATATCAAGCCATAAAGCTATTCGTTTATTGAAAAATGGATGTCAAGCTTTCTTAGCCCATGTCACAGACTTGAACAAAAACACGTCAGATTTGAATACTATTTCCATTGTTAGTGAATTTCCTGACGTGTTTCATGAAGAACTTCCCGGTCTACCCCCAGAACGTGAAGTTGAATTCTTTAATGACCTTGAACCTGGTACAAAGCCCATTTCTAAAACCCCATATCAAATGGCTCCTATTGAACTTCAGGAGTTAAAGGTTCAACTACAGGAGTTGTTGGACATTGGTTTTATTCGTCCTAGTACATCTCCTTGGGGTGCTCCTGTGTTATTCGTAAAGAAGAAAGACAGGAGTATGCGACTTTGTATCGACTACCAAGAATTGAATCATGTCACTATCAAGAATAGGTATCCGTTACCTCGCATTGATGACCTGTTTGACCAGTTGCAAAGAGCACAATTCTTTTCAAAGATCGATCTTCGTTCTGGATATCATCAGCTGAATCTTTAAACTGAGGATATTCCAAAGACTGCCTTCAGAACTCGGTACGGACATTATGAATTCTTAGTCATGTCTTTTGGATTGACTAATGCTCCTGCTGCTTTCATGGATATGATGAACCGTGTATTCAAGGAATATTTGGATCAGTTCGTTGTTGTCTTTATTGATGACATCCTCATCTATTCCAAAAGCCATGAAGATCATGAGCACCATTTGAAGCTGGTACTGCAAAGGCTTCGTGATAACAAGCTATATGTCAAGCTGAAGAAATGCGAGTTTTGGCTTGAGGAAGTAGCATTCCTTGGGCATGTGGTGTCAAAACATGGAGTATATGTCGACCCGGCGAAGATTGAAGCCATACAAAGTTGGGAGCAACCGAAGTCGGTGGCCAAAACGTAGCTTAACTACGGGCTTATTTGGTTATTATCGGAGATTCGTGGAAGGATTTTCTCGAATTGCTACTCTGTTAACTCAGCTGACTCGGAAAGATACAAAATTAGTATGGAGCAAGGAATGCGTGAAGAGTTTCCAAGGGCTCAAGAGGAGACTCATTTCGGCACCTGTTCTGACAATACCATCTGGTTCGGATGGATTTGTTATCTACAGCGATGCTTTAGATAAAGGGTTAGGATGTGTTCTCATGCAACATGGGAAAGTCATAGCCTATGCCTCGCGACAACTTAAAGAATATGAGAGAAATTATCCTACTCATGATTTGGAGTTGGCAGTAGTCGTTTTCGCGTTAAAGATCTGGAGACACTAACTGTATGGGGAGAAAGTGGAGATCTATACAGATCATAAAAGCCTCAAATATTTCTTCACCCAAAAGGAACTCAACATGCGGCAACGACGTTGGCTCAAGTTGCTGAAAGATTATGATCATACCATCCAATATCATCCTGGAAAAGCAAACGTAGTAGCTGACGCATTGAGTAGAAGATCATATGCGGGTACGAGTGCAATGTTGTTAACACAAAGGCCCATTTTGTATGACTTACAAAGGATGGAGATTTAGATGAAGGCTCCAAGTACCCACGTGATAATATCAAACATACAAGTAGAACCGACTTTAATCGATAAAGTTAAAGCTGCTCAAGCTACGGACATGGAGCTGATGCGTATGAAGAAAAAAGTGCAAGAATGTGCTATTCCAGAAGCAAGAATCGATGAAGAAGGAATACTTCAAGTCAACTCCAGACTTTGTGTTCCTAACAATTCTGACTTGAAGCATAGAATCATGATGGAGGCACACAACACACAGTTTGCAATCCATCCTAGGAGTGCCAAAATGTATCATGATCTTCGACATACATTTTGGTGGAGCAATATGAAAAGAGAGATCGCGGAGTTTATCTCGAGGTGTTTAACTTGTCAATGTGTAAAGGCAGAGCATCAAATGCCAAAGGGTCCATTACAACCACTTGAGATTCCAAAATAGAAGTGGGAACACATTACTATGGATTTCGTTACGGGTCTTCCCATGGTTTTTCAAGGCATAGATGCGATTTGGGTTATTGTTGATAGATTAACCAAGTCTGCCCATTTGTTGCCTATACGTGAGACTTATTCCCTTGAACTTTTTGCTAGTCTGTACATAAATGAGATTGTAAGATTGCATGGCATGCCAGTATCCATAGTTTCGGATCGTGACCCAAGGTTCACTTCACAATTTTGGGTTAGCTTACAGAAAGCTATGGGCACGAATTTACGATTCAGTTCGGCATACTATCCTCAAACAGTCGGACAATCAGAAAGGACTATTCAAACTCTTGAAGATCTATTAAGACTCTGTGTCCTAGATTTCAAAGGAAGTTGGGATAAGTACCTACCATTGGTGGAATTCTCCTAAAACAACAGTTATCAGGCAAGTATAGGTGTGGCTCCATTCGAAGCGTTGTATGGAAGAAAATGTCATTCTCCAGTATGCTGAGACGAGGTGGGTGAAGAAATATTATTGGGACCAGAGTTGGTACGAATGACTACAGAGAAGATCCAAACGTTTCGACAACGTATACAAACGACACAGGATCGACAAAAGAGTTATGCGGATCTTCATCGGAAGGACGTGAAATTTAATATTGGGGATCATGTATTGTTACGTGTTGCACCATGGAAGGGAGTTACAAGATTTGGGAAGAGAGAAAAGCTCAATCCACGATTTGTTGGTCCATTTGAAATTCTTGACCGAATAGGAAATGTGGCCTATAGACTCGCATTACCTCCAAGTATGTCTCGTGTTCATAATGTTTTTCACATATCTATGTTTCGTAAATATGTTAAAGACCCGAACCACATTATTGAGTTAGAACCAGACGAGATAGCCGAAGATTTAACGTACGAGGAGGTACCTATTAAGATATTGGATAGGAAAGAGCATGTCCTACGTACGAAGGTTATACCACAAGTTAATGTTTTGTGGAGAAACCATGCTATTGAAGAAATGACCTGGGAGTTAGAATCAGAAATGAAAGCGAGGTATCATCACCTTTTCGAAACACCAGGTACGTACATCAATTTCGAGGACAAAATTTCATAAGGAGGGGAGGTTGTAAGACCCCAACTTATTAATGAATAAAATCGAATTTCCTCTATTTATTATTGTGAGTAATAAGGTATTAATTTGATATAATACTTTGGTTATGGGTGAAATATGAAAATTTTATAAAATAAGCAAGTGGTTATAAAATATTCATTTGTCGGGGAATATTCGTTTGGTCGTGGAATATTCTTTCTGTCGGGGAATATTTGTATGACGGTGCAGCTATTTGTGGGCCCCATAACGGATAACGGTCGGATGAAGAAAATGACAAAATTGAATACTTGGCAGTAGTTATTATCAAATTAACCTTTGTTGGAATACCCGAGTGGTTAAAATACTGATGTCTGGCGTGGTTGCATAAAGATAGCACCGCGGTATTATTGCAGTATTGTTGAATTATTGATTCTTACGTAAGAAGGCACTACTCAATAATTGTTACGGTAATTCTTTGTTCAATATTTTATTTTATTGATTCAATAATTGCTGCGTTGATATTTTATATTATTGTTGCTCAATAATTGTCATCGCACATCATCTCCATTATCAGATCAATAATTCATATTATTTGGAATAATATTATTAGATAGCATTATTGACAATGTCTAGAAAGTTACATCGAGGAGAGGTTTGGTCACCTAATTGCTTGGCGTCGATGAGGAGAAATTCTTATTGGAAAGCCCCCTCTTTCCTGGGAACTGTCTGGTTGTCATAATTGTGATTCTGTAATATTATTTATGAATAATTAATTATTGATTTATATGATAAGGAAATATTTATTTTAGGTGGATATAAATGATGGATATATTTATTTTTATATGGATAAAAATAAAGGAATTAATGCTGAGGTGTTTTATCAGTATTTTGTCGGATTGGAAGTATTAAAAATCATCCGTTTGTGGATTTTGGGTATTCTATGTTTGGAATTTGGAAAAACTCAAAGCTACAAAGTTGTAGAGAATTCGATTTCAGGCAGAATGGACATAAAATTCGTATTTTTCTGATAAACGAGCTATTTTCTATGAATTACTGAAGTTTCAGAAAATAAAATGATTTTTATTAAATTATGGGTGGGACCTACTCTTATTTGAAAACATGAAATTCTTTGAATTTTTTTTCGAATTGGCGTGTGGTGGTACAGTCTTGGTTGGTGCGTAGAATAGATTTTAGAAATAATATTATTTTATTATTTTAGTCTCCTTTGGCGTTCTAGCAATTTCCTATAAATAGGCGCTTATGTTAGAATTGAAAATCACACCAGAAACAAGTTTTCTTTCTCTCTAGATTATCGAGTGTATTTTTGTGAGTATTTTAATACTTTGAGAGTTGTTATTCAGACAATTTTACATCGACCTTATATCAGAAATTTAGGCGTAAATACGGTTATTTTGAGGTAAGGGATGTTGTTTTCTTCCTAAATGATATTAGTTTCTTCAATATCATTATACCGAATATTAGTGCGAATTTTTATCAAATTTGGAACTTTTGTGTGGGAGTTCTTATTCACGTATACGACCTTTATTCATTATTATCTGACCTTTATTCACGAATCGATACTATTTACCAAAAATGAAATTTTCTTCTTTTTGTCCAAGATGTCTATTATGGTTACTATCTTTGATTGTATCCATGTTTTGATCTTTATTTTTGAATTATGCTTCAAAATTGGTTATTATGGAGTATTATTGATCTTGGATAAACTGTGATACGAATCCCTAATATTTGTCCATACATCTCCTTTGGATTCGTTTTCTTTAAAATATTTTTCATCATCCTCAGTCCTAAATGATGATATTACTGAATATCTTTGGCCTGTAGTGCAAAGATGAATGATTACCTAATGAATATCTTTGGCCCGTAATGCAAAGATGAGCAGTGTTGAGATGAACATGACATTTGGTGATACAAATGAATATCTTTGGCCTGTAGTGCAAAGATGAATATTTGATTCAAGATGTATATTGATTGACGTTACAGGGATAAAATATTGATGATGGACTTTTAAATCTTAGAAGATAATAGAATTCTTTATCTACTTGACTCTTCTAATGGATTGTTGTTTCCGCTGCAGTTGTTGATCTAAAACTTGTTGTCTATTATATTTTATCAGATTTTCCCTGTTGAAGACTAATGATAATTTGTTGTATATTTTCTTAGTCATAATATTCTTTACTGGGTTAGTTGAGCTCACCCTTTCCCTTTTTGTTCCATTGTTCTTCTCAGGAGGAGAGAATTTAGTAGGAACTAGCCGGGGTATGGAGTGATGATTCAAGATAGTTGATTAGTAGTCCTCACTATTTTTGTAAAATAGTGTATCAATAATTGTAATAAGGACTCCTTTTGAGCTTGTATACTCCCTAGTATACAATATTTGTATTCAAACTCATAGTATATGTGTTGTTCTATTTTGCACGGCAATTATATTACTGAAGTTGTATTTGTTTCTGTACCGTGTATCTGGCGACTCAAGATGGGTGATGTATACCTGTTTTGGGGGCGTCACAAGTTCTCAATACATTTATTATCACACTATTTCATAGAATAATGAGGACTACTAATGCTATCATACGGGTAGTCACTCTGGTTTCGCGACTAGTCCTGCTTTACGTTCTCATTTCTGAAGAGAACAATGAAAGCAAAAGGTGAGCTCAACTAGCCCGATGAAGAAATATTATGACTAAGATAATGCGAGAATAAATTATCATTTAGCCTTAAAGCGATGTTAAGCGATAAAATATAACAAACATCAAGTTTAAGCTGCGGTGAACAAACAATCCATTAGAAAGAGTCAAGTAGAGAATAAAATCTACTATCTTACATGATTTAAAATTTTTTTCATTACTTTTATCTTCGAGACTCGACAACAAATAATCAACATCATCACCTCGCACTACTACCGAGGATATTCATTAGTATCACGACCACAAATTATCCATGCACTACGGGCCGAGGATATTCGTGTATTCATCGATGGTCATGATCATGCCAACAGCGTCCATCGATGCACTACTGACGATGAGGATTTTTACCACATCATTTGTAACATTACGGTCCATGATTATATAGAATAATCCACGGTCATAATCATACCAAGTCATCATACATGCACTTCTGAATACCCGATGACTTTCAACATATTATAAACATGAGGATGATGACAATGATATAAGAATTCAATAAAATAAGTTCAAGAATAAATTTTAAAGATTTATAAGTTAATTTATCCACGAACTTAATAACGTCAAATTGTCGACATGATCTTTGTTTTGTGGAGTAAAATTCAAGAATGCTTAGAAGAATATTTCCATGAAAAGATCTTTGGATGAAGCGCAAATATCAAGGATATTACACTAATTTCATGGAGTATAGAAGCCAAAACTTTAACCACCTGAGTATAATAGAATATATGAAACCGCATGAAATGGATTTTTTGTCGCTATCACGTAATCCACCTTGAGCATGATTATTTCCACAATTTAATAAGGAATGAATCTGAAAGGATCATTCACCATGCATGTGATAATCCACATAGATAGGTTATTCCAGCGAGAATAATAAAGAATGGAATAATAAAAGTAATCACCATGCATGCGATAGGCCGCGCAGAGACGAGTTATTCAGCGAGAATAATAAAGAATGGAACGGTTAAATGCGTAATCCATATGAGACAGGATGTTCAAGAATAATAAAGAATGAAACCGGTCGTGCGCAAGCCTTGCAGACAAGATGTTTCAACGAGAATAATAAAGAAGCGGAACCAAGTCGTGCGTAAGCGCTACGCAGACGGGATGTTCAATGAATAATAAAGAATGGAATAATAGAAGAATTTCACCATGTATGCGGTACTTTGCGTAGACATGTTATTCCAGTATAATGATAAAGAATGGAATAACAGAAGTTTTCTTCACGAAGACGAAAGAAATAATACCCCTTACGAGTACAACAAATAATATCCCTTACCGTAAAAGAAGAGTATTCCGACTGGTAGGGCGAGAATATTTTTGAAGAAAACTTATACTATTTTTCTACGCTCAAAGCTTCTGAAAACTCTAAAAAAATACGCTCAAGATTATAGAAGAAAAATTCTCTGAATTTCTGGTGTGATTTCAATTCTAACTAAGCATCCTATTTGTAGGAGAATTGAAAGGATACTATGCAATAAAATATAATATATTCTAAATATATATATATATATATATATATTTTATTTAAAATCTAATAAAACAAGTAACTTTATAAAAAGTATTACATTTTATATATAAAAATATTTTACTATGTAAAAAACACTTATGCGAGCACTATATGCAACACTATGCATAATAAAATATAATATATTCTATTTATAGTCTAATAAAACAAATAACTTTATAAAAGTATTATGTTTTATATAAAAGATTTTACTATGCAAAATACTATATCATAATAGAATATAATATATTCTATTTATAGTCTAATAAAGCAGATAACTTTATAAAAGTATTACATTTTATATAAAAAACTTTTACATTTTATTACATTAATAATACTAATAAAATAAAATTTATCATCATTATTATAATTCACAATATTAATCGGCGAGTCGTTCCCGGAAAGATGGGGCTTTCAATAAGGATTTCTCCTATTAGCGCTTGATTAGGTGACCAAACCTCTCGTTGATGTGAACTTACAGACATCGTTAATATTGCAAATAATAATATTAATAACTTTGTCATCTCAATTATTGATTTAATAATATATAAAATATTGACAATAATTGAATCAAATAACGTGAGATCTTATCTTATAGCAATAATTGAACAAAGCGGTGACTTCTCACGTAAGCATCGATAATCAATCTGGTGTCTTTCTTATGCGACCCAGCGTATTCTTTGTCTTTTAACAAGGGTGTTTCAACGATTAACGATAGAAACTTCCGTAGTTATTTTTATAAAGTATTTTTGTCGTTTTCTCGATTCGACAATAATTCCGTTGTGGGGTCCACCAATGATTGTGCCATTGCACGAATATTCCTGTTAAAAGCGAATATTCCCACGAGCCAATCGAATATTATATAACAACTTGCGTACTTTGTAAAATTTATAATATACCCACAACTATAACATTATATCAAATTCATTCCATAATATTCAAAAATCATATTTATAGAAAATTCATCTTTATTCATAAAAGTTGAGGTCTTACAAATATTCTTTTTGACAGGGAATATTAAATGCGACTCAACACAATCATTGGTGGACCCCATACGGAAGTATTTTTGTAGTTAGAAAACGACAGAAATATCTTTTTATAAAAATAACGACGACGAAAGTTTTAGATTTAAACTGTTGAAATACCGGTGGTAAAAAACGATATCTGGCGTGGTTGCATAGTAGTATTTACCGGTATTGATTATTGATGCTTACGTGAGAAGTCACTCATTTATACTCAATTATTGCTACGATGAATCTTTGCATAATATCTCTCATATTATTGACTCAATTATTGTCACAGTATCATCTGCATAATATTTTACAAATCAATAATTGAGACGACAAAGTTATTAATATTATTATTTGCAATATTGACAATGCCTAGAAGTTACATCGAGGAGAGGTTTGGTCACCTAATCTTGGCGCTGATAAGGAAAAATCCTTATCGGAAGCCCCCCTCTTTAATGAGACCCCATATTTTATGAATAAATATTTAATTTTCTCGAAATAATTTTTGAATATTATGGTGTGGATTTGATATAATGTTATAGTTGTGGGTAATATTTATAAATTTTGCAAAATCATGCAAGTTGTTATATAATATTAGATTGGTCGAGAAATATTCTTTTTGTCGGGGAATATCCAAATGCGGCAGTACAATCATTAGTGGACCCATGAACGGAATTATTATCGGATTGAGAAAATAACAAAATACTTTATGAAAATAACGGTGGAAGTTTTACCGTTAACTGTTGAAACACCCGGTGTTAAAAGTATAGTAATACGCGTGGTTGCATAGTAGCACACGGTATTGATTATTGATGCTTACGTGATAAGTCACTCAGTTTTGTTTTATTGGTATTATTAATGTAATAAAACAGAATACTTTTATAAAGTTATTCTATAAATAGAATATATTATATTTTATTATGCATAGTGTTTCATAGTGTCTACATAGTGTTTTGCATAGTAAAATCTTTTTATATAAAACAGAATACTTTTATAAAGTTATTCTATGAATAGAATATATTATATTTTATTATGCATAGTGTTGCATAAGTACTGCATAGTATTTTGCATAGTAAAATCTTTTTTATATAAAGCAGAATACTTTTATAAAGTTATCTATTTTATTAGACAATAATTAGAATATATTATATTTTATTATGCATAGTGTTTACTTAGTACTGCGATAGTGTTTGCATAGTAAAATCTTTTATAAAGTTATTCGTTTTATTAGATTATAAATAGAATATATTATATTTTATTTAAAAGATTTTGCTTTAAATATGGACCAAATCAGATTAAAAGTAAATCAATCACGGACCGTTCATGAGTTAATTACTTATGCGATCCATTTTTCTATAAATAGAAGCTCATTCCTTCATTATTTCTTACGAATTCTTTGAAACTCAGAGATAAACTATAGAGAGAAAGAAGAAAAGTATACGCTACTTACTTTCGTATATCCGATTACTCTTCTTCTTAAGGTAGGGAATATTATTTGTTGTACTCGTAAAGGGTACTCTTTCTTTCTTATTTATCAAGAGAACTTACATTATTCCATTCTTTATTATTACATTGGAATAACTTTGTATCTGTGGCTACCCTATACTTGGTGAAATTCTTACATTATTCCATTCTTTATTATTATGTTGGAATAACACATACATGCAAAATCTTTGCATACGTGGTGAAATTCTTCTAATATTCCATTCTTTATTATTTTGTAGGAATATCACATGCATGCGTTTTCTGGTGGGACTGGTTCTGTTATTTATTATTTTGTTGGAAGACCATGTACGGTGCGTTTCTGTTGGACTGGTTCCATTCTTTATTATACATTGGAATATCACATGCATGCGTTTCTGTGGGACTGGTTCCGATTATTTATTATTACATTGGAATAACTGCGTGTGCGATCTATCGCATGCATAGTGATTTCTTTTGTTATTCCATTCTTTATTTTACTCAGTTGGTTAAAACTTTGACTTCTATACTCCATGAAATTAGTGGAATATCCTTGATAATTGCGCTTCATCCAGTATCTTTTCATGGAAATATTCTTCTGAGCATTCATAAATTTTACTCTACAAAGCAGTATCATGTTGACAATTTGGACGTTATTGGTTCTTGGACAAATTAATTCTTGAACTTGTTTTTATTGAATTCTTATATCATTGTCATCATCCTCATATTTATATTTTTAAAAGTCATACGTGGCTTTTGTAGTGCATAGATGGACTTGGTATGATTATGACTGAGGATTATTCGATTGTAATCATGGTAGTAATGTTACAAATGATGTGGTAAAAATCCTCGTTGGCCCGTAGTACATTGATGGATAGTTGTTGACATGATCATGACCATTAATGAATACCACAAATATTCTTGGCCATAGATGCGGGGTGATTCGATGATGTGGATTATTTATTAAGGTGAGTCATGACGATAAAAGTGATGAAAAACCTTTTAAATCATAAAAGATAGTAGATTTTATTCTCTCTTGACTCTTTAATGGATTGCTTGTTCGCTGTGATTAAACTTGATGTTTGTTATATTTTATTAGTTTAACTTTGTTTAAGGCTAATGATAATTTATTACGCATTATCTTAGTCATAATATTTCTTCTTTGGGCTAGTTGAGCTCACCCTTTCTTTCACTTTATTCTCTTCGTGAAATGAGAATATAAATTTGGGATGAGTCGGGGAACTGAGTGATGGTCCTAGATGGTGCATTAGTAGTCCTCACTATTCTCTGAAATAGTGTGATAATAATTTAAATGAGGACTCCTTTTGAGTTTGTATACTCTCTAGTAGACAATATTTGTATTCAAACTCACAGTTTATGTTGTACACGACAGTTGTATTATTAAGTTGTATTTGAATTCTGTACGATGTATCTGGCGACTCAAGATGGGTGATGTATACTTACTTTTGGGGGCGTCACATCTTTTCTGGGAACGACCTGGTTGTTAAATATTGTGAGTTAAAATATTAATGATGAATAAGTTCATGTTGATTAAAGATGAAATTTATAGTTCCATTGTATTGGAATTATTAGTGTTAGTGGAAATCGACATTTATTTAGATAATAATTGATGTCTGGAGGTTATATTGACCAATCGGGTAATTAATCGGATAAATGAGCAATTAATTGCTATTAATTCACATGCTTATAATTATTTTTTCGCATGTGTGTACTATTGATTCACATGCATGTACTATTAGGGGAGGTGGTGCAAGATTGATAATACTTGCATGACTAAATTAAAAATGAAGGAAAAGATGAAGGTATTATACTGTAATATTTTGAGTCCCAAAATGTGCAATTATCGAAACTATATTTTCCTATAAATAGAAGCTCAATTTTCCTTCATTCTCACCAATTCACTAAGACTCACAAGAGCAATTATAGAGAGAAACTATAGGGAAAAAGAAGAATAGAAGTCTACTACTTCACTATTCCAATATCCAGTCTTCTTCTGAGGTAAGGGGTACTATTTATTTCATATTGAGAAGAAATATTATTTTTCGTATTCGTATGGATATTATCTTGGTTCAATATTCATATGAAATAATATTTTCTTCCATACTCTGTAGTATGTAAGTAATATTATTTCATTTTGTATTCCTACTTCTACACTCATTTTGTTGAAGTATTTCTTGCATACTCCGTGAAATTAGTAGAATATCCTTGAAATTTGCGCTTCATCTAGTATCGTTTCATAAGGATATTTTCTACACATTCTTGTTAAATTTTAAGCTTTTTATCTTGGGAATCTTGTCCATGAGTACTATTCATTTATACGGTACTATTCACAAAAGTACTATTCACGGATACTATTCATGAGTTACTATTCACCTGGTTACTATTCACACAAATATTATTCATTCGGGTATTTGGGGCACTTTTTATGCCGGGGTACTATTCATGAGGTACTATTCATATAGTACTATTCACTCTGAAGATATATTTCTTTTCTGTCAAAATTATTTTTGATGCATGAATATTAATCTTGAATTTTACTCCACAAAGCAGTATCATGTTGACAATTTGGATATTTTTAAACTCTGGATAAATTTAAAGTCTTTAATATTTATCCTTGATTTCGTTTGATTAATTCTTATATCATTGTCATCATCCTCATGCTTATATTATGATGAAAGTCATCTTTGGCTTACGTGCATAGACGAACTGTTGATTATTGATTTTACAGTTGTATGTCTTTGGCCCATAGTGCAAAGAACTGTTGATTGATATCTTTGATCGTAGTGCAAAGATGAACTGTTAATTGATAGCTTTGGCGCGTAGTGCAAAGATGGACAGGTGTATGACATGATCATGACCACTAGTGATGTGAGACCCCAGATTTTATGAATAAATATTTAATTTTCTCGAAATAATTTTGTGAATATTATGGTGCGGATTTGATATAATGTTATAGTTGTGGGTAGTATTTATAAATTTTGCAAAGTAAGCAAGTGGTTATATAATATTCAATTGGTCGGAGAATTTTTGTTTTAATAGGGAATATTGTACGACAGCACAATCATTGGTGGACCCCACAACAGAAGTATTGTCGTAGTTAGAAAACGACAAAATTATCTTTCTATAATAATAACTTGGCGGAGGTATTCTTTATTAAAAGCTGTTGAACTACCCGGTAGTAAAAATACGATAATATGCGTGGTTGTATAGCGGCCTGCGGTATTGATTATTGATCTTACGTGATAAGTCACTCAATTATACTCAATTATTGCTATAGTATTCTTGCATCATATCTCTCATATTATTGATTCAATTATTATTCTGATATCATGCATAATATATGTTATATTATTAAATCGATAATTGAGGCGACAAAGTTATTCATATTATTATTTGCAATATTGACAATGTCTAGAAGTTCTATCGAGGAGAGGTTTGGTCACCTAATTGCGGCGCTTGATAAGAAGATATCCTTATCGGAAAGCCCCCTCTTTCTTGGGAACGACCTGGTTGTTAAATATTGTGAATTATAATATTAATGATGAATAAGTTCGTGTTGATTAAAGATGAATTTTATAGTTTCATTGTGTTGGAATTATTTGTGTTAGTGGAAATCGACATTTAATTCGATAATAATTGATGTCTGGAGGTTATATTGTTCAATCGGGTATTTGGGGCACTTTTTGTGTCGGAATACTATTCACGAGTTACTATTCACAAGTTACTATTTACGAGTTACTATTCATGAGTTACTATTCATGGGATACTATTCACCCGTAAAATATATTTCTTTTCAGTTCAAATGATTTTTGGGTACAATATTATTCCATGAGGAAATGTGCTAATTTTTCAGATCGTTGGTTGAAGTTATAATACTAAATCAACATGGATCGCTGGTTTAAAGTTTTAATAGTAAATCAGTATGGACCGTTGCTTTAAGTTATAATAGTAAATCAATATGGATCGCTGATTTAAAGTTTTGATAGTAAATCAGTATGGATCGTTGCTTTAAGTTTTAATAGTAAATCAATATGGACCGTTCGTTTAAAAGTAAATCAATACGGATAGTTCATGAATTAGTTACTTATTAGGTCCATTCTCCTATAAATAGAAGCTCATTCCTTCATTATTTTTTATGAATTCTTTGAAACTCTAGAGAGAGAAACTATAGAGAGAAAGAAGAAAAGTATTACCTACTTCACTACTCTAATATCCGGTTTCTTCTAAGGTAAAGGATATTATTTTGTTGTACTAGTAAGAAGTATTATTCTTTCGTATTCATGAAGAGCATCATTATTCCATTCTTTATTATTATATTAAAATAACTTTTGTTTATGCGAAATCCGCATCGTGGTGAAATTCTTCTTTTATTCCATTCTTTATTATTACATTAGAATAACATGCATCTTGATCTATCGCGTACAGTGAATCTGTTGTTATTCCATTCTTATTATTACATTGGAATAACTTTGTTTATCAATACCGCATACATGGTGAAATTCTTCTAATATTGGTTCTTTATTATTACAGCGGAATATCACATGCAATGCGTTTCTGTGGGACCTAATTCCATTATTTATTATTACGCCGAAATATCCTATCGTGAGTTTTCTGGCGGATGCGGTTCTATTATTTATTATTTTGTCAAAATATCACGAAGGCGTGCATTTCTGTAGAACTTTGGTTCCATTATTTATTATTACATTGGGAATAACACATGCATGCGATCTATCGCACGCATGGTGAATCATACATTGTTCCATTCTTTATTATTCTGTTGGAATAACATGTCTATGTGGATTACCACATGCATGGTGAATGATCCTTCGTATTCATTCCTTATTAAATTATGGAAATGATCTGTCTACGTGGATTACCGCATGGCGGGCGAAAATTCATTTGCAGTTTCATATATTCTATTATACTCAGTTGGTTAAAGATTTGGCTTCTATACTCCATGAAATTAGTGGAATATCCTTGATATTTGCGCTTCATCCAGTATCTTTTCATGGAAATATTCTTCTTAGCATTCTTGAATTTTACTCCATAAAGCAGTATCATGTTGACAATTTGGACGTTATTGAGTTCAGGATAAATTAATTTATACATCTTTAAAATTTATTCTTGAACTTATTTTATTGAATTATTATGTCATTGTCATCATCCTCATGCTTATATTGTGATGAAAGTCATCTTTGGCTTACGTGCATAGATGGACTTGGTATGATTATGACCAGGGATTATTCGGTATAATCATGACCGTAATGTGACGAATGATGTGGTAAAAGTCCTCAGTGGCCTGTAGTGCATTGATGGACAGTTGTTGGTATGATTATGCCTAGGGATTATTCGGTATAGTCATGACCATTGATGATTACATGAATATCCTTGGCCGTGGAGCAGGGATGATTCGATGTTATTTATTAAGCTGAGTCTCAGCGATAAAGTTGATGAAGAACTTTTTAAATCATAGAAGATAGTAGATTTTATACCTTACTTGACTCTTCTAATGGATTGCTTATTCCACTGCAGTTAAACTTGATGTCTATTGTATTTATCAATTTAACATTGTTGAAGGCTAATGATAATTTGTTCTGCATTATCTTAGTCATAATATTTCTTACTGGGCTAGTTGAGCTCACCCTTTCTTTTCTTTGTTCTCTTGAGGAAATGAGAGCGTGGTTGGGACTAGTCGAGGGAGCAGTGATGGTCTTAGATGGTGCATTAGTAATCCTCACTATTCTGTGAAATAGTGTGATAATAAATATAATGAGGACTCCATTGAGTGTGGATAATGTCTAGATGACAATATTTGTATTAAAACTCACAACCTATGTTTGGTTGTATTTTCACGACTGTTGTATAATTAAGTTGTAAGACCCTAAATTTTATGAATAAAGAATAATTTTTTTGAATTATATTTTTGAATATTATGGTATTGATTTGATATAATGTTATAGTTGTGGGTAATATTTATAAATTACGCAAAATCGTGCAAGTTGTTATATAATATTTGATTGGTGGGGAATATTCGTTTTAACGGGGAATATTTGTACAACGTCACAATCATTGGTGGACCCCACAATAGAATTATTATCGGATTGAGAAAATGACAAAAATACTTTATGAAAATACTACGGCGGA
This sequence comes from Panax quinquefolius, assembly GCA_020205615.1. Classification (NCBI taxonomy): domain Eukaryota; kingdom Viridiplantae; phylum Streptophyta; class Magnoliopsida; order Apiales; family Araliaceae; genus Panax; species Panax quinquefolius. The sequence continues at coordinate 118,390,612 of CM035164.1, read as the reverse complement.
GGTATTCTGAATTAAAAGCTGTTGAACTACCCATTAGTAAAAAAATCGATGTCTGGCGTAGTTACGATGTAGCTTTACGATATTGATTATTGATGCGTGCACGTGAGAAGTCACTCGGCTATACTCAATTATTGCTACGATAATTCTTTGCATCATATTTCTCGTATTATTGATTCAATTATTATTCTGATTATCATACGCATTATATGATATATTATTAAATCAATAATTGAGATGACAAAGTTATTCATATTATTATTTGCAATATTGATGATGTGCAGAAGTTACTGTCACAAAGAGAGGTTTGGTCACTAATAATCTTGGCATGATAAGAAGAAATCCTTATCGGAAAAACCCCTCTTTCACAGGAGCGACACGGTTGTTAAATATTGTGAATTATAATATTAATGATGAATAAGTTCGTGTTGATTAAATATGAATTTTATAGTTCCATTGTGTTGGACTTATTTGTGTTAGTATAATTGATGTGCGGAGGATATATTGTTCGATTGGGTATTCGGGACACTTTTCAGTATGAGTATTTTATTCACGAGTTACTATTCACGACTTACTTATTCACGAGTTACTTTTCATGAGTTCTTATTCACGAGTTATTATTCATGAGTTATTATTCACGAGTTCTTATTCACGGGTTACTATTCACGAGTCTTATTCACCGTAAGATATATTTATTTTCGGTCCAAATCATTCTTGGGTACAATATTATTCCATGAGGAGATGTGCTTTAATTTTTAGAATAGTTGGTTGAAGATATAATCGTAAATCAATATGGACCGCTGGTGGAAGTTATAATAGTAAATCAATATGGATCGCTGGTTTAAAGTTTTAATAGTAAATCAGTATGGACCATTGTTTTAAGTTTTAATAGTAAACCAATCTGGATCGTCCGTTTAAAGTAAATCAATCTGGACCATTCATAAGTTAGTTACTATGCAGTCCATTCTTCTATAAATAGAAGCTCATTCCTTCATTATTTCTTACGAATTCACTGAAACTCTAGAGAGAGAATTATAAGAGAACCTATAGAAAAGTATTACCGCTACTTTCCTACTCTTATATTCGGTTTTTTTTACGGTGAGGATGTTATTTGTTGTACTCATGAAGAGAACTTACATTATTCCATTATTTATTATTACATTGGAATAACTTTGATATCTGTGGACTACCCTATACATGGTGACATTCTTCTAATATTCCGTTCTTTATTATTTTGTCGAGAATATATCACATGCGTGCGTTTCGTGGGACTGGATTCCATTATTTATTATTACGCCGGAATATCCTCACATGCAATGCGTTTCTGTGGGACTGGTTCCATTATTTATTATTACGTCGAGAATATCACATGCGTGTCTTTTTATGGGACCTAGTTCCATTATTTATTATTACGCCGGAATATATCACATGCATACGTTTACGCCGCACTTTTGGTTCCATCCTTTGTTATTACATTGGAATAACCTACTGTCTTGATACATCGCATGCATGGTGATTTCTTTTGTTATTCCATTCTTTATTATACTCAGTTGGTTAAAACTTTGACTTTTATAACCATGAAATTAGTGGAATATCCTTGATATTTGCGCTTCATCCAGTATCTTTTCATAAAAATATTCTTCTAAGCATTTTTGAATTTTACTCTACAAAGCAGTATCATGTTGACAATTTGGACGTTATCAGTTCCTAGATAAATTAATTCTTGAACTTGTTTTATTGAATTCTTATATCATTGTCATCATCCTCATGTTTATATTTTGTTGAAAGTCATACGTGGCTGTAGTGCATAGATGGACTTGGTATGATTATGACCGAGGATTATTGATTGTAATCATGGTAGTAATGTTACAAATGATGTGGTAAAAGTCCTCATTGGCCCATAGTGCATTGATGGATGAGTTGTTGGCATGATCATGACCATTAATGAATACACGAATGTCCTTGGCCCGTGAGTGCATGGATAATTTGTGGTCGTGATACTAAAGAATATCCTTGGCCGTAGTGCGAGGGTGATTCGATGATGTGGTTTATTTATTAAAATTTGAGTCCCAACGACAAAAGTGATGAAAACCTTTTAAATCATAGAAGATAGTAGATTTTATTCCTACTTGACTCTTCTAATGGATTGCTTGTTCATTGTGATTAAACTTGATAGTTATTATATTTTATCGGTTTAACCTTTGTTGAAGGCTAACGATAAATTATTACGCATTATCTTAGTCATAATATTTCTTCTTTGGGCTAGTTGAGCTCACCTTTTTTTTTCCTTTGTTCTCTTGAAATGAGAGCGTAAATATTTGGGACGAGTCGGGGAGCAGTGATGGTCCTAGATGGTGCATTAGTAGTCCTCACTATTCGTGAAATAGTGTGATAATAATTATAATGAGGACTCCTTTTGAGTTTGTATAATCTCTAGTAGACAATATTTGTATTCAAACTCACAGTTTATGTTTTGTCGTATTGTACACGACAGTTGTATTATTAAGTTGTATTTAAATTCTGTACCATGTATCTGGCGACTCAAGATGGGTGATGTATACCTAATTTTGGGGGCGTCACAGTTGTATTTGTATTCAGTAACTTGTATCTGGCGACCCAAGATGGGTGATGTATACCTATTTTTGGGGGCGTCACAGTTGGTATCAAAGCTTAGGGATATGATCTCTAGCTGAGATGTGAGACAAGAACTAGGAGGGGAGAGACGGGGAATTCCGTCGCTAGTATGACCTACCTAAGTTTTATTCGGTATTTAATTAGTCGGTCAGAGTATATGGATAATATGTGATATGTTAATTAACCCTTGTTTTGTAACAGTGTTTGAAAATGGCATTCGAAAATGTTGAGATAAGCAATGAAGCACATGAGACCGTTGAGTCACCAACAATCAATACCCAGGATAATGTGCAACATGAAAACAATAATCCTCAGGTAAACAATAACACCGATGAAATGATGAACGATGGGATGTTCAGAGGCTTTATGCAATTCATGCAACATCAGGCGAGAGAGACTCTTGTTCATAATGCGGTGGAAATAATGGCAACCCACGATTCGATCAACGCTAAGCGATTCGAGGAGCTGGGACCACTTAGGAGTTTTGGGAAAGCTAGAAACACTTAAAGGCGGAGGCGTGGTTAATGAGATCACCAAGATATTTGATGTCTTGGGATGCTCCAAGGAGCAAAAGGTTCCCTTGCCACCTTTATGTTGCGTGAAGAAGCAGATTATTGGTGGGAATCGTAAAAGCATTACCCGACTGGCCTTTTCAAGATGTCTTTGGAGAAGTTCAAGAATTGTTCAACAAAAGTACTTTCACGAAAGTATTCGTCACATGAAGGAGGTAGAATTCATCAAGTTGGAACAAAATAATATGACCGTGTCGCAGTACGAGGCTAAGTTTACCGAGTTATCCCGATTTTCATCCCATTTGGTCGATAATGAGGAGCGAATAACGCGAATGTTTCTAAGAGATTTGAAACCCGATATACGTCAATACCTCATTTCTCAAAAACTTTGTTTATATTCAGATGTTGTGAATAGGGCTCAGTTATTGGAGCACGATAATGATTCAGCACAACCAAAAGGTAACGACCAACAACACGATAATAATAATCGTCTGGTAACGGTGGTAGCAGCGATCGGAATGATGATAACCATCGTGGGGAAATTATCACGCCAAGAATGGTAACCGCCGGTGGTAATCATGGCCAAGATAATAGAAGTGAAAATTTCAAGAAGAGAAGGTTCAATAATGATGGAAAGACAACAGCACCAGCACCTGTTAAGGAAGGAGAACGACCGTCGGTCGTATGCTTCAAATGCGGAGGGGAGGGACATATCAGTCCAAACTGCGTGATGAAGTCCAAAGCATGTTACATTTGTGGAAAAGAAGGTCACCTAGCCCGATTTTGTCTTGCACCAAAGTCAAGTCCAGCTGGGATAGTGTTGCCAAAGGGTGTCCCAGACAAGCCAAAGCCGGTAGTTTAAGAGAGAGCATTTTTTTGTGACTTCTCAAAAAGCGAGTAACCCGAACGAAGTTAGCACGTGTTAGTTAATTATAAATTTTTGCAAAGTCTATACCTTATTAGATACCGGTTCTACCCATTCTTTTATCTCTCTTACTTGCGCTCAACGTTTAAATTGACTTCGGAGAAATTAGACTTTGACTTATTGGTTGAAACTTCGATAGTAGAAACCTTCGTTACCTCCACTGTTTATAGATCTTGTTGATTCAAATCGACACTTTCACGTTACCTGTCGATCTTATCTCTTTGAAAATATTTGCCTTTTCTGCGATTTTAGGAATCGATTGGTTAACTACACATCATGCTTTTCGTAAGGTTGTTAGCTTTCATATTCCTCACTAACCTGTTATGCGAATCAAAGCAACCAAACCACTAAAGTTAAACATTATCATATCAAGTCATAAGTAAAGAGCCCTGAGCATTTCGCTGGTGACTTCCTTGTGTGGAATGCACCGAAGCCAAACTTTCCGTAGGGGATGTTGTGAATAACGGTGGCAAGTTGATAGATATCAATGTGACGTGCTATCCAAGTCTTGAATGAGAGTCACAGTTTTGAATGATATTTCTATTGTTAATAAATTTCCTGATGTATTCTTGAAGACTTCTTAGCCTACCCTAGAGCGTGAAATCAAATTTTGTATTGACCCCAGTACAAAACCCATTTCCAAAACCCTCAAATATTTTCTTTACCCAAAATGAACGTATAATGCGCCAAAGACGTTGGCTCGAGCTGTTGAAGATTATGATCATACCATTCAATATCATTGTGGAAGAAAGAACGTGGTGGGCGTAGCGTTGAGTAAAAGATCGTATCGTTCTGAGTGTGATGTTGTTAACACAAAAATCCATTTCAGTATAACTTACAAATGATGAAGATAGAGTTAAAGACTCTAGGGACCCACGTGAAGATAACGAATATCTGAGTAGAATCGACTTTAATCGATAAAGTTAAAAGCAGCTAAACTACACACGGAGTTGATGAATGTGAAGAAGAAGGTTCAAGAGGGCATTATTCTAGAAGCAAGAATCGACGAATAGATAAAATCTCAACCCTCGATTTAATTGGCCTATTTGAAATCCTCGATGAAGTAGGAACTGTGGCTTATAGACTCATTTTACCGCCAAATATGTCGCAAGTTCATAATGTTTTTAACGTATCGACGTTACGTAAATATGGGGACGACCCACACCACATTATTAATTTAGAACCGGACGAGATAGCGGATGATTTAACGTATGAGGAGATACGTGTTAAAATCTTGGATAAGAAGGATTATATTCGACACTCAAAGGTTATACCTCAAGAGTTAGAATCTGAAATGAAGTCAAGGTATCCCCACCTCTTCAGCATACCAGGTACGTACGTAAATTTCGACGGCGAAATTCCATAAGGAAGGGAGATTGTGAAACCCCTGATTTTATGAATAAATATTTAATTTTCTCGAAATAATTTTGTGAATATTATGGTGTGGATTTGATATAATGTTATAGTTGTGAGTAGTATTTATAAATTTTACAAAGTAAGCAAGTGGTTATATTATATTCGATTGGTCGGAGAATATTCGTTTTAACAGGGAATATTGTACGACGGCATAATCATTGGTGGACCCCACAACGGAAGTATTGTAGTAGTTAGAAAACGACAAAATTATCTTTCTATAAAAATAACAGCGGAGGTGTTACCGTTAAAACTGTTGAACTACAGAGATAGTAAAAATGCGATGTCTGGCTGGCGTTGCATAGTTGCACACACGGTATTGATTATTGATCTTACGTGATAAGTCACTTTCGGTTATACTCAATTATTACTTTCTGAATTGTTGCATCATATCTCTCATATTATTGATTCAATTATTGTTACGATATCATCCGCATAATATGTTATTCATATTATTATTTACAATATTAACGATATCCGGAAGTTACATCGAGGAGAGGTTTAATCATCTAATTTGCTTGGCGATAAGGAGAAATCCTTATCGGAAAAGCCCCTCTTTCACAGGAGCGACACGGTTGTTAAATATTGTGAATTATAATATTAATGATGAATAAGTTCGTGTTGATTAATGTGACGCCCCCAAAATAGGTATACAACACCCATTCTGAGTCGTCAAAATACATGGTACAGAAACAACTACAACTTCATTATTACAATTATCGTGTAAAATACGACAATACATATACTGTGAGTTTAAATACATATATTGTCTTCTAGACAATATCCACACCCAAATAAAGTCCTCATTACAATTATTGATACACTTTATTTTACAAAATAGTGAGGACTACTAAAACCACTTTTCTTGAACCATCACTCCACACCCCCAGCTAGTTCCATTTATATTCTCGCCTCACGAGAAAAAAAATGGAACAAAAAAGAAAAGGGTGAGCTCAACTAGCCCGATAAAGAATATTATGACTAAGATAACATAGAACAAATTATCGTTAGTCTTCAACGAGAGGAAAAATCTAATAGAATACTGATAGACAAACAGTTTTAAATCAATCTTAGCATGGTGAAATAATAATTCATTAGAAGAGTGAAGTAGAGAATGCAATCTACTATCTTCTATATATGAATTTAAAAGTTCATCGTTGATATTTTATCCTGTAACATCAATCGATATATATACGGAATTAAATATTCATCTTTGCTTTCTGGGCCGAAGATATTCATCGATTAGTTATGTTCATCTAAACACTGTTCATCTTTTGCTTTCTACGGACGAAGATATTCATCGAGAAAATCATTCATCTTTTGCACTTTATATGCCAAAGATATTGATAATATCATCATTTAGGGTGAGGATGATGAAAAATATTTTAAAGAAAAGCGAATCTAGTGAAACAAAAGAATAAATATTAAGGATTCGTACTTTAGACAATCCAAGTTCAAAAATACTTCATAAATAACGAGTGGAGTAAAATTGAGAATGATCAAAACATGGATACAATCAAAGCTAGTATCCATAATAGATATTTTAGACGAAAAACAAAATTTAATTTTTACGTGAATAGTGTCGTATTCTTGAATAGTAGTATCGTGAATAGTCTTAGTATAAGTGAATAGTAACTCGACACTAAAAGATAGAAATTTCATAAAAAAAATCATCATCATGCTTCGTGAATAGTACTCGTGAATGATTAGTAACTCATGAATAGTAACTCATGAATAGTAACTCATGAATAGTAATCCCCAACATGAAAAAGTTCTAAATTTGATAAAAATTAGGACCGATATTTGGCGTAATGATATTGAAGAAATAATATCATTTCTGAAGAAAATAACATCCACTTACCTCGAAAAGGATAGTACTTGATTTGAAATCTTTGGATATAGTCTTTGAAAGAACTTTTGCTTGTAGTATAGCAATACTCAAAGTACTAAAATACTCACAAAAATCGCTCGATATATAGAGAGAAAGAGAAAATCTTTAGTTTACGGTGTGATTTTCAATTCTAACCTAAGCACCTATTTATAGGAAAATGCTTAGAACACCAAAATAGAAAATTTAATAAAATAATAATATATTTATATAATTTTCCTTATCCCACCTCTAGACATCTGAATTCAACACATTGATAACATATATAAGCTCACTCAATTGAACAAAAGCGTTTTTCTAAAAAAATAATTAAAACTTCCAAAATCGATTATTTTGAATTTGAACTTGATAATTCATAATAAATAGCCCTTTTATCAGAAAATTTGAACCACATGTGTCCTTTCCATAGGAAATTTCATTCTCTACAACTTTGTAAGTTTAAGTTTTTCCAAATTTCAAAGAGAAATTGGCCAAGAAATCCATAAGCAGGCGATTTTACAATTTATAATCAAATTTCGGTCAAGAAATGGGGTCCGCAAACACACAAAACATGTGTTAATCATTTAATGCAACAAAAATACTCTTTCTCCTCATATACTCATATATCCCTCATTCATTGTAAAAATATCACCATTATTATATTATTAAAATATAATAATATATTTAAATGAATTATTTTATTAGAAAAAGATAAAATATTAATTTTCAACAATTGTCACATTAAAATTTTCTCCATCTATATCCACATAAAATCAATATTTTCCTCATCATATAAATCAATAATTAATTATTCACAAATAATATTACGAGAATCCTGATCTTTGGTAACGGTAGTTCAAAGAAGAGGGGCTTTCGATAAGGATCTCTTCTTCTTGGTGCTTGATTAGGTGACCAAACCTCTCCTTAGACAAAACTTTCTAGACATTGCCAATAATATTATCTAATAATATTATTAGGATAATATGAATTATTAGCCGATAATGAAAATACTTGTGTAGTGATAATTATTAAAACAACGGTAATATAAAATATCAACGTGTAGCAATTATTGAATCGATAAAATAAAATATTGAGCGGTAATTCTTTGTAACAATTATTGAGTAGTGTGCTTCTTACGTAAGAATCAATAATTGGTGTGCAATGGTAATCTTCTTGTCTGACAATAGCGTATTCTTGTGTTTTAACCATCGGGTATTCAACGATTATTACTTGGTAACAACTACGCCATTATTTATAAACAACTTATACTTGTCGTTTTCTTCATCCAATCGCTTTTCAGTTATGGGACCCACACACAATTGCTTGTGCAGTAAATACGAATATTTCACAAGCAATAAGAATATTCCACGACAAAGCGAATATTCTCAAATCAAAAATGAATATTTTATAACCACTTGCTTATTTGAAAATATTTGCGCATTTTACCCATAACTAACCACATTAATCAAATCAACCCTTACTATTTCAAAATAATAAATAGAGAAATTTAATTTCATTTATTAATAATTTGGGGTCTTCTGACCTCCCTCCTTATGAAATTTCGTCCTCGAAATTGATGCGTCACGTACACAGTGTTTGAAAAGATGAGGATACCTCGCTTTCATTTCCGTTTCCAACTCCCGGTCATTTCCTCGATAGCATGGTTTCTCCACAAAACTTTAACTTGTGGTATGACCTTCGTGCGTGGGACATGCTCCTTCTATCCAAGATCTTGGTGGGTACCTCTTAAATACGTTAAGTCTTGGCTATCTCGTCGGTTCTAACTTCTAATGACATGGTTCGGGTCTTTCACATATTTCTGAAGCACGGATATATGAAAAACATTATGAACACGAGACATACTTGGAGGTAGCAGCGAGTCTATAGGCCACATTTCCTACTCGGTCGAGAATCTAAAATGGACCGATAAATCGTGGATTGAGCTTTCCTCTCTTCCCAAATCTTGTAACTCCCTTCCATGGGAGCCACCACGCATGACAATCATGATCCCCGATACTAAATTCCCGTCCTTTCGATGAAGATCCGCATAACTCTTTTATCGATCTGTCTTGGTTTGTATCGTTATCGAATCGTTTGGATCTTCTCTGTAGTCATTCGTACCAACTCTGGTCCCAACAACGTTGCTTCTCTACCTCATCCAACACATCTTTGGAAGCGACACTTTCGTCCATCTGATGCTTGAATGGAGCCACACTATACTTGCACGATAAGCGTTGTTGTAGGAGAATTCCACCGATGGTAGGTACTTATCCAACTCCTTTGAAATCGAGGACACAAAGTCTTAATAGATCTTCAAGAGTTTGAATAGTCCTCTCGATTGTCCGTCCAGTTTGAGGATGGTATCTTAGAAGCCCGAGCAAGTAAATCCATCCGTACCCATAGCTTTTTCAAGCTAACCCAAAATCTTGAAGTAAATCTTGGGTCGCGATCCAAAACTATGGATATTGGCATGCCATGCAACCTCACAATCTCATTCACGTACATACTAGCAAGGCGTTCGAGGAATAAGTCTCCGTATTGGTAAGAAATGGGCGGGACTTGGTTAATTTATCAACAATAACCCAAATTGCATTTATGCCTTGAGAAAGCAAGTGGGAAGACTACGTGCTTGAAATCCATGGTAATGTGTTCCCACTTCCATTTTAGAATCTCAAGTGGTTGCAATGGACCTTTTGGCACTTGATGCTCTGCCTTTACACGTTGACAAGTTAAACACCTCAATATAAACTTCGCGATCTCTCTCTTCATATTGTTCCACCAAAATGTATGTCGAAGATCATGATACATTTTGGTACTCGAGATGGATTGCAAGCGGTGTGTTGTGTGCCTCCATCATGATTCTATGCTTCAAGTCGAGAATCGTTAGGAACACAAAGTGCAGGTGGACTCGAAGTATTCCTTCTTCATCGATTCTTGCTTACGGAATAGTACCTTCTTGTACTTTCTTCTTCATACGCATCAGCTCCGGATCTGTGGCTTGAGCAACTTTAACTTTTTCGATTAAAGTCGGTTCTATGCGAATACTTGACATCATTGCATGGGTCCCCAAAGTCTTGAATTCTATCTTTATCTTTTGTAAATCACACAAAATGGGCCTTTGTTTTAACAACATCTCACTCGTTCCCGCATATGATCTTCTACTCAACGCGTCAGCTACCACGTTCACTTTTCCAGGATGGTATTGAATGGTATGGTCGTAATCTTTCAACAACTCAAGCCAGCGTCGTTCTTAGCGTATTGAGTTCTTTTGGGTGAAGAAATATTTGAGGCTTTTATGGTGCGAATATATCTCTACTTTCTCCCCGTATAGATAGTGCCTCCGGATCTTTAAGCGAAAATGATTACTTGCGCTGACTCTAGATCATGAGTAGGATAATTCCTCTCATATTCTTTAAGTTGTCGCGAGACATAGGCTATGACTTTCCCACGTTGCATGAGAACACATCCTAACCCTTTGCATGAAGCATCGTTGTAGATAACAAATCCATCATGCGGATGGTATTGTCAAAAACACAGTCTTGAAATGAGTCTCCTCTTGAGATCTTGGAAACTCTTTTCGCATTCCTCGCTCCATACGAATTTTGTATCTTTTCGAGTTAGCTACGTTAATGGAATAGCAATTCGAGAATATCCTTCAACGAATCTCTGATAATAACCAACTAAGCCTAGAAAGCTACGTATTTCGATTACCCACTTAGGTTGCTCTCAATTGTGACTCATATCCCAACCTTGGATATACGTCACAATGACACCTATCGATTTACTATCGCGCGAATATGGCGTCCCCTACGGAGAATGCGGCGGTGCATTCCACAAAAAAGTCACCCGGATAGAGGCTCGGTTATCAACTTTTATAGTTGGGTTTTTAACTCCTGAAGTTCAATAGGAGCCATTCGATATGAGATTTTAGAAATGAGTTTTGTACCGGGTTCAAAGTCGATACAAAATTTAATATCACGCTTTGGGAGTAGGCTAGGAAATTTTTTAGGAAATACGTCAGGAAATTTACTAATAATAGAAATATCATTCAAATCTGACGTATATTTGTTCAAGTTCATAACATGGCTAAGAAAGCTTGACATCCATTTTCCAATAAACGAATGACTTTACGACTTGATATAAAGAGTTTGACTTGATGGTTTGGTTGCTTAAATTGAATAACGAGTTGCTTAGGAATATGAAAACTAATGACCTTATAAAAGCAATCAATTTGGCATGATGAGTAGTTAACCAATCAATCCCTAAAATCACATCAAAAGAAAGTATCTTTAAAGAGATAAGATCAGCGAGGTAATGTGATGGTGCGACTTGGATCAAACAAGATTTATAAGCGGTGGATGTTATGAAAGTTTCTCTAACGGAGTTTCCACGAGATAAATCGAAGTCTAATTTCTCAGAAGTCGAGTTTAAGCGTTGAGCACAAGCGGGAGAAATAAATGAATGGGTAGAATCGGTATCTAATAAGGTATAGACTTCACAAGAATTTATAATTAACTAACTTGAGTGCTAACCGTTCGGGTTCCTCGCATTCGACCGATCATGCGAAAAGCGCTCTTCAGAGGCAGATTGACTTTGACTTTTACGGGGGAATGACCTTTTGAGTCACCATCCCATTTGGATTTGTTTTATTTCTGGTCTGATCTCGGCGATATATCCTTCTTTTCCACAATTATAACATACCTTAAAAAGCTGTTGTGGGCGGTTTGGTGATATGTCCTTCTTTTTGCACTTATAGCATATAATGGGTGGTGGTTCTCCTTCCTTGGAACGATTCTTCTTTGGTGTTTGGCGTCTTCACATTGTCATTGTTGAATCTCCTCTTTTAAAATCTCCCCAGGCTTCGCTTCTTCTATTTTCATGGCCACGATTACCACCAGAGTGGTTTGGCTCTTGTCAAGTATTTTTCTTTCTCATTTGGTTATCGTTGTTACGATGGCTAGCATCACCACCGGTATGATCCACAGTTATGATCCCTATTCTTTGTGGTCCCTCTAATAATTGAGCCCTATTGACAACATCTGAATAGAGAAAATTTATGAGAAATGAGATATTGGCGTATCTTGGGGTTTCAAACCTCTCGAAACATCCGTGTTATCGTTCCTCATTCTCCACCAAATGAGGTCTGAGCACGGACAACTCTGCAAACTTTCGCCTCGTCTTTGGGACACTTGGTCGTATTATTATTGCTCGGTCTAATAAACTCTACCTCCTTCGTATGATGAATACTTTCGAGGAAAGTACTTGTCGTTGAAGAGATTCTGAAATGTCTCCCAAGACATCTTTGAGTCGATTTGGATGTGTACGCTTCACGAGACTCCCACCGATGATCTGCGCCTCGCCCACGGAACATAAAGGTGGCGAATGGAACCTTCATTTCTCTCCGTGCATCCCAAGACATCGAATATCTTGGTAATTTGTTTAACCCGTCTACGCCTTGATCGGATCGGCTTTCCAATAAATTACGGTGGTCTGACTCTTTGAAGCTTTTTGTGACAAGAAGTAGCGTTCTTATCATTTCCACCGTATTTTGAACCACGAGTCTCCCTAAATGCGGTTTTGCATGAACTACAAAAAGCTCTAAACATCCCATCGTTCATCATATGATCGGTGGTGGTGTTATTTCTGGGAGGAACATTGCCCGACTGTTGCACGTTCTCCTCGTTAGTGAGCACATGTGTCTCCACGGTCTCATTTACTCCACTGTTAACATTCTCAGTCGACATTCTCAAATACTGCCATAAAATAAGGGTTAATTTAACAAATTAACATATCACATAATACCCCTATATTATGACTGACCAACAAATAAGCTTAGGTAGGACACACTAGCGAAGGATTTACTCGTCTCTCCCTCTAGTTTTATTCCCCGATCTCGCGGAGATCATATCCTAAGCTCTAATACCATTTGTGGCGCCCCCAAAATAGGTATCTGACACCCATTTTGAGTCGTCAAAATACATGGTACAGAAACAACTACAACTTCATTATTACAATTGTCGTGTAAAATACGACAATACATATCTTTGTGAGTTTAAATACAAATATTGTCTTCTAGACAATATCCACACTCAAATAAAGTCCTCATTACAATTATTGATACACTATTTTACAAAATAGTGAGGACTACTAAAACCAGGTCTTGAACCATCACTTCCACTTAGACTAGTTCAGTTATATTCTCGCCTCACGAGAAGAAAAATGGAACAAAAAAGGAAAAGGGTGAGCTCAACTAGCCCGATAAAGAATATTATGACTAAGATAACATAGAACAAATTATCGTTAGTCTTCAACGAGGAAAAATCTAATAGAATACAATAGACAACAAGTTTTAAATCAATCTTGCAATGAAATAATAATTCATTAGAAGAGTGAAGTAGAGAATGCAATCTACTATCTTCTATATATGAATTTAAAAGTTCATCGTTGATATTTTAATCTGTAACATTAATCAATATATATCGAGAAATTAAATATTCATCTTTTACTACTGAGGCCAAAGATATTCATCGATTGGTCGTGTTCATCTAAACACTGTTCATCTTTTCACTACTGGGCAAAGATATTCATCGAGAAAATCATTCATCTTTTGCGCTACATGCCAAAGATATTCGATAATATCATCATTTAGGGTGAGGATGATGAAAAATATTTTGAAGAAAAGCGAATCGATTGAAACAAAAGAATAAATATTAAGGATTAGTACTTTAAACAATCCAAGTTCAAAAATACTTCATAAATAATCAGAGTGGAGTAAAATTGAGAATGATCAAAACATGGATACAATCAAAGCTAGTATCCATAATAGATATTTTAGACGAAAAAACGAAAATTTAATTTTTTTGTGAATAATGTGTCGATTAGTGAATGAATAGTAGTGAATAGTCATTATCGTGAATAGTAACTCAAACACTTAAAAGATAGAAATTTCATAAAAAAATATCATCATGCTTCGTGAATAGTACTCGTGAATAGTAACTCATGATTAGTAACTCATAAATAGTAACCCCGACATGAAAAGTTCTAAATTTGATAAAAATTTAGACTAATATTTCGGCATAATGATATTGAAGAAATAATATCATTTACGAAGAAAATAACATCCCTTACCTCAAAAGGATAATACTTCGATTTGAAATCTGGATATAGTCTTTGAAAGAACTTGCAAGTATAACAATACTCAAAGTACTAAAATACTCACAAAAATACGCTCGATATTATAGAGAGAGAAAGAGAGAGAAATCTTTAGTTTCTGGTGTGATTTTCAATTCTAACCTAAACACCCTATTTATAGGAAAATGCTTAGAACACCAAAACAGAAAATTTAATAAAATAATAATATATTTATATAATTTTCCTTAGCCCACCTCTAGACATCTGAATTCAACACATTGATAACACATATAAGCTCACTCAATTGAACAAAAACGTTATTCTTAAAAAAATAACTAAAACTTCCAAAAATCAATTATTTAGGAACTTCAATAATTCATAATAAATTGCCCTTTTATCAGAAAAATTCGAACCACATGTCCTTTCCATAAGAAATTTCATTCTCTACAACTTTGTAAGTTTATGTTTTTCAAATTTCTAAAGAGAAATTGACCGAAATCCACAAACGGGCGATTTTACAAGCTATAATCAAATTTCAGTCAAGAAATAGGGTCCACCGACACACAAAACATGTGTTAATCATTTATGGCAACAAAAATACTCTTTTTCCTCATATACTCATATATCCCTCATTCATTGTAAAAATATCACTATTATTATATTATTAAAATATAATAATATATTTAAATGAATTATTTTATTAGAAAAAGATAAAATATTAATTTTCAACAATTGTCACATTAAAATTTTCTCCATCTATATCCACATAAAATGAATATTTTCCTATCATATAAATCAATAATTAATTATTCACAAATAATATTACGAGAATCTGATATTGACAATGACAGTAGTTCAGGAAAGAGGGGTTTTCGATAAGGATTTTTCTTCTTCTTGGCGCTTGATTAGGTGACCAAACCTCTCCTTAGATAGAACTTTCTAGACATTGCCAAAATGTTATCTAATAATATTATTGAGATAATATGAATTATTACTTCGATAATAGAAAATCTTGTGTAGTGACAATTATTAAAACAATGTAATAATATAAAATATCAACGTAGCAATTATTGAATCGATAAAATAAAATATTGAGCGATAATTCTTTGTAACAATTATTGAGTAGTGCCTTCTACGTACGTAAGAATCAATAATTGGTGCAATCTTGTGTCTTCTTGTGCTGACAATAGCGTATTCTTTGTGTTTTAACCACATTGTATTATTCAACGGATTACTTGGTAATAACTTCTGCAGTTATTTATAAACAACTTATACTTGTCATTTTTTTCATCCAATCACTTTCCGTTATGGGGCCCACACAAAAGACTGTGTCGTCGTACGAATATTCCCCGACAGCAAGAATATTCCACGACCAAACGAATATTTCGTGTCAATAATGAATATTTTATAACCACTTGCTTATTTTAAAATATTTGCGCATTTTACCCATAACTAACTACATTAATCAATTCAACCCTTACTATTTCAAAATAATAAATAGAGGAAATTAATTTCATTAATTAATAATTTGGGGTCTTACAACTAAAGATGAATTTTATAGTTCCATTGTGTTGGAATTATTTGTGTTAGTGGAAATCGACATTTGTTTCGATAATAATTGATGTCTGGAGGTTATATTGTTCAATCGGGTATTTGGGGCACTTTTAGGTTTCGAGAGTACTATTCACGAGTTACTATTCACGATTCTTACTATTCATGAGTTACTATTCACAAGAGTTCTTATTCACGATTCTTATTCACGGGATCTATTCACCAGTAAAATATATTTCTTTTCGGTCCAAATCATTTTTGGGTACAATATTATTCCATGAGGAGATATGCTAATTTTACAGATCGTTGGTTGAAGTTATAATAGTAAATCAATATGGATCGCTGGTTTATAGTTTTAATAGTAAATCAGTATGAACCGTTGCTTTAAGTTATAATAGTAAATCAATATGGATCGCTGGTTTAAAGTTTTAATAGTAAATCAGTATGGACCGTTATTTTAAGTTTTAATAGTAATCAATATGGCCCGTCCGTTTAAAAGTAAATCAATCTGGATCGTTCATGAATTAGTTACTATTCAGTCCATTCTCCTATAAATAGAAGCTCATTCCTTCATTATTTCTTACGAATTCACTGAAACTCTAGAGAGAGAAACTATAGAGAGAAAGAAGAAAAGTATTCTGCTACTTCACTACTCTAATATCCAGTTTCTTCTAAGGTAAGGGATATTATTTGTTGTACCCGTAAGGGGTATTATTCTTTCGTACTCATGAAGAGAGCTTCTGTTATTCCATTCTTTATTATTATGTTGGAATAACCTGTTTATGCGAATTACCGCATACGTGGTGAAATTCTTATGTTATTCCATTCTTTATTATTACATTGGAAATAACTTGCATGCATGCTTGATCTATCGCATGCACAGTGAATTCTGTTGTTATTCCATTCTTATTATTCTGTTAGAATAACCTGTTTATGCGAAGTACCGCATACATAGTAAAATTCTTCTAATATTCCTTTCTTTATTATTACGCCGAATATATCACATAAATGCGTTCTGTGGGATTCGGTTCCATTATTTATTATTCGTCAAAATATTACATGTACGTGCGTTTACTGTGGGATGCAGTTCCATTATTTATTATTTTGTCAAAATATCACGGTTG
Source organism: Panax quinquefolius (assembly GCA_020205615.1). Classification (NCBI taxonomy): domain Eukaryota; kingdom Viridiplantae; phylum Streptophyta; class Magnoliopsida; order Apiales; family Araliaceae; genus Panax; species Panax quinquefolius. Next base: position 118,373,458 of record CM035164.1, on the reverse strand, counting down.
TGTGTTTACGTGAACTGGTTCCATTATTTATTATTCTATTGGGAATAACATATGCATGCGATCTATCGCACGCATGGTGAATTCTTCATTATTCCATTCTTTATTATTACATTGGAATAACACATACATGTGGATTACCATATGCATGGTGAATGATCCTTCATATTCATTCCTTATTAAATTTTGGAAATAATGCATCACGTGGATTCTGATGCATGCTGAGCGAAAATCCATTTGCGATTTCATATATTCTATTATACTCAATTGGTTAAAGCTTTGGCTTTATACTCCATGAAATTAGTGGAATATCCTTGATATTTGCGCTTCATCCAAATATCTTTTCATGGAAATATTCTTCGAGCATTCTTGAATTTTACTCCACAAAGCGATATCATGTTGATAATTTGGGCGTTATTGAGTTCGGGATAAATTAATTTATAAATCTTTAAAATTTATTCTTGAACTTGTTTTATTGAATTATTATGTCATTGTCATCATCCTCATGCTTATATTGTGATGAAAGTCATCTTTGGCTTACGTGCATAGATGGACTTGGTATGATTATGACCAGGGATTATTCGGTATAATCATGACCGTAATGTGACGAATGATGTGGTAAAAGTCCTCAGTGGCCTGTAGTGCATTGATGGACAATTGTTGGTATGATTATGACCAGGGATTATTCGGTATAGTCATGACCATTGATGATTACATGAATATCCTTGGCCGTGGAGCAGGACTGATTCGATGTTATTTATTAAGCTGAGTCTAAGCGATAAAGTTGATGAAAAACTTTTTAAATCATAGAAGATAGTAGATTTTATACCTTACTTGACTCTTCTAATGGATTGCTTATGCCGCTGCAGTTAAACTTGATGTCTATTGTATTTTATCAGTTTAACATTGTTGAAGGCTAATGATAATTTGTTCTGCATTATCTTAGTCATAATATTTCTTCTTCGGGCTAGTTGAGCTCACCCTTTCTTTCCTTTGTTCTCTTCTTGAAATGAGAGCGTAAATGAGACTAGTTGGGGAGCAGGTGATGGTCTAGATGGTGCATTAGTAGTCCTCACTATTACGTGAAATAGTGTGATAATAAATGTAATGAGGACTCCATTGAGTGTGGATATTGTCTAGATGACAATATTTGTATTAAAACTCACAACCTATGTTTTGTCGTATTTTACACGACTGTTGTATAATTAAGTTGTATTTGTATTCAATATCTTGTATCTGGAGACCCAAGATGGGTGATGTATACCTATTTTTGGGGGTGTCACAGTTGGTATCAAAGCTTAGGGATATGATCCCTGGCTGAGATGTGAGATAAGAACTAGGAGGGGAGAGACGGGGAATTCCTTTGCTAGTATGACCTACCTAAGTTTATTCGGTATTTAATTGGTCGGTCAGAGTATAGGGATAATATGTGATATGTTAATTAACCCTTGTTTTGTGACAGTATTTGAAAATGGCATCTGAAAATGTTGAGAAAAGCAATGAAGCACATGAGACCGTTGAGTCACCAACGATCAATAACCAGGATAATGTGCAACAGGAAAACAATAATCCTCAAGTAAATAATAACACCGATGAAATGATGAACAATGGGATGTTCAAAGGCTTTATGCAATTCATGCAACATCAGGCAAGAGAGACTCCTATTCATAATGCAGGTGGAAATAATGGCAACCCACGGTCGGTCACCGCTAAGCAGTTCAAGGAGCTGGGACCACCGGAGTTTTTGGGAAAGCCAGAACCACTTAAGGCAGAGACGTGGTTAAAGCAGATCACCAAGATATTTGATGTCTTGGGATGCTCCGAGGAGCAAAAGGTTCCCTTTGCCACCTTTATGTTGTGTGAAGAAGTAGATTATTGGTGGAAATCTGTAAAACGTACCCAGCCTGACGCACTCAAGATGTCTTTGGAGAAGTTCCAAGAATTGTTCAACGACAAGTACTTTCCTGAAAATATTCGTCACATGAAGGAGGTAAAATTCATCAAGTTGGAACAAAACAATATGACTGTGTCGCAGTACAAGGCTAAGTTTGTCGAGTTATCCCGATTTGCATCCCATTTGGTCGATAATGAGGAGCGAATGACGCGAATGTTTCTAAGAGATTTGAAACCCGATATACGTTAATACCTCATTTCTCACAAACTTTGTTTATATTCAGATGTTGTGAATAGGGCTCAGTTATTGGAGCGCGATAATGATTCAGCACAACCAAAAGTTAACGACAAACAACACGATAATAATCGTACCGGTGGCAACGGCCATCGAAACAATGATAACCATCGTGGGGGAAATTATCACGCCAAGAATGGTAACCACTTCGGTGGTAATCATGGCCAAGATAATAGAAGTGGAAATTTCAAGAAGAGAAGGTTCAATAATGATGGAAAGACAACAACACCGGTTTTGTTAAGGAAGGAGAAGCGACCACTATCGTATGCTTCAAATGCGGAGGGAGGACATATCGACCAAAAGCTGCGTGATGCAGTCCAAAGCATGTTACAATTGTGGAAAAGAAGGTCATCTAGCCCGATTTTGTCGTGCACCAAAGTCTAGTCCGGCTGGGATAGTGATGCCAAAGGGTGTCCCAGACAAGCCAAAGCCGGTAGTTTAAGAGAGAGCGTTTTTCGTGACTTCTCAAAAAGCGAGTAACCCAAACGAAGTTAGTACGTGTTAGTTAATTATAAATTCTTGTGAAGTCTATACCTTATTAGATACCGGTTCTACCCATTCTTTTATCTCTCTTGCTTGCGCTCAACGTTTAAATTGACTTCGGAGAAATTAGACTTTGACTTATTGGTTGAAACTTCGATAGTAGAAACCTTCGTTACCTCCACTGTTTATAGTAAAACCCGGGCCATTTTTGTAAGACCCCAACTTTTTGAATAAAGATTAAATTTTCTCGAAATATATTTTTAAATATTATGGTATGGATTTGATATAATGTTATAGTTGAGGGTAATATTTACAAATTTTGCAAAGTACGCAAGTTGTTATATAATATTCGATTGGTCGGGGAATATTTGTTTTAACAGGGAATATTCGTACAACGGCACAATCATTGGTGGACCCCCACAACAGAATTATTGTTGGATTGAGAAAACGACAAAAATACTTTATGAAAATAACGACGGAAGTTTTACCGTTAACTGTTGAAACACCCGGTGTTAAAAGTACAGTAATATGCGTGGTTGCATAGTAGCACACGGTATTGATTAATGATGCTTACGTAAGAAGTCACTCAATTATACTCAATTATTGATACAGTAATTGTTGCATCATATCTCTCATATTATTGATTCAATTATTGTCACATTCTCATTTGAATAATATTTTATATTATTAAATCAATAATTGAGACGACAAAGTTATTCATATTATTATTTGCAATATTGACAATGTACAGAAGTTACATCGAGGAGAGGTTTGGTCACCTAATTGGCGCTTGATAAGGAGAAATCCTTATCGGAAAGCCCCCTCTTTCCTGGGAACGACCTGGTTGTTAAATATTGTGAGTTATAATATTAATGATGAATAAGTCGTGTTGATTAAAAATGAATTTTGATAGTTCCATTGTGTTGGAATTATTAGTGTTAGTGGAAATCGACATCTATTCCGATGATAATTGATGTCTAGGGGTTATATTGATAAATCGGGTAATTTATCGGATAAATGAGCAATTAATTGCTACTAATTCACATGCTTATATAACTATTTGTTCACATGTGTGTACTATTGAATCACATTATTTACTATTAGGGGAGGTGGTGCAAGTTTAATAATACTTGCAGGACTAAATTAAAAATGAAAGAAAAGTTGGGCGTCACAATAATCATACCAAGTCCATCTATGCACTACAGGCCACAGATGACTTTCAACAAAATATAAACATGAGGATGATGACAATGATATAAGAATTCAATAAAACAAGTTCAAGAATTATTTTATCCAGGAATTAATAACGTCCAAATTATCAACATGATACTACTTTGTGCAGTAAAATTCAAGAATGCTCAGAAGAATATTTCAATGAAAAGATACTGGATGAAGCGCAAATATCAAGGATATTCCACTAATTTCATGGAGTATGAAGTCAAAACTTTAACCAACCGAGTATAACAAGGAATGGAATAACAAAAGAAATCACCAGCATGCGATAGATCGATGATGCAAAAGTTATTCCAATGTAATAATAAATAACGGAATCGGTCGGCGAAACGCATGCATGGGATATTCCAATAGAATAATAAAGACGGAATCTAGTCCGACGTAAAATGCACAAAAAGGATATTCTAACAAAATAATAAAGACGGAACCGGTCCCGTGAGAACCTTATGATGAGGATGTTCAAATGTAATGATAAATAATGGAACCAGTCGGCATAAGCGCATGACATGAGGATGTTCCAACAGAATGATAAAGAATGGAATAACAAAAGAATTTCACCAAGTATAGGGTAGCTCGCGTATACAGGTTATTCCAACCGAATAATAAATAATGGAATAACAGAAGTTCTCTTCATGGATAAGAAATAAATAATACTCCCTACCTTGGAAAAACTGGATACTGGAATAGTGAGGTAGTAGACTTCTCTTCTTCTTTCTCTCTATAATTTCTCTCTAGAATAATCGCTCTAAAGCTTTTGTGAATTAGTGAGAAATGAAGGAAGAATGAGCTTCTATTTATAGAAAAATATAGTTTCGATAATTGCACGTTTTGGGGCTCGAAAAATTATTGTACAATACCTCCAACTTTTCTTTCATTTTTAATTTAGTCCTACAAGTATTATCAAACTTGCACCACCTCCCCTAATAGTAAATAATGTGAATTAATAGTTCAATCATGTGAATCAATAGTATAATCATGTGAAAAATACGAATTACAGTATAGTACCTCCATCTATACCTCTATTTTTAACTTAGTCATGCAAGTATTATCAATCTTGCACCAACTCCCCTAATAGTTAATAATGTGATTCAATAGTACACACATATGAACAAATAGTTATATAAGCATGTGAATTAGTAGCAATTAATTGCTCATTTATCCGATAAATTACCCGATTTATCAATATAACCCCTAGACATCAATTATCATTGGAAAAGATGTCGATTTCCACTAACACTAATAATCCCAACACAATGGAACTATCAAAATTCATTTTTAATCAACACAACTTATTCATCATTAATATTATAACTCACAATATTTAACAACCAGGTCGTTCCCAGGAAAGAGGGGGCTTTCCGATAAGGATTTCTCCTTATTGGCACGCAATTAGGTGACCAAACCTCTCCTTGACAGAACTTCTAGACATTGTCAATATTGCAAATAATAATATGAATAACTTTGTCGTCTCAATTATTGATTTAATAATATAAAATATTATGCAAATGAGAATGTGACAATAATTGAATCAATAATATGAGAGATATGATGCAACAATTACTGTATCAATAATTGAGTATAAATGAGTGACTTCTCACGTAAGCATCAATAATCAATACTGTGTGCTACTATGCAACCACGCATATTACTGTACTTTTAACACCGGGTGTTTCAACAGTTAACGGTAAAACTTCCGCTGTTATTTTTATAAAGTATTTTTGTCGTTTTCTCAATCCGACAATAATTCCGTTGTGAAGGTCCACCAATGATTGTGCTTGTTGCATTTAATATTCCCCGTTAAAACGAATATTCCCCACCAATCGAATATTATATAACAACTTTTCAGATTTTGCAAAATTTGTAAATATTACCCACAACTATAACATTATATCAAATCCACACCATAATATTCAAAAATATATTTCGAGAAAATTTAATCTTTATTCAAAAAGTGGGGTCTTACAACCTCCCTTCTTATGAAATTTAATCCTCGAAATTTAGGGTGCGACTGGTATGTCGAAGAGGTAAGGATATCTTGATTTCATCTCGATTCTAACTCCTGTGTCATTTCTTCCACATCGTGGTTTCTCCACAAAACTTTGACTTGAGGTATAACCTTGGAGCGTAGAATATGATCCTTTTTATCCAAGATTTTAACAGGTAACTCTTCATACGTTAAATCTTCCTCTATCTCATCTAGTTCTAATTCAATAATGTGGTTCGGGTCTTTCACATATTTACGTAACATAGATATGTGAAAAACGTTATGAACACGAGACATACATGGCGGTAAAGCGAGTCTATACGCCACAGTTCCTACTCGATCGAGGATTAAAAATGGGCCAATGAATCGAGGGTTGAGCTTTCCTCTCTTTCCAAATCTCGTAACTCTCTTCCATGGAGCAACACGTAATAACACATGATCTCCAATATCGAATTCCACGTTCTTTCGATGAAGATCAGCATAACTCTTTTGTCGATCTTGTGAGGTTTTTATACGTTGTCGGATCGTTTGAATCTTTTTCGTGAGTCACGCATTCAACTCCGGTCCCAACAACATTGCTTCACCCACCTCATCCTAGCATACTGGAGAACGACATTTTCTTCCATACAACGCCTCAAATGGAGCCATGCCAATACTTGCTTGATAACTGTTGTTGTAGGAAAACTCCACCAATGGTAAGAACTTATCCCAACTTCCCTTGAAGTCAAGGACACAGAGTCTTAATAGATCTTCAAGAGTTTGAATGGTCCTCCCTGACTTCCCGTTCGTCTGAGGATGATATGTCGAGCTAAATCTTAAATCCATGCCCATAGCTTTTTGCAAACTAACCCAAAATCTTGAAGTGAATCTTGGGTCTCGATCAGAAACTATGGATACTGGCATACCATGCAGTCTTACAATCTCATTTATGTACATACGAGAAAGACGTTCAAGTGTATAAGTTTCTCGTATAGGTAGGAAATGAGTAGACTTGGTCAATCTATCAACAATGACCCAAATTGCATATATGTCTTGAGAAACCTTGAGAAGACCAGTAATGAAATCCATGGTAATGTGTTCCCACTTCTATTCTGGAATTTCAAGTGGTTGCAATGGACTTTTTGGTACTTGATGCTCTGCCTTGACTCGTTGACAAGTTAAACACCTTGAGATAAATTTTGTTATCTCTCTCTTCATATTGCTCCACCAAAATGTATGTCGAAGATCACGATACATTTTGGTACTCCCGGGATGGATTGCAAACGGTGTGTTGTGCGCCTCCATCATGATTTTATACTTTAAATCAGGGTTGTTAGGAACATAAAGTCTAGAGTTGACTCGAAGTATTCCTTCTTCATCAATTCTTGCTTCCGGCATAGCACCTTCTTGTACTTTCTTCCTCATACACATCAACTCTAGGTCTGTAGCTTGAGAAGCTTTAACTTTATCGATTAAAGTCAGTTCTACTCGTATATTCGCCATCATCACATGGGTTCCTGGAGTCTTTATCTCTAACTCCATCCTTTGCAAGTCATACAAAATGGGCCTTTGCGTTGACAATATTACACTCATACCCGCATATGATCTTCACTCAGCGCATCAGCTACTACATTCGTTTTGCCAGGATGGTATTGAATAGTATGATCATAATCTTTCAACAGTTTGAGCCAACATCGTTGTCGCATGTTGAGTTCCTTTTGAGCAAAGAAATATTTGAGGCTTTCATGATCCGTATAGATCTCCACTTTCTCCCCATACAGGTAATGCCTCCAAATTTTAAGCGCAAAAACGACAGCTGCCAACTCTAGATCATGAGTAGGATAATTCCTCTCATATTCTTTGAGTTGCCGTGAGGCATAGGCTATTACTTTCCCATGTTGCATGAGAACACATCCTAACCCTTGCCTCAAGCATCATTGTAGATGACAAATCCTCCGAGCCAGATGGTATTGTCGTAACAGTCTTTGAAATGAGTCTCTCTCGAGTTCTTGAAAACTCTTCTCACATTCAACGCTCCAACCGAAATTTTGTATCTTTTCGAGTCATTGAGTTAATGGAGTAGTGATTCGAGAAAACCCTTCACGAATCTCCGATAATAACCAACTAAGCGAAGAAAGCTACGCATTTTGGCCATCGACGATTTAGTTGCTCCCACTTTGAATTGCTTCAATCTTTGTCGGGTCAACAGATATCCCATGATTTGATATCACGTGCCCAAGGAATGCAACTTCCTCAAGCCGTAACTCGTGATTTCTTCAACTTGGCATATAGCTTATTTTCACGAAGCTTTTGGAGTATCACCTCAAGTGTTGCTTTTCATGATCTTCACGGCTTTTGAATATATGAGGATGTCATCAATAAAGACGACCACAAAATGATCCAAATATTCCTTGAATACTCGGTTCATCATATCCATGAAGGCAATAGGAGCATTAGTCAATCCAAAGGACATGACTAGGAATTCATAATGCCCGCATCGAAGTTCAAAAAGTCTTTGGAATGTCATCTGGTTCTAATCTTCAATTGATGATATCCCGAACGAAGATCAATCTTTGAAAAGAATTGGCGCGCCTTACAATCGGGTCAAACAGTCATCAATACGTGGCAATGGGTACCTATTTTTTATGGTGACATGATTCAACTCCCGATAATCAATACAAAGTCGATACTCCCATCTTTCTTCTTCACGAATAGTAAACAGAGCACCCCAAGGAGACGATTAGACGAATAAAACCAATGTCTAACAATTCTCTGAAGCTGGGTCTTTAACTCCTGAAGTTCAATAGGAGTCATTCGATATGGGGCTTTAGAAATGGGTTTTGTACCGGGTTCAAGGTCGATACAAAATTCAATTTCAAGCTCTAGGGGTTGGCCAGGAAGTTCTTCGGGGAATACGTCAGGAAATTTATTAACAACAGAAATATCATTCAGAACTGACGTATTTTTGTTTAGATCTGTGATATGAGTTAAGAAAGCTTGACATCCGTTTTTCAATAAACGAATAGCTTTATGGCTTGAAATGACATTGATTAATTTTAATGGTTTAGTTGTTTGAATTCGCATAATAGGTTGGTTAGGAATATGAAAGCTAACAACCTTACGAAAATAATCAATTTTTACATGATGAGTAGTTAACCAATCAATCCCTAAAATCACGTCAAATGCAAGTATTTTCAATGAAATAAAATCGACAGGTAATGTGTGGGTACCAATTTGAACCAAACAAGACTTATAAACAATGGATGTAATGAAGGTTTCTCCCAACGGAGTTTCAACAGATAAGTCAAAGTCTAATTTCTCCGGAGTCAAATTTAATCGTTGAGCGCAAGTAGGAGAAATAAAAGAATGGGTAGAACCGGTATCAAATAAGGTATAGACTTCGCTAGAGTTTATGATAAGCTTACTCGTGATGACCTCGTTCGGGTTCCTTGCTTTCTGAGAGGACACAACAAATGCTCTCCCTTGCACCACCGGCTTTGACTTTTCTGGGACGGCCTTTGGTGCCTCCATCCTAGCTGAACTTGTCTTCGGTGAACAATAAAATCGGGCTAGGTGACCTTCTCTTCCACAATTATAACACGCTTTGGATGGCATCGCATAGCTTGAATGATATGTCCCTCCCTCCGCATTTGAAGCATATGATAGGTGGTCGTTCTCCTTCCTTAACCACTTGTTGTTGGTGCCGACGCTCTTTCCATCATTGTTGAATCTCCTTTTCTTGAAATGTCCATTTTTACTGTCATGGCCATGATTACCACCGAAGTGGTTACCATTTTTGGCATGTTGATTCCCTCCACGTTTGTTGTTACTGCTTCGATGACTGATACCACTGGTATTTTCATGCTGCCGGATGCTCTCTCTTGGTTGCGTTGACTCGTTACCGCGCTCCAATAACTGAGCCCTATTTACAACATCTGAGTACAAACACAGATTATGAGAAATAAGATATTGACGTATCTCCAGTTTTAAACCTCTTAAAAACATTCGTGTCATTCGCTCCTCATTATCGACCAAATGGGATGAAAACCGGGATAACTCCGTAAATTTAGCCTCGTATTGCGACACGGTCATATTGTTTTGCTCCAACTTGATAAACTCCACCTCTTTCATGTGACAAATACTTTCGGGAAAGTACTTGTCGTTGAATAGCTCTTGGAACTTCTCCCAAGACATCTTGAAAGGCCAAAGTATGCTTTTACAGATTCCCACCAGTAATCTGCCTCTTCACGCAACATGAAGGTGGCGAAGGGAACCTTTTGCTCCTCGGAGCATCCCAAGACATCAAATATCTTGGTGATCTACTTTATCCACGCTTCCGCCTTAAGTGGTTTTGGCTCTCCAATAAACTCGGGTGGTCCCAGCTCCTTGAATGCTTGTTTAGCGGTGGATGATTCGAGAGTTTCCAAAGTGTTTCCACCCGCATTTTGAACAGAGCCACTCTACCGATGTTGCATGAATTACATAAAGCCTTTAAACATTCCATCGTTCATCATTTGGTCAGTGTTGTTGTTTGCATGAGGATTGTCGCCTTCCTGATGCACATTATTCTGATTGTTGATCTGTGGAGACTCAAAGGTCTCTTGTGCCCCATTGCTATTCTCAATATTCTCGGAAGCCATTTTCAAATACTGCCACAAAACAAGGGTTAATTGACATGCAACATATTATCTCTATACTCTGACCAACCAATTAAATACCAAAAATTAGGTAGGTCATACTAGCGAATGAATTCCCCATCTCTCCCCTCCTAGTTCTAGTCTCACATCTTAGCCAGGGATCATATCCCTAAGCTTTGATACCAACTGTGACGCCCCAAAAGCAGTATACATCACCCACTATACGAGTCGCCAAATACATGGTACAGAATACAAATACAACTTAATTATACAATTGTCGTGCAAAGTACGACAAAACATAAGCTGTGAGTTTTAATACAAATATTGTCGTCTAGACAATATACAAACTCAAATTCAATATTATTACATTTATTTTCCCACTATTTCACTGAATAGTGAGGACTACTAATGCTATCATCCGTCCGTCACCCGCTCCCCGACTAGTCCCTACTACGTTCTCATTTTCAAGAGAACAATGAAAGTAAAAGGGTGAGCTCAACTAGCCCAAGAGGAAATATTATGACTAAGATAATGCACAAAATATATTATCGTTAGCCTTCAACAAAATGTTAAACCGATATAATATAACAACCATCAAGTTTAATCTGCAATGGAACAAGCAATCCATTAAAAGAGTCAAGTAGAGAATAAAATCTACTATCTTTTATGATTTAAAAGGTTTTTCATCACTTTTATCGCTGAGACTCAGCTTAATAAATAATCCACATCATCGAATCACCCCTGCACTACGGCCAATGATATTCTTTAGTATCACGACCACAATTATCCATGCACTACGGGCCAAGAATATTTGTGTATTCATTAATGGTCATGATCATGCCAAAAACTGTCCATCAATGCACTACGGGCCAATGAGGACTTTTACCACATCATTTGTGTAATTATTACGGTCATGATTACACCGGATAATCCTCGGTCATAATCATACCAAGTCCATCTATGCACTATGTGCCATGATGACTTTCAAAAAAATATAAACATGAGGATGATGACAATGATATAAGAATTCAATAAAACAAGTTCAAGAATTATTTTATCCAGAATCAATAACGCCCAAATTGTCAACATGATATCGCTTTGTGGAGTAAAATTCAAGAATGCTCGTAAGAATATTTCAATGAAAAGATATTTGGATGAAGCGCAAATATCAAGGATATTCCACTAATTTTATGGAGTATAGAAGTCAAAACTTTAACCAACCGAGTATAACAAGGAATGGAATAACAAAAGAAATCACCTGTGCATGCGATAGGCAGATGCGACAGCAAAAGTTATTCCAATGTAATAATAAATAACGGAATCAGTCCCGCCAGAAAACGCATGCATGTGATATTCCAACAGTAATAATAAAGACGAATTAGTCCTACGTAAAACGCATGCAGACGGGATATTCAACATAATAATAAAGAGCGGAACCAGTCCCATGTAGAGAACGCATGACATGTGATGTTCCAATGTAATGATAAATAATTGAACCAGTCCCACAAAACGCACGTATGTGATGTTCCAATGTAGAATGATAAAGAATGGAATAATAGAAGAATTTCACCAAGTATAGGGTAGTACTCACATATACAAAGTTATTCCAATAGAATAATAAAGAATGGAATAATGAAGTTCTCTTCATGGATAAGAAAGAAATAATACTCCCTACCTTGGAAAAACCGGATATTGGAATAGTGAGGTAGCAGATTTCTTCTTCTTCTTCTCTATAATTTCTCTATAATAAAGCTCTAAAGCTTTTGTGAATTGGTAAGAAATGAAGGAAGAATGAGCTTCTATTTATAGGAAAATATAGTTTCGATAATTGCACGTTTTGGGGCTCAAAAAATTACAGTACAATACCTCCAACTTTTCTTTCATTTTTAATTTAGTCCTGCAAGTATTATCAAACTTGCACCACATCCCCTAATAGTAAATAATGTGAATCAATAGTATAATCATGTGAAAAATACGAATTACAGTATAGTACCTTCATCTATACCTCCATTTTTAACTTAGTTATGCAAGTATTATCAATCTTGCACCAACCCCCCTAATAGTAAATAATGTGATTCAATAGTACACACATGTGAACAAATAGTTATATAAGCATGTGAATTAGTAGCAATTAATTGCTCATTTATCCGATAAATTACCCGATTTATCAATATAACCCCTAGACATCAATTATCATCGGAATAAATGTCGATTTCCACTAACACTAATAATCCCAACACAATGGAACTATCAAAATTCATTTTTAATCAACACAACTTATTCATCATTAATATTATAACTCACAATATTTAACAACCTGGTCGTTCCCAGGAAAGAGGGGACTTTCTTATAAGGATTTCTCCTTATTGGTGCGCAATTAGGTGACCAAACCTCTCCTTGACAGAACTTCAAGACATTGTCAATATTACAAATAATAATATGAATAACTTTGTCGTCTCAATTATTGATTTAATAATATAAAATATTATGTCAATGATACTGTGATAATAATTGAATCAATAATATGAGAGATATGATATGACAATAATTATAGAAATAATTGAGTATAATCGAGTGACTTCTCACGAAGCATCAATAATAAATACCGTGTGCTACTACGCAACCACGCCAGACATCGATTTCTTTTAACACCGTGTGTTTCAACAGATTAATTCAGTAAAACTTCCGCCGTTATTTTTATAAAGTATTTTTGTCGTTTTCTTAATTCGATAATAATTCCGCTGGGGGTCCACCAATGATTGTGCGCTATTGCACGAATATTCCCGTTAAAACGAATATTCCCCACCAATCGAATATTATATAACAACTGCGTACTTTTCAAAATTTGTAAATATTACCCACAACTATAACATTATATCAAATCCACACCATAATATTCAAAAATATATTTCGAGAAAATTTAATCTTTATTCAAAAAGTTGGGGTCTTAAACTATGACCAGAGGATATTATTCTGTAATCATAATCGTAATGTTACAAATGATGTGGTAAAAGTCCTCATTGGCCCGTAGTGCATTGATGGACAGTTGTTGACATGATCATGACTATTAATGAATACACAAATATTCTTGGCCCGTAGTGCATGGATAATTGTGGTCGTGATACTAAAGAATATCCTTGGTCGTATTACAGGGGTGATTCGGTGATGTGGATTATTTATTAAGCTGAGTCCCAGCAATAGAAGTGTTGAAAAACCTTTTAAATAATAAAAGATAGTAGATTTTATTCTCTACTTGACTCTTTTAATGGATTGCTTGTTCCGCTGCAGTTAAACTTGATGATTGTTATATTATATTAGTTTAACACTGTTGAAGGCTAACGATAATATATTCTGCATTATCTTAGTCATAATATTTCCCACTGGGCTAGTTGAGCTCACCCTTTTACTTTCATTGTTCTCTTCAGGAAATGAGAACGAAGCGAGGACTAGTCGGGGAGCGGAGTGCCGGACGGATGATAGCATTAGTAGTCCTCACTATTTAGTGAAGTAGTGGGAAAATAAATGTAATAATATTGAATTTGAGTTTGTATATTGTCTAGACGACAATATTTGTATTAAAACTCACAGCTTATGTTTTGTCGTACTTTGCACGACAGTTGTATAATTAAGTTTTATTTGTATTATGTACCATGTATTTGGCGACTCAGAATAGGTGATGTATACCTATTTTGGGGGCGTCACAGTTGGTATCAAAGCTTAGGGATATGATCCCTGGCTAAGATGTGAGACTAGAACTAGGAGGGGAGAGACGGAAAATTCCTTCGCTAGTATGACCTACCTAATTTTTTGGTATTTAATTTGTTGGTAAGAGTATAGAGATAATATGTTGCATGTCAATTAACCCTTGTTTTGTGGCAGTATTTGAAAATGGCATCCGAGAATATTGAGAATAGCAATGGGGCACAAGAGACCGTTGAGTCTCCACAGATCAACAATCAGAATAATGTGCATCAGGAAGGCGACAATCCTCATGCAAACAACAACACTGACCAAATAATGAACGATGGAATGTTCAGAGGCTTTATGCAATTCATGCAACATCAGGCGAGAGCGACTCCTGTTCAAAATGCAGGTGAAAACACTGGAAACTCTCGAACGGTCACCGCTAAACAGTTCAAGGAGCTGGGACCACCCAAGTTTATTGGAGAGCCAAAACCACTTAAGGCGGAAGCGTGGATAAAGCAGATCACCAAGATATTTGATGTCTTGGGATGCTCCGAGGAGCAAAAGGTTCCCTTCGCCACATTCATGTTGCGTGAAAGAAGGATCATTGGTGGGAATCGTAAAACATACCCGACTGGCGCGACTCAAGATGTCTTGGGAGAAGTTCCAAGAGCTATTCAACGACAAGTACTTTCCCGAAAGTATTCGTCACATGAAAGAGGTGGAGTTTATCAAGTTGGAGAAAAACAATATGACCGTGACGCAATACGAGGCTAAATTTGCGGAGTTATCCCGGTTTGCATCCCATTTGGTCGATAATGAGTAGTGAATGACACGAATGTTTTTAAGAGGTTTGAAACCAGAGATACGTCAATATCTTATTTCTCATAAACTGTGTTTGTACTCAGATGTTGTAAATAGGGCTCAGTTATTGGAGCGCGATAACGAGTCAACACAACCAAGAGAAAGCAGCCGGCAGCATGAAAATACCAGTGGTATCAATTATCGAAGCGGTGACAACAAGCGTGGAGGGAATCAACATGCCAGAAATGGTAACCACTTCGGTGGTAATCATGGCCAAGACAGTAAAAATGGATATTTCAAGAAAATGAGATTCAACAATGATGGAAAGACGTCAGCACCAGCAACCGTGGTTAAGGAAGGAGAACGACCACCTATCATATGCTTCAAATGCGGAGGGGAGGGACATATCAGTCCAAACTGCGCGATGCCATCCAAAGTGTGTTATAATTGTGGAAGAGAAGGTCACCTAGCCCGATTTTTTCGTTCACCGAAGATAAGTTCAGCTAGGATGGAGGCACCATAGGCCGTCCCAGAAAAGTCAAAGCCGGTGGTGCAAGGGAGAGCATTTGTTGTGACTTCCCAGAAAGTAAGGAACGACGAGGTCGAGGTCATCACGAGTAAGCTTATCATAAACTCTAGCAAAGTCTATACCTTATTTGATACCAGTTCTATCCATTCTTTTATTTCTCCTACTTGCGCTCAACGATTAAATTTGACTATGGAGAAATTAGACTTTGACTTATCTGTTGAAACTCCGTTGGGAGAAACTTTCATTACATCCACTGTTTATAAGTCTTGTTTGGTTCAAATTGGTACTCTCACATTACCTGTCGATCTTATTTCATTGAAAATACTTGCATTTGACGTGATTCTAGGGATTGATTGATTAACTACTCATCATGCTAAAATTGATTATTTTCGTAAGGTTGTTAGCTTTCATATTCCTAACCAACCTATTATGTGAATTCAAACAACTAAATCATTAAAATCAATCAATGTCATTTCAAGCCATAAAGCTATTCGTTTATTAAAAAATGGATGTCAAGCTTTCTTAGCTCATGTCGCGGATCTAAACAAAAATACGTGAGTTCCGAATGATATTTACATTGTTAATAAATTTCCGACGTATTTCAGAAGAACTTCCTGCCTACCCCAGAGGCGTGAAATTGAATTTTGTATCGACCTTGAACCGGTACAAAACCCATTTCCAAAGCCCCATATCGAATGGCTCTATTGAACTCGAGGAGTTAAAAACCCGATTCAGGAATTGTTAGACATTGGTTTCATTCGTCCCAAGACGTCTCCTCGGGGTGCTCCTTTTCTATTCGTGAAGAAAAAAGATGGGAGTATGCGACTTTGTATTGATTATCGGGAGTTGAATCATGTCACCATCAAAAATAGGTACCTATTGCCACGTATTGATGATCTGTTTGACAAGTTGCAAGGTACCAAATTCTTTTCAAAGATTGATCTTCATTCAGGATATCATCAATTAAAGATTAGAACCGATGACATTCCAAAGGCTGGCCGAGGAACTTCGAGACGGGCATTATGATTTCTAGTCATGTCCTTTGGATTGACTAATGCTCCTACTGCCTTCATGGATATGATGAACCGAGTATTCAAGGAATATTTGGATCATTTTGTGGTCGTCTTTATTGATGACATCCTCATATATTCCAAAAGCCGTAGAGATCATGAGCAACACTTGAGGCTGATACTCCAAAAGCTTCGTGAAAATAAGCTATATGCCAAGTTGAAGAAATGACAGTTCTGGCTTGAGGAAGTTGCATTCCTTGGGCACGTGATATCAAATCATGGGATATCTGTTGACCCGACAAAGATTGAAGCAATTCAAAGCTGGGAGCAACCTAAATCAGTGACCGAAGTACATAGCTTTCTCGGCTTAGCTGGTTATTATCGGAGATTTGTAGAAGGGTTTTCTCGAATCGCTACTCCATTAACTTAGCTGACTCGAAAAGATACAAAATTCGGTTAGAGCGTTGAATGTGAGAAGAGTTTTCAAGAACTCAAGAGGAGACTCATTTCAACACCTGTTCTGACAATACCATCTGGCTCGGAGGGATTTGTCATCTACAGTGATGCTCCGGGCAAAGGGTTAGGATGTGTTCTCATGCAACATGGGAAAGTAATAGCCTATGCCTCACGGCAACTCAAAGAATATGAGAGGAATTATCCTACTCATGATCTAGAGTTGGCAGCTGTCGTTTTTGCGCTTAAAATTTGGAGGCATTACCTGTATGGGGAGAAAGTGGAGATCTATACGGATCATAAAAGCCTCAAATATTTCTTCACTCAAAAGGAACTCAACATGCGGCAACGACGTTGGCTCGAACTGTTAAAAGATTATGATCATACTATTTAATACCATCTTGGAAAAGCGAACGTAGTAGCTGATGCACTGAGTAGAAGATCATATGCGGGTACGAGTGTAATATTGTCAACGCAAAGGCCCATTTTGTATGACTTGCAAAGGATGGAGTTAGAGATAAAGACTCCAGGAACCCATGTGATGATGGTGAATATACGAGTAGAACCGACTTTAATTGATAAAGTTAAAGCTGATCAAGCTACAGACCTGGAGCTGATGCGTATGAGGAAGAAAGTACAAGAAGGTGCTATGCCGAAAGCAAGAATCGATGAAGAAGGAATACATTGAGTCAACTCCAGACTTTGTGTTCCTAACAACCTTGATTTAAAGTATAAAATCATGATGGAGGCGCACAACACACCGTTTGCAATCCATCCTGGGAGTACCAAAATGTATCGTGATCTTCGACATACATTTTGGTGGAGCAATATGAAGAGAGAGATAGCAGAATTTATCTCAAGGTGTTTAACTTGTCAACGAGTCAAGGCAGAGCATCAAGTACCAAAAGATCCATTGCAACCACTTAAAATTCCAGAATGGAAGTGGGAACACATTACCATGGATTTCGTTATTGGTCTTCCCAAGGTTTCTCAAGGCATAGATGCAATTTGGGTCATTGTTGATAGATTGACCAAGTCTGCTCATTTCCTACCTATATGAGAAACTTATACACTTGAACGTCTTGCTCGTATGTACATAAGCGAGATTTTAAGATCGCATGGTATGCCGGTATCCATAGTTACGATCGAGACCTAAGATTCACTTCAAGATTTTGGGTTAGTTTCAAAAAAAGCTATAAGGACGGAGTTCTGATTTAGCTCGGCATATCATCCTCGATTTGAGACGGGCAATCGGAAAAAGACCATTCAAACTCTTGAAGATCTATTAAGACTCTGTGTCCTTGACTTCAAGGAAGTTGGGATAAGTTCCTACCATTGGTGGAGTTTTCCTACAACAATGCTTATCAAGCAAGTATTGGCATGGCTCCATTTGAGGCGTTGTATGGAAGAAAGTGTCATTCTCCGATTATCTTTGGGATGAGGTGGGTGAAGCAACGTTGTTGGAACCGAGGAGTTAATGCGTATGACTACGGAAAAGATTCAAATGATCCAAACAACGTATAAAAACCTCTCAAAGATCGATAAAAGAGTTATGTTGATCTTCATCGAAAGGACGTGGAATTCGATATTGGAGATCATGTGTTATTACGTGTTGCTCCATAGAAGGGAGTTACGAGATTTAGAAAGAGAGGAAAGCTCAACCCTCGATTCATTGGCCCATTTTTAATCCTCGATCGAGTAGGAGCTCGTAGGCGTATAGACTCGCTTTCTGCGCATGTGTATGTCTCGTGTTCATAACATTTTTCACATATCTATGTTACGTAAATATGTGAAAGACCCGAACCACATTATTGAATTAGAACCAGACGAGATAGAGGAAGATTTAACGTATAAAGAGTTACCTGTTAAAATCTTGGATAAAAATGATCATATTCTATGCTCCAAGGTTATACCTCAAGTCAAAGTTTTGTGGAGAAATCATGATGTGGAAGAAATGACCTGGGAGTTAGAATCTGAGATGAAATCAAGATATCCTTACCTCTTCGACATACCAGGTACGCACCCTAATTTCGAGGATGAAATTTCATAAGAAGAGGCGGTTGTAAGACCCCAACTTTTTGAATAACGATTAAATTTTATCGAAATATATTTTTGAATATTATGGTGTGGATTTGATATAATGTTATAGTTGTGGGTAATATTTACAAATTTTGCAAAAGTACATGAAGTTGTTATATAATATTCGATTGGTGGGGAATATTCATTTTAACGGAAATATTCGTATAACTAAGACACAATCATTGGTGGACCCCATTAACGGAATTATTATCGGATTGAGAAAGCGCATAAAAATACTTTATGAAAATAACGGCGGAAGTTTTACTGATTAAGCTTGTTGAAACACGGTGTTAAAAGTACAAGATGTCTGGCGTGGTTGCATAGTAGCACACGGTATTGATTATTGATGCTTACGTGAGAAGTCACTCAATTATACTCAATTATTGCTACAGTAATTGCTGCATCATATCTCTTATATTATTGATTCAATTATTGTCACAGTATCATTTGCATAATATTTTATATTATTAAATCAATAATTGAGACGACAAAGTTATTCAAATTATTATTTACAATATTGACAATGTCTAGAAGTTCTGTCAAGGAGAGGTTTGGTCACCTAATTGCGCGCCAATAAGGAGAAATCCTTATCGAAAAGCCCACTCTTTCCTAAGAATGACCTGGTTGTTAAATATTATGAGTTATAATATTAATGATGAATAAGTTGTGTTGATTAAAAATGAATTTTGATAGTTCCATTGTGTTGGGATTATTAGTATTAGTGGAAATCGACATCTATTCCGATGATAATTGATGTCTAGGGGTTATATTGATAAATCGGGTAATTTATCGGATAAATGAGCAATTAATTGCTACTAATTCATATGCTTATATAACTATTTGTTCATATGTGTGTACTATTGAATCACATTATTTACTATTAGGGGAGGTGGTGCAAGTTTAATAATACTTGCAGGACTAAATTAAAAATGAAAGAAAAGTTGGAGGTATTGTACTGTAATTTTTTAAGCCCCAAAACGTGTAATTATCGAAACTATATTTTCCTATAAATAGAAGCTCATTCTTCCTTCATTTCTCACCAATTCACAAAAGCTTTAGAGCGATTATTATAGAGAGAAATTATAGAGAAAGAAGAAAAGAGAAGTCTGCTACCTCCACTATTCCAAAGATCCAGTTTTTTCCAAGGTAGGGAGTATTATTTCTTTCTTATCCATGAAGAGAACTTCTGTTATTCCATTCTTTATTATTCTATTGGAATAACCTGTATACGCGGGCTACCCTATACTTGGTGAAATTCTTCTATTATTCCATTCTTTATCATTCTGTTGGAACATCCTGTCTGTGCATTTACGCCGGAACTAGTTCCATTATTTATCATTCTGTTGGAACATCCTGTCTATGCGTTCTACGCCGGACCTGGTTCCGTCTTTATTATTCTGTTGGAATATCATGTTTGTGAATTTTACGCCGGACCTGATTCCGTTATTTATTATTCTATTGGAATAACTCATGCATGCGATTCTATCGCATCCTTGGTGATTTCTTTTGTTATTCCATTCCTTGTTATACTAAGTTGGTTAAAGTTTTGACATCTATACTCCATGAAATTAGTGAAATATCCTTAATATTTGCGCTTCATCCCGTATCTTTTCATTGAAATATTCTTCTGAGCATTCTTGAATTTTACTCCACAAAGCAGTATCATGTTGACAATTTGGACGTTATTGATTCTTGGATAAAATAATTCTTGAACTTGTTTTATTGAATTCTTATATCATTGTCATCATCCTCATTTTTATGTTTTGTTGAAAGTCATATGTGGCCTGTAGTGCATAGATGGACTTGGTATGATTATGACCAGAGATTATTCGGTGTAATCATAACCGTAATGTTACAAATGATATGGTAAAAGTCCTCATTATCCCGTAGTGCATTGATGGACAGTTGTTGGCATGATCATGACCATTAATGAATACACAAATATTCTTGGCCCGTAGTGCATGGATAATTGTGGTCGTGATACTAAAGAATATCCTTGGTCGTATTACAGGGGTGATTCGGTGATTGGATTATTTATTAAGCAGAGTCCCAGTGATAAAAGTGTTGAAAAACCTTTTAAATAATAAAAGATAATAGATTTTATTCTCTACTTGACTCTTTTAATGGATTGCTTATCCCGCTGCAGTTAAACTTGATGATTGTTATATTATATCAGTTTAACACTGTTGAAGGCTAACGATAATATATTCTGCATTATCTTAGTCATAATATTTCCTACTGGACTAGTTGAGCTCACCCTTTTACTTTCGTTGTTCTCTTCAAGAAATGAGAATGTAGCAGGGACTAGTCGGGGAACGGAGTGACGGACCAGATGATAGCATTAGTAGTCCTCACTATTTAGTGAAATAGTGGGAAAATAAATGTAATAATATTGAATTTGAGTTTGTATATTGTCTAGACGACAATATTTGTATTAAAACTCACAGCTTATATTTTGTCGTACTTTGCACGACAGTTGTATAATTAAGTTGTATTTGTATTCTGTACCATGTATTTGGCGATTTCGAGAATAGGTGATGTATACTGTTTTGGGGCGTCACAATTTTTGGCCCGACCCAACCCGCCTTCGCCTTACTTTGTTTTGCTTGTCAAAGTCTATGTAATGCAATCGATGTGAACAATTGATTGGTATGATTATGACCATTAGTTAACAGTTGAATATATTTGACCCGTAGTGTATGTCTTTGGTGAAATTCTTCTGTTATTCCATTCTTTATCATTCTGTTGGAACATCCTGTCGGTGCGTTTACGCCGGACCTGGTTCCGTCTTTATTATTCTGTTGGAATATCCTGTTTGTGCGTTTTACGCAGGACCTGATTCCGTTATTTATTATTCTGTTGGAATAACCTGTCTGTGCGGTCTATCGCATCCTTGGTGATTTCTTTTGTTATTCCATTCCTTGTTATACTCAGTTGGTTAAAGTTTTGACTTCTATACTCCATGAAATTAGTGAAATATCCTTAATATTTGCACTTCATCTCGTATCTTTTCATTGAAATATTCTTCTAAGCATTCTTGAATTTTACTCCACAAAGCAGTATTATGTTGACAATTTGGACGTTATTGATTCCTGGATAAAATAATTCTTGAACTTGTTTTATTGAATTCTTATATCATTGTCATCATCCTCATGTTTATGTTTTGTTGAAAGTCATATGTGGCCTGTAGTGCATAGATGGACTTAGTATGATTATGACCAGAGATTATTCGGTGTAATCATGCTTAGTAATGTTACAAATGATGTGGTAAAAGTCCTCATTGGCTGCGTAATGCATTGATGGATGAGTTGTTGGCATGATCATGACCATTAATGAATACACAAATATTCTTGGCCCGTAGTGCATGGATAATTGTGGTCGTGATACTAAAGAATATCCTTGGTCGTATTACAGGGGTGATTCGGTGATTGGATTATTTATTAAGCTGAGTCCCAGTGATAAAAGTGTTGAAAAACCTTTTAAATAATAAAAGATAGTAGATTTTATTCTCTACTTGACTTTTTTAATGGATTACTTGTTCCCCTGCAGTTAAACTTGATGATTGTTTATATTATATCAGTTTAACACTGTTGAAGGCTAACGATAATATATTCTGCATTATCTTAGTCATAATATTTCCTACTGGGCTAGTTGAGCTCACCCTTTTACTTTTATTGTTCTCTTCAGGAAATGAGAACGTAGCAGGGACTAGTCGGGGAGCGGAGTGACGGACCAGATGATAGCATTAGTAGTCCTCACTATTTAGTGAAATAGTGGGAAAATAAATGTAATAATATTGAATTTGAGTTTGTATATTGTCTAGACGACAATATTTGTATTAAAACCATGACTTATGTTTTGTCGTACTTTTACACGAGGTTGTATAATTAAGTTGTATTTGTATTACGTACCATGTATTTGGCGACTCGAGAATAGGTGATGTATACTGTTTTGGGGCGTCACAATTTGGCTTGACCCAACCCACTTCTCGCTTGGTTGCTAGGTTCAATAGTAATGCATCGATGACAGACAATTGATTGGTATAATTATGACCATTAGTTAACAGCTGAATATATTTGACCCGTAGTGTAAAGTATGTCTTCTAATGGAGGTATAACATAACATCCTGTCTGTGCGTTCTACGTCGGACCTGATTTCGTCTTTATTATTCTGTTGGAATATCTTATTTGTGCGTTTTACGCCGGACCTGATTCCGTTATTTATTATTCTGTTGGAATAACCTGTCTGTGCGGTCTATCGCATCCTTGGTGATTTCTTTTGTTATTCCGTTCCTTGTTATACTAAGTTGGTTAAAGTTTTGACTTCTATACTCCATGAAATTAGTGAAATATCCTTAATATTTACGCTTCATCCCGTATCTTTTCATTGAAATATTCTTCTGAGCATTCTTGAATTTTACTCCACAAAGCAGTATCATGTTGACAATTTGGACGTTATTGATTCCTGGATAAAATAATTCTTGAACTTGTTTTATTGAATTCTTATATCATTGTCATCATCCTCATGTTTATGTTTTGTTGAAAGTCATATGTGGCCTGTAGTGCTTATATGAACTTGGTATGATTATGACCAGAGATTATTCGGTGTAATCATAACCGTAATGTTACAAATGATATGGTAAAAGTCCTCATTGGCCCGTAGTGCATTGATGGACAGTTGTTGGCATGATCATGACCATTAATGAATACACAAATATTCTTGGCCTGTAGTGCATGGATAATTGTGGTCGTGATACTAAAGAATATCCTTGGTCGTATTACAGGGGTGATTCGGTGATTGGATTATTTATTAAGCGAGTCCCGAGTGATAAAAGTCTTTGAAAAACCTTTTAAATAATAAAAGATAGTAGATTTTATTCTCTACTTGACTCTTTTAATAGATTGCTTGTTCACCGCAGATTAAACTTGATGATTGTTATATTATATCGGTTTAACATCATTGAAGGCTAACGATAATATATTCGCATTATCTTAGTCATAATATTTTCTCTTTGGGCTAGTTGAGCTCACCTTTTACTTTCATTGTTTCTTCTTGAAATGAGAACGTAGCAGGGACTAGTCGGGTAACGGAGTGACGAACCAGATGATAGCATTAGTAGTCCTCACTATTTAGTGAAATAGTGGGAAAATAAATGTAATAATATTGAATTTGAGTTTGTATATTGTCTAGACGATAATATTTGTATTAAAACTCACAACTTATATTTTGTCGTACTTTGCACGACAGTTGTATAATTAAGTTGTATTTGTATTCTGTACCATGTATTTGACGACTCAGAATAGGTGATGTATACCTGTTTTGGGGGCGTCACAATTTTAACTGCCGCCTTATACCTTGCTTGGTTGCGATTCTATAGTAATGCACCGATGCAGACAATTGATTGGTATGATTATGACCATTAGTTAACAGTTGAATATATTTGACCAGTAGTGTAAAGTATGTCTTCGATGGAGGTATAACCCCCCTCCCCCTCCCCTCCCCTCCCCCTCCTCTAATTCATTAGAGGAATAAAAGTGCATAAATATGAATCATATCATGAATTCATCTTCTCGGGTCGGTGCTTGTATGTCGCAATGTATTTAATGCAAATGTGATGGGAGTGTCAAATTTGCTAGATGTCTACCACATTTGCGCGCGTGGTAATGCATTTTTAAACACGCACAACGGTTCAACTTCTGAGCAGTTTTGGAGCGATCGTGGCCGTTTATTTTTGTTCCATTATGGTTGTTCAGATTTTAAATATAAACCGCGATCTTACTTATCTTGATACTTCGGGGGTGTTTGATAAAAATTTAATGAATCTGAATCTGAATATGAATGAGCTGAATCTAAATCTAAATAAGTTGAATCTGAATCTGAATTAAAAAAGCTGTTTGATAATTGACATGCCTGAAACATCTGAATGACAAAATTTTATTATTTTATCCCTCTGAAAAAATTAAAAATTATTGTAAATTTATTTAATACTACTTAATATAATAGTTAATATATTTTTTTAATTTTTTAAAATTTTAAAATATTTTTTACTTCATTCAGCTGCTCATTCAACCATTCAGTTAAAAAAATCTGACTTAACCATTCAGCTCGTCCATCTTACCGATTCAGCCATTCAGACCAAAACAAACGCACTGACCGATTCAGCCATTCAGATTCAGCTCCATTCAGTTCCATTCAGCTCTAAACAAACAGCCCCTTCCTCCGTTCCTTAATATAAGTTGTTTTAAAAAAATATTTTTGTTTCTTAATATAAGTCGTTTGAGAATTTCAAGTAAGCATTAATTGTTTAGTTTCCAATATTATCCCAAGTATAAAATGTAAATTTGGTTCTCTCACTATTTTTACGTCAATAAATAACAATCTCTTCTTCTTCCTGAGGCCAATATAGACAATTGATATTATAGTTAATGTTATACAATCATTTTCTTAATACTTGTGCACAACTCTAAAATAACTTATATTAAGGAACGGAGGGAGTACTTTTTTACTTCTTGCCTCAAAATTTTGCAAAGAGAAACGTGCAATCTTGGAACTCTTAGGGCTTCAAATCTTTCATCATCCCCAATATTTTTGAAATCTATCGCAAGTAAGTTGTTTCCTTCCTCTCTTTTTCCTTTTCGTATTGTTATTATTCTTGTACCGTTATTTCTTGGTTGCTCTTCTTCTGTTTCGTTCTTTCTTTTGTCAGTAGAAACTTAAACTAAAATTCGAAATATGATTTTAAAGTTAAAATTTATTATATGACTAAGTAACTAAAGAACTCTTATAAAAAATAAAATTATTACATAATAAGATGTTCGTATTAAAGTTTGAAAGACCATAAAGTGTGTTTTAATTCTAGTTAAATAATGGAAACTGATAAATGCATAACATAAAATGATATTTTCACACGGAAGTCGTCGTTATAGATCATATACCAATTTTTTCACCGTCGCTATACATCTATAACAACATTTTTCGTGTAGAAATATCAAAAAATATTGTGGAAATATATATCAATTTCCTAAATTAATCCTAATATTATATAGGAGTATAAAAATTGGTTTACTTCTAGTTAAATTATAGGCATATACCAAAGACCAAAGACGAAGACCAAAAAATGAAGTTTTGTAAAATTATATATTTATATAGATATATAGATTAGTGCAATAATTATGTTTTTTAAGTAAAAAGATAAAGTACTTTTGTCCGGAAAGGATGATTCAAAAAAATTATTGAAAAATACTCTATATTTTTGAATAAGTGACATTTTGAAGGGTTTCACACTTATTAAGGAAGTCATTTATTGCTCCGATTCTGTCATTAAGATTAATATGTATTATCACAATTATCTTTGCATTAATTAAGAAAAATGTACTACTCCCTCCGTTCCTTAATATAGGTCGTTTTAGACATGTGCACACGAATTAAGGAAATGATTGAAAATCATTAATTATACTATCAATTGTCTATAATACACTTCATCTCACTTATCTCATACTCTCTCTTCAATAACAGTTTCCTATAAATATGAGTCAAAAAATTAGATGGAGTAATAAGAGGCAATTTGGGAAAAATAATAATCAATTCTCCTAGATAATCACAAACGACAAATAATTAGGAATAACAAAAAAAGTCTAAAACGACCTAAATATAGGAATGGAGGGAGTATATAGTTGCCTAGATAAATGAGATAGAAAGATACTTGACGGCAATAGAGGAAAAATTATAATTAATGCTTCCTAGAAATTTGATAACGTCAAATATATTGAAAAATTTTAAACTCTCTAAAACGTCACTTATTTAGGAATTGAGGGAGTATTATTAGTATAAGGAAATTGATATTTTCACTTTGATAGCTTTAGAAGATTCTTCTTGGCTGAATAGGAAATAAGACCCACATTAATGTGATTAAGAATTTATGAAAATATTAAATTTCCTTATGAAAATAACAATTCTCTATGCATAAATGTGTTCCAAGAGAACTTTACTCTTTGTTAAAAACAAAGTCATAAAAATATTAAAACTCAATTTTAGACGGATGTAAGGCTATATTTTGGAGTTCTCTACTGGTTTATTTATTTACTCCCTCCGTCCCATAGTTTTAGGTTGATTTTTCATTTTAAGATGTCCCAATATATAGGCTACTTACTATTTATAAAATTTAGTTGGTTCATTGTTTTACTTTTATGCCCTTATAATAAATATTCAACTATTACTCTTTTTTTGAAGAAACAACATTCAATGTCATTATTTTTATCACCACATTTAATGTTGTTGTATTCTTTTTGGTTAAATTTCTTTGGTTATGGATTTTAGTGGTCAGTACACGTCAATCAATGAAGTTGAGAGTTCCAGTGTGATAAGTAAGGAGTAATTAACTTATTTATTAATTCCATATTAAGGGGTATATGTGAAAAATTTATGTTAAAAATTATCACTTAACTATTTTTTTTAAACTATGTGCCAAAAGAAATTAGCCTATAACTATAGGACGGAAGGAGTATTTTATAGGAGTATTCGTCATTCCTATGTAGAACACTTATTTTTGGTTTAGGAGTCAAAGGAAAGCACTTAAAATATATGGCAGCGAGATGACCATTATGACTTGGAATATTGAAAGGCATGAACACGAAAAATGAATAAATTCTGTTTGATCTTACAATATTGTAAATCTTGAATAGTAATACCAATGTTTTTATACCAGTAAAATTCAGCAATAATTTAAATAAATGAAAAACAATTCAGAAGTAATACAGCGCTCAAACAAGAAGTATATGAACCTTGATTACTCAATATAAAATAGCGCGTGTTTACTTAGTATGGAGGTGGCGGGTACACGGTTGGATTTGGTGGATAGAGTCCCGGAAATGGGGACGATGGAGCTGCTGATGCTGGTGGCGGATAGAGTCCCGGAAATGGAGATGATGGAGCTGCTGATGCTGGTGGCGGATAGAGTCCCGGAAATGGAGATGATGGAGCTGCTGGTGGATAGAGTCCTGGAAATGGACTTGGTGGATACGTTGCAGAGGATGAAGCTGCAATAGTACATGTTAGGTACTTTTATATCGGAGATTTAATTTTGTTTTGTAGTAAATATTGAAACTCAAGAGATCCTACTGCTTTTAGAAGGTATACATTCTGTAATTTGGAATTGAAAATTTATAAAAGGCAGTAGAAATCAATTATATTACTAACATGCATTGATTAATGGATCAGAATTTGAATAATGGAAAATGTACCCGGCGGATAAGGACTTGAGGCTGGAGGAGCAGGAGGGTATCCTTGTCCTGCTGGAGGATATGGCTGAGGAGGATATTGATCAGTTGGTGGGTAAGTTGATGGAGGGTATGTGTTATTAGGAGGATACGGCGCAGCTGAATTAGGAGGATATGGTGCTGCTGAATTAGGCGGATATGGAACTGCTATATTAGGATTAGGATGATATGGTGCTGCTGTATTAGGGGCATACGGTGCTGCTGAATTTGGAGGATACGGTGCTGCTGTATTAGGGGCATACGGTGCTGCTGTATTAGGGGCGTATGGTGTTCCTGGAGGTTGTGTTGTATAAGGAGGAAAAGGAGCTGCTGAAGGTGCTGGTGCGCTATATGGTGTGGCTGAAGGCGTTGCGCTATATGGTGCTGATGAGGGCGTTGCGCTATATGGTGCTGATGAGGGCGTTGGTGTGGTTGAATACGTAGGATATGCAGGGTAAGCAGATCCTGCTGCCGGAGGAGGGAATTGGGGTGGCTGAGAATGCGTGGCTGGATTAGGCCCTTTTGGAGGTTGGGCGGGGTACCCTGCAGGGGCATAAGGAGCTGATGGCTGGACAGTGGAAAGAGGTTGATTTGGTGTTGCATACGGTGTTCCTGTTGGCGCATATTTTGTATTTTCGCTTGTAGCTGCAATCAAATATAGTCATTTAGTTATATTTTAATTAGCACAACTTTTTATTGAAAAACTACGTTATAAACGTATCAGAAGTTCAAAACGGACAATCTATAGAAACAAAAAAATTGCACTTCAGACCGACCATTGTTATATATTAATGCAATTCGTTTGTATAGACTGTTCAAATAAATAGTCCATTTCAAACTGTCCGTAATCAAAATCCGTTACATTGTAGATGAGGAAAAGAAGTACATACCACTGCCCTGGGAGGACTGGCCTTGAGGAGCAGAAGCTGAGATGGGTGCACCTACCATGATTGGAGTTCTGTGTATATGCAATATGCTGCTTAATTAGTTGAAATTTGGAAGTTTATATACAAGGATTGAATGAACTAGAGAAATGATCCCTCATCAAATGAGAGTTGACTTTGGATTCAAGTCGTGGTCTCGACCTCAATTACGAGGGGATTAATTAAAATTATGTAAAAATTACATTAATTCACATTCAACTTATACTAATATAAGTCGTTTTAGAGTTGTGCTAACTATTAAGAAAAATAATTGTATAACATTAAATATAATATTAATTGTCTATATTGTTCTTGTATTGGAAAAAAAGAGTGTTATTTATTGGACAAAAAGTAGTGAGAGAACTAAAGTTATATTTATTACTTGGGATAATATTAGAAACTAAGCAATTAATGCTTACTTGAAATCCTCAAACGACTTATATTAAGGAACAAAAATAATTTTTTAAAACGATTTATATTAAAGAATCGAGAAAATATTAGATTAAGAGAAGCAGATGTAGACCATTTCAACGTTTACTAGGATATTCACAACTTGTTTGGTGGCATGTGCAGTGGAGTTGACTACAATATTGTTGTGTGAATATGCCCACTTTCATAGAAGCACGTATCTTTGATTTAATAGCCGCAAAATGTCTCCTCAGTTGAATAGCAAATCATACTTTTGGACAGTAGCAGCATTAACACTAGGCTATTTTCTTTTTCTTTTTCTTTTTCTTTTTTAGCTGTTGATAATGCCAGAGCAAATATACATTTCGCGACATTTTTACCCTTGTTTTAACTACATTTTAAACTTCTAGTGACAATTATTGCTCAGGCATTATCAGTAATTTTTTAATAATCATTTTCTTTGAATAAATGGTTCCCCATTTCATGCTCTAGTGCATAAAAATGAGACCCTTTCTTGTCTTAATTTGCAAATAAAAGTCAATTGGCAGATGTCACCAGCTCAGTTATCCTGCACGACTTTGTGCTTTGGCTCACCTGTTTCCAAAAGCACAGATCTACATGCATACATGCATATTAATATGGCTACTAAACAAATTAGTCTGTTTTTAATTAACTATTTTATCTTGGAAAGAGGGTAATTATATTACCATCAATAATTAATCAATGGATTATTAATTTGCTTACTTTAAGTGAAGCATTAGTTATTTAGATAATGGATAATTGTAATACTCTTTCACTACATTGTTGTTAATGATATTTTTGTTAATTTTTGAATTCTTGATGTTTTGAATGATAACAAAATTATGTGTGCTTGCATGATTTTGCATGGAATTTGTTTTGGGATAATATTATATGGTTGTATATGTGAACATAATTTAATGGTCAGGATTGAATATATTGGCTAATTATAGATCATTATAAAGATAAGAAAGTTGGCTAGCATATTTTATGCTAAAAATTTGCCTCTCAATATACTCGGTTAACCAAGCTATTAATTAGGGGGATAAAGCAACTTTTGATCACTTGTCTTGGGAATTCGATTTCTGATTTTAATGCAGAATTGAAAAAAGTTACAAGTTGGTGATGGTACTTGAAAAATGTTACACTCCGTTAAACAGTAGGGTTTCATCATTATTTTGTTTGAAAATTTGACAGGTCAGATGCAAATGATGACTTGGCGGTGACTGGGCAATTTTCCTTAGAACGTGATTCCAACACATTTGAGAGATGTGTTTGTGTTAAAAATCAGGGTATAAGCAAAACCCTGTATCATTCCACCAGAAAATTATTTCAGAATACTAAATTTATGCTATTTCAATATAACCCGAAAAAATGCACAAACAAATCAAAAGAAAGGCAAGTTCTAACTTTTAATTGATGTTTACAGCATATTCAGATATTCCACTGAAAATTAACTTATGAAAAGGCCAAAAAAAAGTAATTTTTTTTTTAAAAAAAGATTGAATTCTTTCGTCCCTTCTTACTTACTAAAAACAGGGCAAGGAGTCTGCTCATTTCTAAGAACCGAAACCCAGTGCTTAATCAATGGATGCGGTGGAACAAACACTTGAAAGGCCCCAAAACTCGACTTAATTATTCACACACAAAACCCAGAAAATGCAGCACTTATTTCACACTTTTTCAGTAAATAAACAGAGAAATTTAAGAGGAGAAGAGTTTATTAGATACTTACCAGCATTCTATTTGATGGGTCTAGTCCAAGGATCCAGCCCATCTCGTAAACCCAATACGGAATAGAGGCCCAAGTTCAAAAGAATTCCATGAGCCCAATGAGATGTGGTCCATCACGGTTGGGTTAATTGAGTCCATTAATAATAAATTTCGCACGCCCACGAAAGGAGTGGTCTGGCCTCGTCCCCATGTCTCAAGGAGAGCACGACAACCATCTTGCACGTCAGGAAGAAGTGGGGAGCTCCACTAAAGTAGTGGTCTTAGTGGCTACTTGTCCACCCCAAAACTGTCATGGGGTCGGCTATAAATAGAACGCCCACCATCATTGGGAACCAACTTACTTTGATATCTTTAAGCTTGTACTCTTTGTACTCTCTCCAACACCCTTGATATAATATAAAGTGTTAGACGACTATATCCATTCAACAGTGAACTAGGTCAACTTGACCGAACCACTTTAGTACTTGTCTTATTTCTTACTTTAATTACCGTTTTTATAATTACTTGATTGGTGTTTGTACAAAGTCTATTTTGTGCATCATCAGTTTGGCGCCGTCTGTGGGAATCGAAAAGATTTTCACCATCAAACATTTAAATCAATGATGATTACGACCAGGTCAATGAACCAACCTGAAGACAATCCACGGCTGGAAGAGGGTGCTCCTTTGCACACCAACCCTGCTCCAAATACTTCTGCTCCAAATCCGCAACAGATGCTGGAGACCATGCAGCAGTTGGCTATGCAAAACCAGCAGATATTGCAACTCTTGCTCGCCAGACAAGGAGGAGGAATGCAACAGGGAGGTCCGCCCCCTGGACATCAAGGAGCTCCGCATAGGGGAGCCCACCATGATCCACCTCCACCTCCTACTTCCCAAGGAAGAGATCTTCATCTCCAAGAAGATGAAGGCGAGAACCAAAGCGTGGAGCATGGGAGTCACCCCCGTGATCATTCCAGGGGAGCTCCTAATCACTGGGACGAAAAAATCAAGGAAGTGCAAAACCAACTAGGTGATGTCTTCAACGCCATGAAGGCCCGAGGACCAGAAACTGTGGACTATCTTGTGGGGGCGAACAGACACACCTTTCAAACCTGACGTGGCGAACTATCCACTCCCTCAAAAGTTCAAAATGCCATCCGTGGAGACCTTTGACGGAACGAAAGATCCGCTAGATCACCTCGATACATACAAAACCCTGATGCAACTCCATAACATCCCTGATGAAATCATGTGCAGGGCATTCCCAACCACCTTGAGGGGCTCCGCTCGACAGTGGTTTGCCAAGCTCTCTCCAGCCTCCATCTCAACCTTTGCTGAGTTGAGCAGGTCTTTTGTGTCCCACTTTATTGGGGGGTGACGTCATCAAAAGCCCGTCACACACCTTCTCAGCATAAAGCAAGACAAAGAAGAGAGCCTGAGGGACTACCTCACTCGTTTCAACAGAGAGGTTCTTCAAGTAGAGGAACCTGATGATAAGGTAACCATGACCGCCTTTTTGGGAGGTCTCCGCTCGTCAAGTTTTCTTTTCTCAGTAATGAAACGTCCACCAAAGAACATGACTGAGCTATTAGCAAAGGCCCAGAAATACATGAATGCGGAGGACGTCACAAGGGCCAGACGAGGTGAATCCTCCAGAGTAGGAGAGAAGAGAAAAGGAAGAGACAAGGACGACAAGAAGGAGACTGACAGCAAATCAAGCAGGATAGAGAGGGTGTCCGCCAAAGACAGACTCGGTCCTACTCCTCCGAAAGACCGACGACCATTCACTCCCCTCAATGCCACTGTCGAGCACATTCTTTTACAGATTCAGGATAACCCCACCATAAAGTGGCCGACGAGGATGAAGTCTCCTCCAAACCGTAGGAATCCGAACAAGTACTGCCGTTTTCATCGCGACCACGGTCATGACACTGACGATTGCTACGAACTCAAGAAACAAATTGAAGATCTCATTCAACGCGGTCAACTCCGCCAGTATGTTGTTGGTAGAAGACAGGCACCATCACAAACTCGCAATCAGTAAGATCAAAATCCAGTGGGGGAGATTCACACCATCTCGGGAGGATTCGTAGGAGGGGGAGAGTCGCTGTCTGCCATGAAGGCACATGTCAGAAAAGTAAGGCACCCGGAAGAAGGGCGCCCATCCAAGATGCCGAAGCAAGATGCTAGCGAAGTCATATCCTTCTCAGATGAGGATTTGAAGGGGGTTCAGCACCCACACGATGACCCTCTAGTGCTCACCATGACCGTGGCCAATTTTCAAGTACGCAGAATCCTGGTGGACAGTGGTAGCTCTGCCGATATCTTGTTCGTAGAAGCTTATGATAAGCTCAACTTGGACAGAAAGAGATTGCAGCCCATCAGGTCACCTCTCATGGGGTTCTCAGGGGAGAAGGTATATCCCCTAGGATCCATCACCCTGCCAATCACAGCCGGAATAGTACCAAGAAGATCTACAGTTATGGTCAACTTCTTGGTTATAGACTGCCCATCAGCCTATAACATCATACTGGGGCGACCCGCTCTTAACACATTGAGGGCTGTCCCCTCCACCTATCATCTTATCCTCTGCTTTCCAACCCCGAATGGAGTCGGAGAAGTCAGAGGAGACCAAGTAGCAGCAAGGGAGTGCTATGTCTCCTCCATGAAGACCAGAAAGCAAGAAGAGGCATTACAGGTCGAGGTCCTTGACCCAAGGGATAACTCCACCATAGAAAGAGGAGAGCCCGTCGAGGAGCTCACCCCTGTAGTCTTGGACAAGGAACACCCAGACAGAAAGGTGTACATTGGTTCTTCCCTCAGTAATGATCTATTTCAGCAACTGATAGACTTTCTCAAAAACAACATGGATGTTTTTGCATGGTCACATGCAGACTTGGAGGGCATCGACCCAGAAATAGCCACACACCGTCTTAATGTTGACCCTCGTTTCAAGCCAGTTCGCCAAAAAGCTAAGGGGTGCCTCCACTACAAGGGCCCAAGCCATGGACGAGGAAGTCAAAAAGCTAATAGATAATGGAGCGGTTAGAGAAGTAGCATACCCATAATGGCTCTCCAACGTGGTAATGGTTACTAAAGCTAACGGGAAGTGGCGCCTCTGTGTCGACTTCACAGAGCTCAATAAGGCGTGCCCAAAAGACAGCTACCCACTACCACGGATCAACCTCCTCATCGATGCCACTGTAGGGCATGAGTTGCTCACTTTCCTGGACGCGTACTCCGGATATAACCAGATTAGCATGCACCCCCCGGACCAGGAAAAGACATCGTTCATCACTCTCAAAGGAACTTACTGTTACAGGGCTATGCCCTTCGGGTTGAGGAACTCAGGATCAACCTACCAACGACTGGTGAACAAAATGTTCCAGTCTCAAATTAGACGAACAATGGAAGTCTACGTCGACGACATGTTGGTAAAGAGCCTCGCCGCAGCAGATCACATTAATCACCTCCAAGAGACCTTCAATGTTCTTAGATCAGATCACCAAGTGAACCACGAAAAGTGCGCCTTACAGAAGGTTCGAGAAAATTCCTAGGTTTCATGGTTAACCAGAGGAGAATCGAAGCAAACCCTGACAAGATCAAAGCCATCCTCGATATGAAATCATCCACTTCAACCAAAGAGCTCCAGCACCTCAATGGAAGAATTGTGGCACTCAACAGGTTCGTCTCCAAGTCTGCAGATAAGTGTCTGCCCTTTTTTAAAATTCTTCGGAAAGCTTTCGAATGGGGACATGAAGCAGCGAAGGCATTCCAAAAATTGAAAGCCTACTTGGCCGTACCTCCTCTCTTTTCACATGTCACACTAAGCGAGGTGTTATATTTGTACCTTTCTGCCTCCCCATCAGTAGTGAGCTCAGTCATCGTCAGGGACAACGACGGAGCACAGAAGCCCATTTACTATGTAAGCAGAGCGTATCGGGGAGCAGAAGTCAGGTATTCAAAACTAGAAAAACTGGCACTCGCTTTAATCACAACAGCGAGACGGTTACGACACTACTTCCAAAGTCACAGCATCATCGTCATCACAGATCAACCTCTGAAAGGAGTCCTGGGAAAGCTCGATGTATCTGGGAGACTACTTAAGTGGGCAGTAGAGCTTGGTGAGTTTGACATACAGTACCAACCAAGGTCAGCCATCAAAGCACAAGCACTGGCGGATTTCATTGATGAGCTGACACCAGCAGTGATGGAGAACAATGAGATTCCCACTTCACCCAGTTTGGAGATGGTTGATGGAAGCGCTCAACAGCATAACGAAGGATAGACGCCCGAACTGGGCACCCAGGCCATCCTAAACGACCAAACCATCATGCTGAGCACCCAGACTTCCTCCTTAGACGCCCAGACAGCTCTTTCAGACGACTAGACACTCCAAAGGACCCAGACTGGAGCCCCAGTTCCCAATCCTGGCGCATAATCCCCCTCTTTAATCTTCGAACCCTGCTCCCTTCCATCTTGGAAGCTCTATGTTGACGGTTTCTCGACCAGGGATGGAGGTGGAGCAGGTCTGATCTTGATCAGCCCAGATGGTACAACTCTCAAGTATGCAGTGAAGCTCTACTTTATTGCCTCGAATAATGAGGCAGAATATGAAGCCTTCCTCTCCGGATTAAGATTGACAATTGAGATGGAGACTCAACACCTTATTACATATAACGACTTTCAGTTGATAGTTAACCAAGTGAAGGGCGAATTCGAAGCAAAAGGAGCCAGAATGCAAGAATATCTTGGCATGGTAAAAAGCATGATGTCAAAGTTCAAACATTTCCAAATTTGCCACATTCCCAGGGAAGATGTAAGACCCCAACTTATTATTAATGAAATTTAATTTTCTCTATTTATTATTTTAAAATAGTAAGGGTTGATTTGATTAATGTGGATAGTTAGGGGTAAAATACGCAAATACTTCAAAATAAGCAAGTGGTTATAAAATATTCATTGTTGTCGGGGAATATTCGTTTGGTCATGGAATATTAAATCTTTGTCAGAATATTCATAATGAGTAGCAGACCCGTGTGTGGCCCCATAATGTGAAAGCGATTGGATGAAGAAAACGACAAATATAAGTGGTTTAAAAATAACTACAGAAGTTGTTATTCAAGATTATCTTTGTTAAAATACCCGGTGGTTAAAACACAAGAATAGCATACCAGTATTGCACCAATTATTGATTCTTACGTAGAAGGCACTACTCAATAATGGTTACAGAATTCTTTATTCAATTATTTTATTGAGTTAATAATTCTTTGCGTTGATATTTTATATTCTTTGTTGTTTTGATAATTGTCATTACACAAGATTTTTCATTATCAAGCAATAATTCATATTATCTGAATAATATTATTAGATAACATTATTGGCAATGTCTAGAAAGTTACATCTAAAGAGAGGTTTGGTCACCTAATTGCGGCGCCAAGAAGAAGAAATTCTTATTGGAAAGCCCCCTCTTTTCTGGGAACTGCCTGGTTGTCAATATTGTGATTCTGTAATATTATTTGTGAATAATTAATTATTGATTCATATGATGAGGAAAATATTGATTTTATGTGGATATAGATGGAGAAAAATTTTAATGTGACAATTGTTGAAAATTGAAATTTTATCTTTTACGATAAAATAATTATTTAAATATATTATTATATTTTAATAATATAATAATGGTGATATTTTTACAACGAATGTGGGATATGTGAGTATACTGAGGAGGAAGAGTATTTTTGTTGCAATAAATGTTTAAAACATGTTAAACATGTAAATTGGACCCCATTTATTCGATTGAAATTTGATATTAGCTTTTGTAAAATCGCTTGGTTTGTGAATTTTGGTCAATTTCTATTTGGAATTTGGAAAAACTTTCTTACGCAAAGTTGTAGAGAATTGAATTTCCTATAAAAACTTGTGAGATTCGAATTTTCTGATGAAAGGGCTATTTATTATGAATTATTAAAGTTCAAGTTCAAATAATTAATTTTGGGAGTTTTAGTTAATTATTTTGAGAAAAAACGTTTTTTTGCAACTAAGTTGGCCTCACATGTGATTCAAATGGGCTGAGATCAGTTGTCTAAGGTGGGCTAAAGAAAATGTGAAAAATATATTAATATTATATTTAATTTTCTACTTTGGTGTTCTAAGCATTTCCTATAAATAGGGTGCTTAGGTTAGAATTGAAAAACACAATTGTAAACCTGAAGTTTCTCTCTATTTCTCTCTCGATATATTGAGCGTATTCTTGTGAGTATACTTTGAGTATTGTTAGACGGTGCAAGTTCCCTTCAGCACTATACCCGGTATTCCAGCTAGAAGTACTAATCTTTCGAGGTAAGAGATGTTATTTTCTTCTCAAATGATATTATTTCTTCAATATCATTATCTTTGAAATATTGGTTGGAACTTTTTATCAAATTTGGAACTTTTCATGTCGGGTTACTATTCATGAGTTCTTATTCACGAGTTACTATTCACTAGTACTATTCATGAAGCGTGAAGATGTTTTTTTGTGAAATTTCTATCTTTTGGTGTGAGAGTTACTATTCACGATACCAAGACTATTCACGATATGGGCACTATTCACCGAAAAATAAAATTTCTTCTTTTTGTCCAAAATATCTATTCTGGATACTAACTTTGATTGTATCCATGTTTTGATCATTCTTGAATTTTACACCACTATGATTATTTTTGAGGTATTTTTGGACGTGGAAAAAACAAAGTACGAATCCTTAATCCTTAATCCTTGTCATTTTGTTTCACTGGATTCGTTTCTTTAAAAATATTTTTCATCATCTTCAGTCTTAAATGATGATATTATGGAATATCTTTGGCCTGTAGTGCAAAGATGAATGATTTCTGAAGAATATCTTTGGCCCGTAGTGCAAAGATGAATAAGTGTTTAGATGAACATGATCAACTGATGAATATCTTTGGCCTGTAGTGCAAAGATGAATATTTGATTCCAGATATATAATGATTGATGTTACAGGGATAAAAGATAGACGATGAACTTTTAAATTCATACATAGAAGATAGTAGTTTGCATTCTCTACTTAACTCTTCTAATGAATTATTATTTTTCATTGCGAATATTGATTTAAAATTTGTTGTCTATTGTATTCTATTAGATTTTTTCCTGTTGAAGACTAACGATAATTTGTTGTATATTATCTTAGTCATAATATTCTTTTATTGGGCTAGTTGAGCTCACCCTTTTCCTTTTTGTTCCATTTTTTCTTCTCGGGATGCGAGAATATAGCGAAAGTATTTAGTCTGGGTATGGAATGAAGGTTCTAGAGAGAGTTGTTTAATAGTCCTCACCATTTTTGTAAAATAATGTATCAATAAATGTGATGAGGATTTATTTGAGTATAGATATTGTCAGAAGATAATATTTGTATTCAAACTCACACAGTTTCTTGTTGTAATAATAATGTTGTAGTTGTTTACATACCATGTATTGACAACTCGAGAATAGGTGATGTATACCTATTTTGGGGCGCCACGGTTGGTATCGAGCTTAGGGATATGATCTCTGGCGGAGATCGGGGAATAGAACTAGGAGGAGAGGCGAGTAAATCCTTCGCTAGTTTGTCCTACCTAAGCTTATTTGTTTAGTTGGTCGAGTATATAAGGATATTATGTGATATATTGATTTCCTTAATTAACCCTTGTTTTATGACGATATTTGAGAATGTCAATCGAGAATATTAACAATAGAAATGAGGCGTGGAGACGCTTTGTACTCACCAACGAAGAGAACGTGCATCGACCGGCAATATTCCTCCATGAACAACACCACCGGCGAGATGATGAGCGAGGGATGTTTAGAAGCTTTTTTGCAGTTCATGCAAAATCGACGAGGAGACTCATGTTCAAAATACTGAGGAGGAAATGATAGCAATTCACGAGTTATCGCGACCAAGCGATTCAAAGAGTTGGGACCACGAGAATTTAAGGGAAAGCCAGATCCGATCATGGCGGAAACATGGGTCAAGCAAATTACCAAGATATTCGATGTCTTGGGATGCGGAGAACGAAGGTTCCATTCGCCACCTTTATGTTAAAAGTGGCGAAAGGCGAGATCATCGGTGGGAGTCGTGAAGCGTACTCCATCCAAATACCGCACTCGGTATGTCTTGGGAGGCGTTTGAAACTATTTAATGACAAATACTTTCACGAAAGTGTTTCGTCATATGAAGGAAGTGGAGTTTATTAGGCGGAGCGAACAACAACATGGCGGTGTCTCGAAGACGAGGCAAAGTTTGCAGAGTTATCCGGTTTGCACCTCATTTGGTGGAGAATGAGGAGCGATGACGCGGATGTTTCTTAGATGTTTGAAACCCGGCGATACGTCAATATCTCATTTCTCATAAATTTTCTCTTTATTGAGATGTTGTAAAATGTGGCTCAATTATTAAGCGAGATAACGAGTATGGTCAATCGAGGGACCACTGACGAGGATCGTACCGGAGATAGCAGTCAATGTAATAATGATAACCAATGGAGAAAGAAAGCAGAGACGGACAAAATGGTAACCACTCGGTGGTAATCATAGCCATGAAAATAGAAGAAGTGAGTCGGGAGGAGATTTTAAAAAGAGGAGATTTAACAATGACCATGTGAAGATGAGGCAGTCTTGACAAAGAATCGGTTCTAAGGAGGAGAATGACCACCGGTCGTATATGTTACAAATGCGAAAAGAGGGACATATCGGTCAAACCGCCCACAATGATTCAAGGTATACTATAATTGTGGAAAGGAAGGACATATCGCTCGAGATTGTACGAAGAATGAAACCTAGTTCAATGGGGACGGTGACTCAAAAGACTATCTCGTAAAAGTCAAAGTCAACGATTCCGGAAGAAGCGTTTGTTGTGGATTGGTCAAAATGTGAGGAACCCAAACGAGGTGATCACGGGTAAGCTATTTATAAATTCTTGCGAAGTTTATACCTTACTTGATCTGGGGTGCTACCCATTCATTTATCTCTCTGCGCATGTGCTCAGCGTTTAAACTTGACTCCGGAGAAATTAGACTTTGACCTATCTGTGGAAACTCTTTTAGGAGAAACTTTCATCACATCCATCGTTTATAAATCTTGTTTGATTCAAGTTGGCACCATCACCTTACTGTTAGGGATTGATTGGTTAACTAATCATCATGCCAAAATTGATTGTTTTCGTAAGGTTGTTAGTTTTCATATTCTAATCAACTTTGTTACGTAATTCAAGCAACTAAACCATTAAAATCAATCACCGTCATATCTAATCATAAAGCTATTCGTTTATTGAAAAGCGGATGTCAAGCTTTCTTAGCCCATGTTATGGATTTGAATAAAGACACGCCAAATTTGAATAATATTCTGTTGTTATTGACTTTCCGACGTATTTTAGAAGAACTTCTCGATTCACCCCGAGCGTGAAGTTGAATTCTTTATTGATCTTGAACACAGTACAAAGCCCATTTCTAAAACCCCATATCGAATGGCTCCTATTGAACTTCAGGAGTTAAAGGTCCAACTACAGGAGTTGTTGGACATCGGTTTCATTCATCTTAGTACATCTCCTTGGGGTGCTCCTGTTTTATTTGTAAAGAAGAAAGACAGAAGTATGCGACTTTGTATTGACTATCGAGAATTGAACCATGTCACCATCAAGAATAGGTATCTGCTACCTCGTATTGATGACTTGTTTGACCGATTGATTGCAGGGGCACAATTCTTTTCAAAAATCGATCTTCGATTACGGATATCATCATTTGAAGATTAGAGGCGAGGATATTCAAAGCCGCTTTAGAACTTCGATGACGGGCATTATGAATTCTTAGTCATGTCTTTTGGGTGACTAATGCTCCTCGCGACTTTCATGGATATGATGAACCGAGTATTCAAGGAATATTTGGATCGGTTTTGTTGTTGTCTTTATTGATGACATCCTTATATATTCCAAAAGTCGTGAAGATCATGAGCACCATTTGAAATTTGGTACTCAAAGGCTTCGTGAAAATAAATATATGCCAAATTGAAGAAATGCGAGTTCGGCTTGAGGAAGTAGCATTCCTTGGGCATGTGGTGTCGAAACATGGAGTATCAAGTGGACCCGTGAAGATTGAAGCAATACAAAGTTGGGAGCAACCGAAGTCGGTGACCGAAGTACGTAGCTTTTTGGGCTTAGCTGGTTATTATCGGAGATTCGTGGAAGGGTTTTCTCGAATCGCTACTCCATTAACTCAGCTAACTCGGAAGGATACAAAATTCATTTGGAGCGAAGAATGCGAGAAAAGTTTCCAAGAGCTTAAGAGGAGACTTATTTTAAGACTGTTCTAACAATACCATCTGGTTCGGATGGATTTGTTATCTATAGTGATGCTTCAGGCAAAGGGTTAGGATGTGTTCTCATGCAACGTGGGAAAGTCATAGCCTATGCCTCACGACAACTTAAAGAGTATGAGAGGAATTATTCTACTCATGATCTAGAGTTGGCAGCAGTCGTTTTCGTGCTAAAGATATGGAGGCACTATCTATATGGGGAGAAAGTGGAGATATATTCAGACC
Organism: Panax quinquefolius; assembly: GCA_020205615.1. Classification (NCBI taxonomy): domain Eukaryota; kingdom Viridiplantae; phylum Streptophyta; class Magnoliopsida; order Apiales; family Araliaceae; genus Panax; species Panax quinquefolius. The sequence continues at coordinate 118,331,510 of CM035164.1, read as the reverse complement.
TCAAAAGCCTTAAATATTTCTTCACTAAAAAAGAACTCAACATGCGACAGCGACGTTGGCTCGAGCTATTAAAAGACTACGACCACACTATTCAATACCATCCTGGTAAAGCGAACGTGGTAGCTGACGCGTTGAGTAGAAGATCATATGCGGGAATGAGTGTGATGATGTCAAGTATCGTATAGAGCCAACTTTAATAGAAAAAGTTAAGGTTGCTCAAGCCACCGAGGCCGAAATGATGCGTATGAAGAAGAAAGTACAAGAAGGAGCTATTAGGAGCGAGAATAGATGAAGAAGGAATACTTGAGTCCACTCTAGACTTTGTCAGGTCCTAACGACTACGATTTAAAGTACAAGATTATGATGGAGGCACACAATACACCATTTGCAATCCATCTGGAAGTACCAAAATGTATCGTGATCTTGACATACATTTTGGTGGAACAATATGAAGAGAGAGATTGCAAAGTTTATCTCAATGTGTTTAACTTGTCAACGTGTAAAGGCGGAGCATCTAGTACCTAAGGGTCCGTTGCAACCACTTGAGATTCCGAAATGGAAGTGGGAACACATTACCATGGATTTCATACGGGTCTTCCTACGGTTTCTCAAGGCATCAATGCTATTTGGGTTATTGTTGATAGATTAACCAAGTCTCGCTCATTTCTTGTCGATCGGGAGACTTATTCCTTGAACGTCTTGCTAGTATATACGTGAATGAGATTGTGAGGTTGCACATGGCATGCACTGTATCCATAGTTTCGGATCGTGACCCAAGATTCACTTCAAGATTTTGGGTTAGCTTGCAAAAAGCTATGGGCACAGATTTGCGATTTAGTTCGGCATACCATCCTCAAACGGACGGACAATCAGAAAGGACTATTCAAACTCTTGAAGATATATTAAGACTCTTTGTCCTAGACTTCAAGGCGGTTGGGATAAGTATTTACCATTGGTGGAATTCTCCTACAACAAGCAGTTATCGTGCAAGTATAGGTGTGGCTCCATTTGAAGCATTATATGGACGAAAGTGTCGCTCTCCAATATGTTGGGATGAGGTGGGTAAAGCAACATTGTTGGGACCCGAGTTAATACGTATGATCACTAGAAAAGATCCAAATGATTCGACAACGTATACAAAGCGGCACAAGATCGACAAAAGAGTTATGCGGATCTTCATCGAAAGGACGTGGAATTTAGTGTAGGGGATCATGTATTGTCATGAAGTTGCTCCATGGAAGGAGTTACAAGATTTGGGAAGAGAGGAATGCTCAATCCACGATTTATTGGTCCATTTCAAATTCTTGACCGAAAGTAGGAAATGTAGCCTATAGACTCGCGTTACCTCGAAAGTATGTCTCGTGTTCATAATGTGTTTCACATATCATGTACTTCAGTAAATATGTGAAAGACCCGAACCACGTTATAGAGATAGAACAGGATGAGATAGCCAGAAGACTTAACGATGAGGAGGTACTGTCAAGATCTTGGATAGGAAGGAGCATGTCCCTACGCAAGAAAGGTCATACCACAAGTTAAAGTTTTGTGGAGGAATCATCTTTATAGAGGAAATGACACAGGAATGGAAGCGGAAATGAAAGCGAGGTATCCTCACCTTTTGAAACACCGTGTACTTACGTCAATTTCGAGGACAAAATTTCATAAGGAGGGAGGTTGTAAGACCCCAACTTATTATTAATGAAATTTAATTTTCTATTTATTATTTTAAAATAGTAAGGGTTGATTTGATTAATGTGGATAGTTAGGGGTAAAATACATAAATACTTCAAAAATAAGCAAGTGGTTATAAAATATTCATTGTTGTTGGGAATATTCGTTTGGTCGTGGAATATTAAGATCGTCGGGGAATATTAAATGCGACGGTAGCGACCATGTGTGGGCCCCATAACTAAAAAGCGATTGGATGAAGAAAACAGCAATATATAAGTGGTTTAAAAATAACAGGCGTAGTTATTCACAATTATCTTGTTAAAATACCGGTGGTTAAAAACAAGAAGTTACCCAGTATTGCACCAATTATTGATTCTTACGAAGAAGGCACTACTCAATAATGGTTACGATAATTATTGCTTCGATATTTTATTGAGTTAATAATTGCTGCGTTGATATTTTATATTCATTGTTGTTTTGATAATTGTCATTTACAAGTATTTTTCATTATCGAAGCAATAATTCATATTATCCGAATAATATTATTAGATAACATTATTGGCAATGTCTAGAAAGTTACATCTAAGGAGAGGTTTGGTCACCTAATCAAGGCGTCAAGAAGAAGAAATTCTTATTGGAAAGCCCCCTCTTCCTGAAGCGCGCGGTTGTCGATATTGTGATTCGTAATATTATTTGTGAATAATTAATTATTGATTCATATGATGAGGAAAATATTGATTTTATGTGGATATAGATGGAGAAAAATTTTAATGTGACAATTGTTGAAAATTGAAATTTTATCTTTTTCGATAAAATAATTCATTTAAATATATTATTATATTTTAATAATATAATAATGGTGATATTTTTACAACGAATGTGGGATATGTGAGTATACGAGGAGGAAGAGTATTTTTGTTGCAATAAATGTTTAAAACATGTTAAACATGTAAATTGGACCCCATTTATTGATTTGAAATTTGATATTAGCACCGTAAAATCGCCTTGTTTGTGGATTTTGGTCAATTTCTATTTGGAATTTGGAAAAACTTTCTTACGCAAAGTTGTAGAGAATTGAATTTCCTATAAAAACTTGCGAGATTCGAATTTTTCGATGAAAGGGCTATTTATTATGAATTATTAAAGTTCAAGTTCAAATAATTAATTTTTGGGAGTTTTAGTTAATTATTTTGAGAAAAACGTTTTTTGCAACTAAGTTGGCTTCACATGTGATTCAAATGGGCTGAGATCAGTTGTCTAAGGTGGGCTAAAGAAAATGTGAAAATATATTAATATTATATTCAATTTTCTACTTTGGTGTTCTAAAGCATTTTCCTATAAATAGGGTGCTTAGGTTAGAATTGAAAAACACGTAAAAGCTGAAGTTTCTCTCTATTTCTCTCGATATATTGAGCGTATTCTTGTGAGTATACTTTGAGTATTGTTAGGCGGTGCAAGTTCCCTTGAAGACTATATACCGGTATTCCGCCTAGAAGTACTAATCTTTCGAGGTAAGGGATGTTATTTTCTTCTCAAATGATATTATTTCTTCAATATCATTATTTGAAATATTGGTTGGAACTTTTTATCAAATTTGGAACTTTTTCATGTCTGGGTTACTATTCATGAGTTACTTATTCACGAGTTACTATTCACGAGTACTATTCATGAAGCGTGAAGATGTTTTTTGTGAAATTTCTATCTTTTGGTGTCTGAGTTACTATTCACGATATCGGCACTATTCACGATATCTGGTCACTATTCATAGAAAAATAAAATTTCTTCTTTTGTCCAAAATATCTATTCGGATACTAACTTTGATTGTATCCATGTTTTGATCATTCTTGAATTTTACACCACTATGATTATTTTTGAGGTATTTTTGGGACGTGGAAAAACAAAAAGTACGAATCCTTAATCCTTAATCCTTGTCATTTTGTTTCCTTTGGATTCGTTTCTTTAAAAATATTTTTCATCATCTTGATCTTAAATGATGATATTATGGAATATCTTTGGCTTTGTAGTGCAAAAAGATGAATGATTTCTGAAGAATATCTTTGGCCCGTAGTGCATGAGATGAATAAGTGTTTAGATGAACATGATCAATCGATGAATATCTTTGGCCTGTAGTGCAAAGATGAATATTTGATTCGGATATATATTGATTGATGTTACGGGGATAAAAGATAGAGCGATGAACTTTTAAATTCATACATAGAAGATAGTAGTTTGCATTCTCTACTTAACTCTTCTAATGAATTATTATTTTCATTTGCGAATATTGATTTAAAATTTGTTGTCTATTGTATTCTATTAGATTTTTCCTGTTGAAGACTAACGATAATTTGTTGTATATTATCTTAGTCATAATATTCTTCTTGGGCTAGTTGAGCTCACCCTTTTCCTTTTTGTTCCATTTTTTTCTCGGGATGCGAGAATATAATGATACAAGTCGGGTATGGAATGAAGGTTCTAGAGAGAGTTGTTTAGTAGTCCTCACCATTTTTGTAAAATAATGCATCAATAAATGTGATGAGGATTTATTTGAGTATAGATATTGTCTAGAAGATAATATTTGTATTCAAACTCACAGTTTTACTGTTGTAATAATAATGTTGTAGTTGTTTCTGTACCATGTATTGACAACTCAGAATAGGTGATGTATACCTATTTTGGGGGCGTCACAGAAGACAACATGGCAACCGATGCACTTGCACAGCTTGCCTCATCCTTGGAAACCCCACCAGGAGGACCAGCATTTATCGATCACCAGTTCGAACCAAGTACGATAGACTCGAGAATCACAAGTGTCAACTGCGCATCGGCCGAATCAAACTGGATGACCCCGATAATGACATATCTCCGACAAGGTGTATTGCCGGATAACCCTTCAGAAGCCAGGAAGCTAAGAATGAGAGCTTCTAAATTCACCATTCTGCAGGACACTCTATACAAGAAGGGTTATTCCTTGCCATTGCTCCGATGCCTTTCACCCGAAGAAGCTCACTATGCCCTGCGAGAGATCCACAAGGGAATATGTGGGAACCACTCTGGAGGACGATCCCTTGCCCACAAGGCGCTCAGGCAAGGTTACTTCTGGCCTTCCATGGTAAAGGATGCCTAGGAGTTCTCCAGGAAGTGTGACAAGTGTCAACGCTTCGCAACTGTACCCAGACAACCACCAGAAGAGTTAACGACTATTTCAAGTCCATGGCCTTTCTCCAAATGGGGCATCAACATCCTAGGCCCGTTGCCTCTAAGCAAAGGACAATGCAAGTTTATAGTCGTAGCAGTTGATTATTTTACCAAGTGGGCTGAAGCCGAACCCTTAGCAAAAATCACAGATGCAAAGGTTAAAGATTTTATTTGGAAGAATCTAGTATGTCGCTTCGGCATACCCCACGCCATTATCAGTGACAACGCCAAACAATTCGATAACAAGCTGCTGAACTCCTTCTGCTCTGACCTTCAAATAAAGCAGTCGCACTCTAGCCCTGCTCACCCGCAGATAAATGGACAAGCAGAAGTCATTGTGAGAACAGTGCTACGCAATTTAAAGACAAGGCTTGAAAGGGCGAAGGGGCTTTGGGTCGATGAACTCCCAGGCGTATTGTGGGCCTACCAAACCACGCCAAGAACTCCAATTGGGGAAACCCCTTTTTCCCTAGCCTTTGGAACTGAGGCGGTCATCCCTGTAGAGATAGGGGTGAACTCTCTAAGGGTCCAACACCACGACCCTGCCACCAACGAGGAAGGACTTCGCATCAACCTTGACTTGGTAGAGGAGGCAAGGGAGATGGCCGTGGTCCACAACGCAGAGTATAAGCATCGCATGACAAAGTATTACAACCCAAGGGTGAAGCCTCGTTCCTTTCAACCAGGAGACTGGGTCCTTAAGAAGGTGATCCTCGCCACGAAGGATTCGCGCGAAGGAAAACTGGGACCAAATTGGGAAGGACCATACCTTATGACAGAAGTGGTGAGACCAGGCACTTACAAGATCCAAAATTCCGAAGGGAAAGTCTTACCTCATCCATGGAACGCTGAGCACTTGAAGAGGTATTATCAGTGACACCTTGAAGAAGTAATGGTAGTATAGTTAGGGACTTAATTTTATTTGTCTTTTTTATCCAATGTTTAAAATACCTTTTTTGGATTAGTAATGAAATTTCCTATATTTTACTCCAAAAGATTGCATTTTTCATTCAATTTCAAAAGAGTATCAGTACAAAAGTAAGGATGCATACGACCTTTCTTAAAAAAATAAAATAAATAAATAATCAAAAGTCCCTAGCACTCTAACTACTATCATGGTCGTCCTCATCATCCTTAGCATCTTCAGAACCTCTATCGTCAGCGCCTCGGTTGAAGACAAAGCTTCGAGAAATCAATATCGGGGAAAGAAGCAGAGATCTTCCCCCGAAGCTCCTCATAGCCATCAATGAATGCACCTGCAACAGCATACTCCAGATCCGCTTCAACCTGAGAAGCTCTTTCCTGAGCTACCTTCAATTCTGCCTCTGCTCTCAAACAGGCAGCCTCCCTGAGCGCGTCCCTCTCACAGGCCATTTGAAGCTCAGTCTCATGCTTAGTTTCCTTCCTACGTGCCTCAACTAGCCCCACCTCCCTGAGCGCATCCCTCTCACGAGTTGCCAAAAGCTCAGCCTCAAGCTTAACTGTCATCTCACGGATAGCCGAAAGATCATTTTCAGCCTTCGAGCAAGCTGCCTTATTAAGCGCAACCTTCCCACAAGTCGCCAAAATCTCAGCCCGAGAAGCCCTATCAGCAGCTTCAAGCTCGAAAATCCTCCCCTGAGCAGCAAGAAGCTCCTTCTGCACAGCCTCATTGTTAAGCTTTAATTGGCCGTAAAAATGAGCCCTCGAGAACAAGCATACAGATGCTGCAGAAATCTGGAGAAGACAAAAGACAAAGAATGACCAAGCGCATAAAAAAAAGGATTCTTACCTGAGCCAAGCCCTCCAGAAATGTGTTGATAACCCCTTCAGTGCCCAAAGCACTAATCTGCTGAATATCAGATGGAAACACAAATCTCCCAAGTCGTTCCCTAATGACGTGAGGATCCCCCAGCATAGAACCGGATTGAATCGATTCCCCTACATGAGCTCCTGCAGGAGGCGTAGACGGGCGGGGGTCAGGAGGCATAGGCGGGGAAGTCTCTGGAGTAGCTCTCGAAGTCACCAACTGGGAAGACACATCTGAAGGTGTCGCTTGATGAGCACTTGACTCAATGTGCACATCATCCATCCTCGCCACCTTGGGAGGATGAGCTCCCCTATTGGTGCCCCTAGAGAGGATCGACCCAATCACCGCCCTGTCCACTGCAGTAAATGAGACAAAACGTTATTTGAATGACCATCATCCCATAAAAGATAAGTTATAAGGTAAATCAACATACCTTTTCTCTTCAACAAAGAACCACCTGATTTCGGCAAAGAACCTCCAGCTCTACTACCGTACTTAGGCAGAAGAACGCTTAAGTCTTTGTCAGGGTGAGCGTTCACAGCCTGCAGCTTCGACTCTTGTTCTTTGGAGAGCACCGGCATACCTGCAAGGAGATGGTGAGCATATATATATATACAAAAAAAATAGTAAACACAAAGACGCACCGGGTTTCTTGGCAGCACCCCAATGCATTGAAACCAAGGCCCTATTAGCCTCTGCAGCCCATTTTCCGCCAACAAAGAAAAAGCGAGATTTCCAGCCATGGCAATTGGAGCGTAATCCAGTGAACACCATACCACTCTTTGAAGTAAAATAATAACAACCCCTATTTGGTGTAGGAGTCTCACTCAAATTATAAGCCCTATGGAACTCTTTGGGAGAAACATCTTCGTGGTGCACCTTCTTCCATAATATGAGAAAACCCAACAAGACTCTCCAACCATTGGGTACTAACTGCCCTGGAGTAAGAGAAAAATAGTGTAAAATTTGACAAATGGGATGGGACATGGGGAACCTAAGCCCGACCTCGAGCATCTCCTCGTAAATGACAATGTCACCAGAGGAATCGTCACAAGGACATTCACCCTTCTCGGCCCGGCGACACGACACCGTGGGAGGAATATGATAACTAGAAATAAGCCTCGAAATCTCATCATCAGAATTGAGTGAGCTGAAAAGGGTACTTACTTTAGACCTATCATCATCGGGAATCAATTTGCTTTTATGCTTCATCTTCCGGGGTCTTAAAGAATGGGATGCTTTTGCAATACTCTTCCCAATGCTTAGAGAGACATCTAAAACCCCCTGCTCGCCCAAAACTGGCACAGCTCGGCTCTGCTAGCCCAAAACTTGCTCAGCTCGCCTCTACTCGCCCAAAGATACTGACCCGCGATCGCCCATGTCCGAAACCAGCTCTTGCTTGCCCGAAACCAGCTCCTGCTCGCCCAAGACCAGCTCATGCTCACCCACAACCAACTCCTACTACTTAAAGCACGAAAGCATTTCGCCTCCACTCGCCAAGAGCACCTTGACTCACCCAGATCTCCCCTGTCCAGCTCCGCGACGAAGCTCAAATAGATCTGCACTTCCGGCAACGCCGCGCACGGCATTATCCACCATGGCAGTCACTTGAGATCTCACTTCATCTATCAGTCCACTCCCATGGCTATCTCTTCCTTTTTTCGGCATTGAAAAGTCCTCACTAAGAGATTTCTGGGATTGAATCTTCCTAATCGCTATGGAACAAGTAAGATGAAGAGCAGGACGCAAAACCCCTAAATCTATGACCTAGGTTCTTCAAGAATGAGGGAGAAGGAGTTCTACAAACCAAAAGGGTTTATTTGAAAAGGGGAGAGTCAAAAGTCAAAAGGAATTTCTAAGGAATTTGAATTTAAAGGTATATTTACTATTCAAGTCACAACTTTTGATCCGTAACTACGATCGGGGCCCGTAATATATCAAAATGATCGTATCGATGAGCTCTACAAAAGTCATTGCTAAGCCATGACATATGTTGTAAAAAGCCCAAAAAAGACTCTGAAGAGCAGGTTTTGGCCCTTGGAAGTTTTTTTTTCAGTTTTGTCAAAAATCCAAATTTAAACTGAAATGCCCTCCTCTCCAAGTTCTGTTGGACGCAGGGCATTGGGGGGCAAATGATGGGTCTAGTCCAAGGATCTAGCCCATCTCGTAAACCCAATACGGAATAGAGGCCCAAGTTCAAGGAGTCTAGCGAGCCCAACAGATGTGGTCCATCACGGTTGGGTTAATTGAGCCCATTAATAATAAATTATGCACGCCCATGAAAGGAGTGGTCTGGCCTCGTCCCCATATTTCAAGGAGAGCACGACAACCATCTTGCACGTCAAGAAGAAGTGGGGAGCTCCACTAAAATAGTGGTCTTAGTGGCTACTTGTCCACCCCAAAACTGTCATGGGGTCAGCTATAAATAGAACACCTCTCCATCACTGGGAACCAACTTACTTTGATATCTTTAAGCTTGTACTCTTTGTACTCTCTCCAACACCCTTGATATAATATAAAGTGCCAGGCGACTATATCCATTCAACAGTGGACTAGGTCAACTTGACCGAACCACTTTAATACTTGTCTTATTTCTTACTTTAATTACCGTTTTTATAATTACTTGATTGGTGTTTGTACAAAGTCTATTTTGTGCATCATCACTATTTTCAGTCACCGGTCTCTGCTCCGACGTCGTTTGGGTGCTCATGGATAAAACTCTACAACGCCGGCTACTATTGTTGTAAGATATCTGCGGCTTCTGTGATCAAAGAAACAAGTTGAGTTTATATATAAAGGAGGAAAGTTAGGGTTTTTTTTTAATTTTTCTTCAAGATTTGCAATGAGAGAATTAGAGTCCTCAATACCTTTTTGGGATTGAAAGTGGAGGAGAGAGAAAAATTGAGATTGGATGTGGGGAGGTGTTTAGATAAATGTCTGTGCATGAAAAGTTGTTGATCGGACGGGTAACGGAGGATGAGTGAATTAATTTTGCATGCCATTTCCTTTTAATTTGGATTCGGACAGTTAGAAAGTGAGAGAGTGAAGATGGTAGCTTTGTTCTAACTTATTTTCGATATCCACATTTCTCAAGTCTGATTTGGGAAGAGTAGTAAATAAGTTAGGATGAGGATATGCCCTCATCCGAGCTTTACCTTATATTGATTGATTTTCCTTATATTTTGGTAACTAACTGTGTCTCTTGCCTCCACGCCAGATGAGTAAACCACGTCAGAATTTTCCATCTACTCTGTTAGTCAATTTTAACAATTATTTAAAAATTAGAAAGTACAAGCACCAGATCACAATATTTTTCGAGTACAATCACCAATTTATAACTTTTTTCACTTCGGGTACCAAATTATAAGTCGTGTCCTAGTACAGGTACCAAAAGTTGATTTATCCCTTAATTAGAGTATATTAAGGAAGTTGGTTATGCTGAACAGATTGTTTGAATGTGAATTAATATCCTTTAAGAAATATGCTTTAACAGACTTCTATTATATCTTTTTCATATCTTCTTAAATTAAGTAAATTTCGAAATTATTAGATTGAAAGAAATTATTGCTGAATATTTCCTTAATATATATATATATATATATATATATAATGAGGATCAGGTCCGGACTCCCAGACCTAATTAACATACGAACCCTATTTTTTATTTTTATATTTTTTTAAAACAACTAAAAAAAAGTTTAATATTTTATGGAACTGAAATTTTTTTCATAATACAGTGTTTTTGGTGTGATTTGGATACATATAACAAAACATGTCTGTACATACATAAAATCACACCCAAAACACTGTATTATGGAAAAATTCTAGTTTCATAAAATATTAAAAAAAAAGTAAAAAATAAAGTCCGGAATGTACTAAAATTCAGGAGTCCAGACTCATTATATATATATATATATATATATATATAAATAGATTAGGAGTCTCTTTTTAAAATGATTTGATTGAGCAATCCTGTTGAACTATGTCTCCTTTATTTTAGCTATCAAATATTTGATTTGGATATCATATCTTTATTAATTGATATCTTATATCTATTGGACTCTTTAATTGCAAAAGTCCTGTGATATACCAAATGAACTAATCTTTTATGCTAGCAACATTTATTATATCCGTTGGTCAATAACAGGGGCAAAAGAGATATATCAGTTATGTATTCTTTGCTAATCAAAATAGGCTTAAATATAAATTACTACCCTAAACTATATGTCATATTCCACTTTGGTGATTCACCTTTCAATTTTGTCAATTAGATGATTGAACTATTAATTTTTTCCAATTCCAACAAATTGAGCATGTCATGTCAGAAATTGCTGACGTGGCTAGCTGGGTAGGCCATTAGTCAGCTGAGTTGTAATAAGAAAATAATATTTTATTTATTTATTAAACAATTTTGATATAATGGAGGGTAAAATGGTCACAACCCATACATTAATTAAAATTAAACAAATCAAAAGCTTCAAAAACAATAACATCATCGATCAAAAGTAAAGAAAGTCTTAGAAAACAAGCCCAGAGTCAGATTGAAAAAACCTAGCTCTAAGAATCACAAATTGCTCAACGATTCCGACGAAGAAGGTCTGAGAAAAGCAAGATTTCAGTAATAGCACAAAAGATACTGAATCAAGCCAAAACCAAATCACAAGATTTTGCAACACAAACAAACACCAAAACCAAATCAATAACACAAGACCAAATCAATAACAACACAAGAAACAAAAACCATCAGACAAAAAAAGATTGAAACAACACTAAAAGTCCAAATCGAAATAAGTTTTAAACAGTATATACCGAATACCCATCTCCATTGCCTCTCTCCTCCCTCTCTTACATTGATAATTGTTTTTGTGTGTACCAGTTTTACCGATCTACAGAGAATTGCCTTAGGCCTAATCTTGTCAACAATAGGAATGGGAGCAACTACACTAGCTGAGATGAAAAGATTGTCAGTTGCAAAAGACGCAAGGCATACCACCTCAACTTTGCCAATAAGTGTGTTACTGTTGATCCCACAGCTCTTTTTGGTGGGTGCAGGGGAAGCCTTCATATACACCGGTCAGATTTATTTTTTCATAACTCGGTCCCCAAAAGGAATGTAAACAATGAGCATCAGCCTCTATATACTGAATACCCATCTCCTCAACCGGTGATGGCACAATAAAATCACACCCAAAGCTCAAAGTCGTCATCGTTGATAACCAAATCACACCCAAAGCTCAAAGCTACCACCGGAAAATTGAGCTTCGCCACTAACTACATGAGCCTCATCTTGAACAATCAAGTACAATCCAAATCCGAAAATCAAAGATTTAACCATCTCATAACCGTTAGAGCCTGCAAATATATGGATTTGATAAAGAATCTTGTACCGACCTGCAACTCGCTCGTGTTAAAAATTGCGATTGTGTGTGGTTCATGCAGGTTTAAGGGTTCATAGACGAGACCCACCATTTTCCAACCGGCAATATTGCCGAAGTTGTACTAAATACCCACTATTTGGGCTATGACGAAACCCACCATGTAAATCGTGAGGAAGTTCACGAGCCTTGCCGAAGTTGTACTAAATACCCGACAGTTGTGTCATCGTTTTGTGAGAAATCAGATTTTTTTGAATTGAAGTTGGGCCTTTTCTGTGAGTGAATAGCTTTGATCGATTTCTTCAGACTTTTAGTGATATTTTTGATTCTGAGACCTAAGGTTTTGTTGATCGAAGTTAGGGCTTTTTACTGAGAGGAGAGTTTGATCGATATTTGATTGTTTTATTTAGCCTTTTGTTGTTTTTAATTGGTATTAATATTTAATATAAAGTGATTTGACAATTGTGCCCCTTAATGTATAATAAATGTTTAATCAAAAATTAAAATACTCTTTTTTTTGTTACATATCAGCTCAATTATGACCCACCCAAACGGTCACGTCAGCAATTTCTGACGTGGCAAACCCAATTGAATGGAAGTGAAAAAAATTAATAGTTCAATCATCTAATTGACAAAATTGAAAGGTGGATCACCGAAGTGGAAAATGGTCCATAGTTTAGGGTAGTAATATATATTTAAGCCATCAAAATATAGCCGTTAAGTTCCTTCTCTATATATATTACTTCTTATTGGCTAAACAAGAATACACACAACATTGGAAACATATATCAGTTCAGATAAATCAAAAACATATATCAGTATTACACATTACTTCCATAGAGAGCTATCAAAAGTTTTAATTTCCAGCAAGTCTTGTTATATTATAATTCTTTAGTGGCTGGAAAATCACAAAATATTGTATTCAAAATCCTTTATATTAAATTCTAAGATCAAGCATTGTGTGGCTTGATAGATCAAGTGGTAGATAGGTTTTGTACAAAGTGAGCTTTCAAGGTTGCAGAGGTGCAAAGGTCTCAGTGGTGAGAAAGGTTGCAGATGTACAAATGGACAGTGATGTCCATGAGTAGAAAACTTACTTTGAATAGGGAAGTTTTTGTATTATGTATTGAAAAGTTTATTTAATAAAAAAAGTCTCCAATAACAATTGGTATTGACGTGGATTACGCCACTAGATTATAGGATAGGGGCTGAACCACGTAAAAATATTGGTGTGATTTACTATTTTGTTCTTCTCTATTCTGTTTTCTTATTTTTGGATATTTTTCTTTGCTCACATTTGAAGATATTCTAAAGCAGACAGTCATAGCATTCTAATTTAAACCTGTTGCGGGAAACTTTTAAAAAAAATTCATAGTTTGTCACTTTTAGTTTAAACACATATTCACCCTACCTCTAGTTGTGCTTATACACAAAATTACAATTTTTAATGAACTCGTGGTTAAGACTGATGAAATATATAATCAAGAAGTTATTGAGTTCAATTATTGTTACTGTGACGCCCCCTAAATAGGTATACATCATCCATCTTGAGTCGCCAAATACATGGTATAAAATACAAATAAAAACGTAATTATACAACTGTCGTTTAAAATACGACAAAACATATGCTATAAGTTTTAATACAAATATTATCATCTAGACAATATCCACACTCAATGGAGTCCTCGTTACATTTATTATCATATTATTTTATAGAATAGTGAGGACTACTAAAACAACCATCTGGACCGTCAATCCGTTCCCCGACTCGTCCCAGCTATATTCTCATTTCCTGAAGAGAACAGTGAAAGAAAGGGTGAGCTCAACTAGTCCAGTAAGAAATATTATGACTAAGATAATGCAAGATAATTTATCATATCCACACCATAATATTCAAAAATATATTTCGAGAGAATTTAATCTTTATTCATAAAAGTTGGGGTCTTACAACAATAACCAGGATAATGTGCATCAGGAAGGCAACAATCCTCATGCAAACAACAACACTGATCAAATGATGAACGATGGAATGTTCAGAGGCTTTATGCAAATCATGCAATATCAGGCGTGAGCGGCTCCTGTCCAAAATATAGGTGGAAACACTGGAAACTCTCGGATGGTCACCGCTAAACAGTTCAAGGAGCTGGGACCACCGGAGTTTATTGGAGAGCTGAAACCACTTAAGGCGGAAGCGTGGATAAAATAGATCACCAAGATATTTTATGTCTTGGGATGTTCCGAGGAGCAAAAGGTTCCCTTTGCCACCTTTATGTTGCGAGGAGAGGCAGATTACTGGTGGAAATCGATAAAGCGTACTCAACCTGCCGCACTGAAGATGTCTTGGGAGAAGTTCTAAGAACTATTCAACAACAAGTACTTTCCCGAAAGTATTCGTCACATAAAAGAGGTAGAGTTCATCAAGTTGGAGCAGAACAATATGACCGTGTCGTAGTACGAAGCTAAGTTTGCCGAGTTGTCTCGATTTGCGTCTCACTTGGTTAACAATGAGGAGAGAATGACGCGGATGTTTCTAAGTGGTTTGAAACCCGAGATACGTCAATATCTAATTTCTCATAAACTGTGTTTGTATTTAGATGTTATAAATAGGGCTCAGTTATTGGAGCGCGATAACGAGTCAACGCAACTAAGAGAAAGCAGCCGGCAAAATGATAATACCAGTGGTAGCAGTCATCAAAGCGATGACAACAAACGTGGAGGGAATCAACATGCCAGAAATGGTAACCACTTCGGTGGTAATCATGGCTAAGACAATAAGAATGGACATTTCAAGAAGAGGAGATTCAACAATGATGGAAAGACGTCAGCACCAACACCCGTTGTTAAGGAAGGAGAACGACCACCTATCATATGCTTCAAATACGGAGGGGAGGGACATATGAGTCCAAACTGCGCGATGCCAACCAAAGCGTGTTGTAATTGGGGAAGAGAAGGTTACCTAGCCCGATTTTGTGGTGCACCGAAGACAAGTCCAGTAACGGTGACACAAAATACCATCCCAGACAAGTTAAAACTAGTAGTTCAAGGGAGAACGTTTGTTGTGACCTCCCAGAAAGCAAGGAACCCCAACGAGGTCATCACGGGTAAGCTTATCATAAACTTTAGCAAAGTCTATACCTTATTTGATACCGGTTCTACCCATTCTTTTATTTCTCCTACTTGCGTTCAACGATTAAATTTGACTCTGGAGAAATTAGACTTTGACTTATATGTGGAAACTCCGTTGGGAGAAACATTCATTACATCCACTGTTTATAAGTCTTGTTTGGTTCAAATCGGCACCTTCACATTACCGGTCGATCTTATTTCATTGAAAATACTTGCATTTGATGTGATTCTAGGGATTGATTGGTTAACTACTCATCATGAAAAAATTGATTATTTTCGTAAGGTTGTTAGCTTTCATATTCCTAACCAACCTATTATGCGAATTCAAGTAACCAAACCATTAAAATCAATCACTGTCATCTCAAGCCATAAAGCTATTCGTTTATTGAAAAATGGATGTCAAGCTTTCTTAGCTCATGTAATAGATTTAAACAAAAATACGTCAGATTTGAATGATATTTCTATTGTTAATAAATTTCCTGACGTATTCCCTGAAGAACTTCCTGGGCTACCCCAGAGCGTGAAATTGAATTTTGTATAGACCTTGAACCCGGCACAAAACCCATTTCCAAAGCCACATATCGAATGAATCCTATTGAACTTCAGGAGTTAAAGACCCAATTGCAGGAATTGTTAGATATTGGTTTCATTCGTCCTAGTACGTCTCCTTGGGGTGCTCCTATTCTATTCGTGCATAAGAAAGATGGGAGTATGCGACTTTGTATTGACTACCGGAAATTTAACCATGTCACCATTAAGAATAGGTATCCGTCACCTCGCATTGATGACATGTTTGACCAGTTGCAAGGAGCACAATTCTTTTCAAAGATCGATCTTTGTTCTGGATATCATCAGCTGAAGGTTAAAACTAAGGATATTAGAAGAGCGCCTTGAACTCGAGACGGGCATTATGAATTCTTAGTCATGTCTTTTGGATTGACTAATGCTCCTGCTGTCTTCATGGATATGATGAACCGAGTATTCAAGGAATATTTGGATCACTGTGTGGTCGTCTTTATTGATGACATCCTCATATATTCCAAAAGCCGTGAAGATCATGAGCAACACTTGAGGCTGATACTCCAAAAGCTTCGTGAAAACAAACTTTATGCCAAGTTGAAGAAATACGAGTTCTGGCTTGAGGAAGTAGCATTCCTTGGGCACGTAGTATCAAGTCATGGAATATCTGTTTACCCGACAAAGGTTGAAGCTATACAAAGCTGGGAGCAACCTAAATCAGTGACCGAAGTACGTAGCTTTCTCGGATTAGCTGGTTATTATCGGAGATTCGTAGAAGGTTTTCTCGAATTGCTACTCCCTAACTCAGCTGACTCGGAATGATATAAAATTTGGTTGGAGCATGGAATGTGAGAAGAGTTTTCAAGAACTCAAGAGGAGACTCATTTCAGCACCTGTTCTGACAATATCATCTGTCTCGGAGGGATTTATCATCTACATTGATGAATCAGGCAAAGGGTTAGGATGTGTTCTCATGCAACATGGGAAAGTCATAGCCTATGCCTCTCGACAACTCAAAGAATATGAGAGGTATTATCCTACTCATGATCTAGAGTTGGCAACTGTTGTCTTTGCACTTAAAATTTGGAGGCATTACTTGTATGGGGAGAAAGTGAAGATCTTTACGGATCATAAAAGCCTCAAATATTTCTTCACCCAAAAGGAACTCAACATGCAGCAACGACGTTGGCTTGAAATGTTAAAAAATTATGATCATACCATTCAATACCATCCTAGTAAATCGAACGTAGTAGCTGACGCATTGAGTAGAAGATCATATACGGGTACTAGTGCAATATTGTCAATGCAAAGGCCCATTTTATATAACTTGCAAAGGATGGAGATAGAGTTAAAGACAGTAGGGACCAACGTGATGATGACGAATATACGAGTAGAACCAACTTTAATCGATAAAGTTAAATCTGCTCAAGCTACAGACCTGGAACTAATGCGTAAGAGGAAGAAAGTGCAAGAAGGTGCTATGCCGGAAGCAAGAATCGATGAGGAAGGAATACTTCGAGTCAACTCCAGACTTTTTGTTCCTAACGACCCTGATTTAAAGTATAAAATCATGACGGAGGTGCACAACACACCATTTGCAATCCATCCTGGGAGTACCAAAATGTATCATGATCTTCGACATACATTTTGGTGGAGCAATATGAAGAGAGAGATCGCGGAGTTTATCTCAAGGTGTCTAACTTGTCAACGAGTCAAGGCAGAGCATCAAGTACCAAAAGGTCCATTGCAACCACTTGAAATTCTAGAATGCAAGTGGGAGCACATTACCATGGATTTCGTTACTGGTCTTCCCAAGGTTTCTCAAGGCATAGATGCGATTTGGGTCATTGTTGATAGATTGATCAAGTCTGCTCATTTCTTATCGATATGAGAAACTTATACACTTGAACGTCTTGCTCGTATGTACATAAATGAGATTGTAAGATTGCATGGTATGCCAGTATCCATAGTTTCTGATCGAGACCCAAGATTCAGTTCAAGATTTTGGGTTAGTTTGCAAAAAACTATGGGCACGAATTTACAATTTAGCTCGACATATCATCCACAGACGGATGGGCAGTCAGAGAGGACTATTCAAACTCTTGAAGATCTATTAAGACTCTGTGTCCTTGACTTCAAGGGAAGTTGGGACAAGTTCTTACCATTGGTGGAGTCTTCCTACAATAACAGTTATAAAGCAAGTATTGGCATAGCTCCATTCGAGACGTTGTATGGAAGAAAGTGTCGTTCTCCAGTATGCTGGGATGAGATGGGTGAAGCAACATTGTTGGGACCAGAGTTGGTACGTATGACTACGAAATAGATTCAAACGATCCGAAAATGTATAAAAATCTCACAAGATCGACAAAAGAGTTATGCTTATATTCATCGAAAAGACGTAGAATTCGATATTGGAGATCGTGTGTTGTTACGTGTTGCTTCGTGGAAAGGAGTTACGAGATTTGAAAAGAAAGGAAAGCTCAATCCTAGATTCATTGGCCCATTTTTAATCCTTGATCGAGTAGGAACTGTGGCATATAGACTCGCTTTACCGCCAAGTATGTCTCGTGTTCATAACATTTTTCACATATCTATGTTACGTAAATATGTGAAAGACCCGCACCACATTATTGAGTTAGAACCGGACGTAATAGCGGAAGATTTAACGTATGAAGAGGTTCCTGTTAAAATCATGGATAAAGAAGAGCATATTTTATGCTCCAAGGTTATACCTCAAGTCAAAGTTTTGTGGAGAAACCACGATGTTGAGGAAATGACCTGGGAGTTAGAATCTGAAATGATATCAAGGTATCTTTACCTCTTCGACATACCAGGTACGTACCCTAATTTCGAGGGCAAAATTTCATAAGAATGGGAGGTTGTAAGACCCCAACTTTTATGAATAAAAATGAATTTTCTATAAATATCATTTTTGAATATTAAGGTGTGAATTTGTTATAATGTTATAGTTGTGGGTAATAGTTATAAACTTTAAAAAGTAAGCAAGTTGTTATATAATATTTGATTGGTCGCGGAATATTCGTTTTAACAGGGAATATTCGTACAACGACACAATCATTAATGGACCCCACAACAGAATTATTGTCGGAGTTAGAAAACGACAAAATTATCTTTTTATAAAAATAACGGCGAAAGTTTTACAGATTAATCGTTGAAACACCGGTGTTAAAAGTAAATGCGAATACGTGTGGTTGCATAGTAGCACACGGTATTGATTATTGATGCTTACGTGAGAAGTCACTCAATTTTGTTCAATTATTGCTACAGTAATTGCTGCATAATAACTCACGTTATTTAATTTAATTATTGTTAATATTTATATATATTATTAAATCAATAATTGAGATGATAAAGTTATTAATATTATTATTTGCAATATTAAAGATGTCTAGAAGTTACATCGAGGAGAGGTTTGGTCACCTAATTGCGGCATGATAGGGAGAAATCCTTATTGGAAAGCCCCTCTTTCACGAGGAGCGACACGGTCGAATAATATTGTGAATTATAATAATGGTGATAAATGTTGTTAAAATTATTAAGATGATTTTTATGAAGTTTTGCTTATTTTATGGACCACCCCCATTTACCCATTTTTCAAAATAATCGGTAAAAATTTCTTAAAAGGTGGACCACATGTGGGGCCCACGAAAGAAAAATGGGGGGGGGGGGAATCTGGGTTTCAAAGAGTTATTTGTCCCTTCAGTTTTCCAAGAGTTATTTGTCCCTTTAGTTTTCCAAGAGTTATTTGTCCCTTCAGTTTTCCAAGAGTTAATTGCCCCTTCGCAAATAGTTATTGTCTCTTCAATATTACCAGGAGTCATTTTGACCATTTGTTAAGACCAAGAGCTACTTTCAGTTCTTCTATAAATAGAAGCTCATTCTTTCATTATTTCTTACGAATTCACTGAAACACTAGAGAGAGAAACTACAGAGAGAAAGAAGAAAAGTATTCGCTACTTCACTACTCCAAAGATTGGTTTTTCTAAGGTAAAGGGTATTATTCTTTCAGTTTCATTGAAGAGAGTTATTTTCTTTCATACCTGGAACGGTTTTTATTTCATTCCTTATTATTCTGTTGGAATAACCTATCTGTCTTGATCATCGCATGCCTGGTGAATTCTGTTGTTATTCCATTTTTTATTATTCTGTTGGAATATAATGTCTGTGCGAATTACGCATGACCTAGTTCCATTCTTTATTATTCTGTTGAAATATCCTGTCTGTGCGGGTTACGCATGACCTTGTTCCATTCTTTATTATTCTGTTGGAATAACCTGTCTGTGCGGATTACGCATGCCTAGTGAATTCTTCTGTTATTCCATTCTTTATTATTACTTTGGAATAATGCATCACGTGGATTACAAAGACGTATCAAAAAATCTATTTGCGGTTTCATATATTCTATTATACTCAGTTGGTTAAAGTTTTGGCTTCTATACTCCATGAAATTAGTGGAATATCCTTGATATTTGCGTTTCATCCAGTATCTTTTCATGGAAATATTCTTTCGAGCATTCTTGAATTTTACTCCATAAAACAAAGATCATGTTGACAATTTGGACGTTATTGATTTACGGATAAATTAAATTATAAATCTTTAAAATTTATCCTTGAACTTGTTTTATTGAATTCTTATATCATTGTCATCATCCTCATGTTTATAATATGTTGAAAGTCATCTGTGGCACATCAGATTGCATAGATGGACTTGGTATGATTATGACCAGGGATTATTCGGTATAATCATGACCGTAATGTTACAAATGATGTGATAAAAATCCTCATTAGCCGTAGTGCATTGATGGACAGTTGTTGGCATGATCATGACCATTGATGAATACACGAATATCATTGTCCCGTAGTGTATGGATAATTTGTGGTCGAGATACTAATGAATATCCTTGGCCGTAGTGTAGGGATAATGTGGATTATTTATTATGCTGAGTCTCAGGGATAAAAGTGATGAAAAATCTTTTAAATCATAGAAGATAGTAGATTCTATTCTCTACTTGACTCTTCTAATGGATTGCTTGTTCCGCTATAGTTAAACTTGATGTTTGTTATATTTTATTAGTTTAACACTGTTGAAGGCTAACGATAAATTATTCTGCATTATCTTAGTCATAATATTTCTTACTGGACTAGTTGAGCTCACCCTTTCTTTCACTGTTCTCTTCAGGAAATGAGAATATAGTTGGGACGAGTAGGGGAACGGATTGACGGTCCAGATGGTGGTTTTTAGTAGTCCTCACTATTCTATAAAATAGTGTAATAATAAATGTAATGAGGACTCCATTGAGTGTGGATATTGTCTACATGACAATATTTGTATTAAAACTCATAGCATATGTTTTGTCGTATTTTACACGACAGTTGTATAATTAAGTTTATATTTGTATTTTGTACCATGTATTTGGCTACTCAAGATGGGTGATGTATACCTATTTTGGGGGTGTCACAAATAGTACCCCAGGTGAATAGTAACCGAGTGAATAGTACTTCGTGAATAGTAACTTCGGGAATAGTTACTCCGTGAATAGTACCCCAGAATGAAAAAGTTAAAACTTATCAAGAATGCTCAGAATAATATTTCCATGAAAAGATACTGGATAAAACGCAAATATCATGGATATTATACTAATTTCATGGAGTATAGAAGCCAAAACTTAACAAAATGAGTATAGAATTCGAAATCTGAAACGAAATAATATTACTTACATACTACAGAGTATGGAAGAAAATATTATTTTATACGAATACTGAACAAAATAATATCCCTTACCTTGAAAAGAAGAGTATTCCAACTGGCATAGCGGGGATATTCCTGAAGAAAACTTATACTATTTTCTACGCTCAAAGTTTTCTAAAACTCGAAAGAAATACGCTCAATATTATAGAAAAAGAATTCTCTGATTCTTGTGTGATTTTCAATTCTAACTAAGCATCCTAATTATAGGAGAATGGAAAGGATACTATTTAGAAAAAAATTCACAGACCAACAGTGAAGAATGCACGGCCGCTCAACCGGCGAAAAGTTTCTGAAAATTTGATTTTACTATTCATTACTGTACAATAAAATATTCTAATAAAACAAAAACGTTAAATAAAATATACTCCCTCCATCCCATAGTTATAGGCTCATTTTCCATTTTTAGATGTCCCAATATATAGGCTACTTACTATTTATAAAATTTAGTTGGTTCATTGTTTTACTTTTATGCCCTTATAATAAATATTCAACCATTACTCTTTTTTTGAATAAACAACATTCAATGTTATTATTTTTATCACCACATTTAATGTTGTTGTATTCTCTTTGGTTAAAATTTATGGATTTTAATGGTCAGTACACGTCAATCAATGAAGTTGAGAGTTTCAGTGTGATAAGTAAGGAGTAATTAACTTATTCATTAATTCCATATTAAGGGGTATATGTGGAAAATTTATGTTAAAAATTGCCACTTAAATGATTTTCTTAAACTATGTGCCAAAAAAAATCAGCCTATAACTATGGGACAGAGGGAGTAATATATTCTATTTATAATCTAATAAAACAAAACTTATAAAATATATAAATATATATATAATTATATAACCTTTGCCTTACGGCAAAGGCATACAAACACATAAGCTATATATATATACACATGATGGAATATATATATATATATATATATATATATATATATTCATGTTGGACTTCTATATATATACATATATAATTATATCCCTCCCGACCAAGTTATCACCCCCCCCCCCACATTTCCATTTCCATTTCATTTTTCTTCTGTGGGCCCCACATGTGGCCCCACCTTTATTATATAAAAAATAAATTTCTACCGATTATTTTGAAAAATGGGTAAATAGGGGTTCAAATAATACGCCAAAATTACAACAAAAATTCATAAAAATCCCTTCAATATTTTTAACAACATTTATTCATCGTTATTATAACTCGCAATATTAACAACCAGATCATTCCCAAGAAAGAGGGGGCTTTCCGATAAGGATTTCTTCCTATTGGCGCGCAATTAGGTGACCTAACCCCTTTTCTCGACAGAACATTCTAGACATTGTTAATTATGCATATAATAATTAGAATAACTTGTCATCTCAATTATTGATTAATAATATATAAAATATTGACAATAATTGAATCAAATAACGTGAGATACTATATAGAAATTACTGTAGCAATAATTGAACAAAACTTAGTGACTTCTCACGTAAGCATCAATAATCAATACCGTGTGCTACAATGCAACCACGCGTATATTATATTTTTAACACTGGGTATTTCAACAGTTAATGGTAAAACTTCCGTCGGTACTTTTATAAAAAGATATTTTTGTCATTTTCTCATTCTGACAAGAATTCTGTTGTGGGGTCCACTAATGATTGTGTCGTCGTACGAATATTCCCTGTTAAAACGAATATTCCCCGACCAATCGAATATAATATAACAACTTGCGTACTTTGCAAAATTTATAAATATTACCCACAACTATAACATTATATCAAATTCACTCCTTAATATTCAAAAATGATATGTATAAAAAATTCATCTTTATTCATAAAAGTTGGGGTCTTACAACCTCCCCTTCTTATGAAATTTCGCCCTCGAAATTAGGGTACATACCTGGTATGACGAAGAGGTGAGGATACCTTGATTTGATTTCGGATTCTAACTCCCAGGTCATTTCCTCAACATCGTGGTTTCTCCACAAAACTTTGACTTGAGGTATAACCTTCGAGCGTAGAATATGTTCCTTCTTATCCAAGATTTTAACAGGAACCTCTTCATACATTAAATCTTTCGCTATTTCATCCGGTTTCAACTCAATAATGTGGTTCGGGTCTTACACATATTTACGTAACATGGATATGTGAAAAAATTTATGAATACGAGACATACTTGGCAGTAACGCGAGTCTATAAACCACAGTTCCTACTCGGTCAAGTATTTCAAATGGGCCAATGAATCGAGGATTGAGATTTCCTCTCTTTCCAAATCTCGTAACTCCTTTCCAATGGTGAAACACGTAACAACACATGCTCTCCAACATTGAATTCCACTTCCTTTCGATGAAGATCAGAATAACTCTTTTGTCAATCTTGTGAGGTCTTAATTCATTGCCGGATCATTTGAATCTTTTCCGTAGTCATGCGTACCAATTCTGGTCCCAACAATGTTGCTTCACCCACCTTGTCCCAGCATACTGGAGAACGACACTTTCTTCCATACAATGCCTCAAATGGAGTCATGCCGATACTTGCTTGATAACTATTGTTGTAGGAGAATTCCACTAATGGCAAGAACTTGTCCCAACTTCCCTTGAAGTCAAGGACATAGAGTCTTAATAGATCCTCAAGAGTTTGAATAGTCCTCTCCGACTGTCCGTCCATTTGAGGATGATACGCCAAACTAAATCGTAAATCTGTGCCCATAGCTTTTTGCAAACTAAGCCAAAATCGTGAAGTGAATCTTGGGTCTCGATCGAAAACTATGGATACTGGCATAGCATACAGTCTTATAATCTAATTTATGTACATACGAGCAAGACGTTCAAGTGTATAAGTTTCTCGTATAGGTAAGAAATGAGCAGATTTGGTCAATCTATTAACAATTAGCCAAATTGCATCTATGCCTTGAGAAACCTTGGGAATACCAGTAACGAAATCCATGGTAATATGCTCCCACTTCCATTCTGGAATTTTAAGTGGTTGCAATGGACCTTTTGGCACTTGATGCTCCGCATTGACACGTTGATAAGTTAAACACCTTGAGATAAACTCCGCGATCTCTCTCTTCATATTGCTCCACCAAAATGTATGTCGAAGATCACGATACAATTTGGTACTCCCAGGATGGATTGCAAAGGGTGTGTTTTGCGCCTCCATCATGATTTTATACTTCAAGTCAGAATCGTTAGGAACACAAAATCTGGAGTTGACTCGTAGTATTCATTCTTCATCGATTCTTGCTTCTGAGATAGCACATTCTTGCACTTTCTTCCTCAAACTCATAAGCTACAGGTCTATAGCTTGAGCAGCTTTAACTTTATCGATTAAAGTCGGTTCAACTCGTATATTTGCCATCTTCACCTGGGTCCCTGGAGTCTTTAACTCTATCTCCATCCTTTGCAAGTCATACAAAATGGGCCTTTGCGTTGAAAATAACGCACTCGTACCTGCATATGATCTTCTACTCAATGCATCAGCTACAACGTTCGCTTTTCCAGGATGGTATTGAATAGTATGATCATAATCTTTCAACAGTTCGAGCCAACATCGTTGCCGCATGTTGAGTTCTTTTTTAGTGAAGAAATATTTGAGGCTTTTATTGTAACACCCCCTTTCCGAAATAGAAAGAGAGGTTATTCAAAACATAACAAAACTAGTGAATTTACTAGCAAGACTCAAAGTCACAAAAGAATAGTCTTAATAACCGATAAATACCACATGTCAACCATAATAAATCTCAAACTGTCTCAAACCACAATCTAAAATAATTATTACAATTCCAAGTAAACTGACTCATCAAGTCTAAACATAATATTTCTAAATCATTGGAATGAATGGAGCTCTCATCACACTTGCCCTAGATTCCCCTGATTACCTACCGGAAGAAAAACACAGCATGAGCCAAATGCCCAGTACGGATATAAAATACAAATAATGAACCGAAATTACTAACTCAATTAACTGAAAAGAGACGAACAAAAATGAACGAACGAAACTAACGCAATTAAATGATAGGCTGAATCAAATGGTTGGGTGTTATTTCATACCGAGCTCAAAATAATTAATAATATACTTTGCCACATAGGCAAGTCAAATAATGCCACACAGGCAAATCACACACATTGGACCGCGAATCCAATGTATGTAAAATTGGAAGGCGTGTTTGGCACAAACATCACCAATCCGCAGAACAGAACAGAACAGAAACTAGGGTCGACCCATACGCCTCCCACAACAAAACACCAAATGGTCAACTCCCACCGGAGAACAAAATGGAGACGCCGTGGACTGATCACACCGCCATGGAAGGTGTCATACCTCGGTGCCAAGAGGACAAGCCTGTGGTACCCCCACATGTGGTTATAGCTCAGGTATACCATACGGTATTCTAACAAAAACATTATGTCACAACACATGCGACACAATATCAACACAAAGGGGTTCTAACGTGTACATGTTAAATCAAACGAATCGTCCCCACAAGCCTCCAAAATATTAACATGTGTTTTCTACGAGAATCAAAATAAATACAAAAGATGTCACACTAGATCAAGAGTACAAACACGAGTTCTAAGTATCAATACCAAGACAGAACTATCAAAATAAATTTAGACATGTTGTACTAGTCTAAAGAGTACAAATATGAGTTCCAATAATGAACACCAAAATGAACTATCAAAATAAATTTACAAGGAAAAATTATGAGATGCAATACTAAATTTCGAAACGGACAACGAAGCGAACAAATTAAAAATAAAAGAGTCTCACTGAAAAAGCACGGAATCCGTACCTGGATTAAGTAATGTAATACCCAAAATTTATATTCCAAATATACTTCTTAAATTCCCTCCGTCCGATCTAATAAAAAAAATTATAATTCAATTATAAGTTACCAAATCACGAGACCACTAATTAAAATAATAACTTATAAAATTTATTCTTTTTATCTTCACCAGATTAATTAGCTCATTTTATTAATATTCCTATTATTATTGTTTTCTATGAACATTTATTATTTCAAGATAAACCGACAAAAACATAGATTTACCATTGTACATTCTAAAAAATGTGTATAAAATGAATGCTTTAGAACTTAAACCAAAAAAATAAATAAATAAATAAATAAATTGAAATCTTCCAATTTCCGTCCCAAGCAAAATCTTATCGTAAATGGTTATATATTCATAGTTATATATATATATATATATATATATATATATATATTTCGGTTCAAAGCTTTACAGATGAAAACTAAAGTTTCATAACATATAAACATGTGAATATATAATTATTAAATAAAAATGAACCACCAATATCATAATAATAAGCACACGTAATCCTAATGAGATCCCAGCAACCCAAGCATTCATTCTGCTGCATGTACTAGAGGGTGGGTGCTAATCACAACACCAAACAAAAAGGTACTAAAACACTACTAACATTTTTTGTGTGGGGTGAAAAGTTCATATTATCAAATTTTACATACTTAATTTATTCGAATACCAAACCATAAAAAAAATCTAGTTAATTTACAAAACCACTTACTTGATAGCACAATTTTGATCTAATGTTTCTTCTCTGCACTGCCGCCACTTCTCTCTTCTTTTATCAGGAGAACAAAAAATATCGTACAATGAATAGGGTTTTTAAGTTTTTTTTATTTATTATTATTATTATGAATTCTTTTAAATTTTAAAAGGATTTAAAATTAGCCAAATACCAATTAGACCCAAGTAACTTAAAAGCCCAAATTAATGTCTCTTACATATTTTAGTCCACAAAACTTAAATACAATTTGACCCAATTAAAAACAAATTCCAATTAATATGTTTTAAAATAAAATAATCTTTTTATTAATTAATATTTATTTAGTTTTTTTTTACTGGGTATTACATCACCTACCCCTTAAAAAGGATTCCGTCCCCAGAATCAAAAGAATAGAATGTACCTAATTTTCAAAGAGATGCGTGTACTCCGCTCGAATAGACTCCTCCATCTCCCATGTAACTTCCCGCTCCGAATGATTTCTCCACAAAACCTTAACAAACAGAATAGTCTTCCTTCTCATAATCCGCTCTTGACGATCCAAAATCGCCTCGGCTTGTTCCTCACAAGTAAGATCCTCCCGAATCTTATCGAATGGATATTGCACCATGTGCAATGGATGATAATGATAACTCCTCAACACTGACACATGGAACACATTGTGCACATGAGCTAGCTGTGGAGGCAAAGCTAACCGATATGCAACCTCACCAACCCTCTCCAGGATCTCAAATGGTCCAATATAACGCGGACTAAGTTTTCCTTTCAACCCAAATCGCCGAATGCCCTTCCAAGGAGAAACCTTTAGAAACACATGTTCCCCAGGCTCAAACTCTAAAGTCTTCCTATGCTTATCAGCATAACACTTCTGCCGTGATCGAGCCGTCTTCAATTTCTCCTTAGCCACCGCTACCTTCTCCGTAGTGATTTGAACTAACTCAGCCCTTCTATGGCCCCTTTACTTAACCTCATCCCAACAAGTTGGTGCCCGACACTTTCTACCCATCTGATTGCCTCAAACAGAGCCATTCCAATACTTGCATGGTAGCTGTTATTATAAGCAAACTCAACTAGGCTCAAGTAATCATCCTAATTACCCGACCACTCAAGTGCACAAGACCTCAACATATCCTCTAATGTCTGAATAGTCCTCTCGGATTGCCCATCAGTTTGCGGATGGAAAGAAGTACTAAAGTTGAGCCGAGTACCCCAAGCTCGTTGAAACCCTTTCTAAAACTGTGAAGTGAACCGTGGGTCCCGATCTGAAACAATAGACACTGGAGTACCATGAAGTCTAACAATCTCTTGCTGAAAGATATGTGCCAACCTATCCACTGAGTAACCCTCATGGATAGCCAAAAGGTGTGTCGATTTAGTCAACCGATCCACCATTACCCAAATGACATCATTCTTCCTGAAAGTCTTCGGCAAACCAGTCACAAAATCCATCGTGATATCCTCCCACTTCCACACTGGAATGTCTAACTGTTGCAACAAACCACTAGCTCGTTGATGTTCTATCTTTACTTGTTGATAAGTGAGGCACTTCCCAACATATTCAGCCACGTCTCGTTTCATCCCATTCCACCAAAAATTCTTCTTCAAATCCCTATACATCTTCGTAGAACCAGGATGAATAGAAAATGGTGAACTATGTGCCTCAGCCAACACCGCCTCCCGAATGATTGGATCGGACGGTACACACAACCGCTCACCCAACCAAATCACACCATGGTCATCAATACGAAACTCAGACTGCTTGCCCTCCTCTAGATTCTGCGTTAGACCCCACAACTCTCCATCGTCCTTTTGAGCTTCTTTGACCCGCGAGATAAGAGAGGGCTTCACTCTCATACCTGACAAATGCCCATCTGAACCTCGTACATACAACTCCAACTCGAGTCATTCCATATCCAAAATAAGCCGAGGTTGTGTAATAAGGGCTGCTACACTCCCTGAACTCTTTCGGCTAAGAGCATCTGCAACCACATTTGCCTTTCCCGGGTAATACTGAATCCTAGCATCATAGTCTTTTAGAAGCTCCAACCAACGCCTCTACCTCATATTGAGCTTCTTCTGAGTGAAAAATGTATTTAAGACTTTTGTGATCAGTGAAGATATCACAAGTCTCTCCATACAAATAATGCCTCCAAATCTTTAAGGCAAAGATCACCGCTGCCAACTCCAAATCATGGGTGGGGTAATTCACCTCGTAAGGTTTAAGCTGCCTAAAAGCATAAGCAATCACCTTACCGTGTTGCATCAAAACACACCCTAAACCCTTTTTAGAAGCATCACTATAAATCTGATAACCTCCTGTCCCCGACGGCAATGCGAGTATAGGAGCTGTCACAAGTCGTTTCTTCAACTCCTCGAAACTCTTCTCACACTCCTCATTCCACACAAACTTCGTGCCCTTTCTCATCAACTAGGTCAATGGTAAGGCAAGCAAGGAAAACCCTTCCATAAACCGCCTATAATACCCTGCCAAACCCAAGAAACTTCTAATCTCTGTCACTATAGTAGGTCTCGGCCATTTAGTGATAGCCTCAACCTTCGCAGGATCCACCTTAATGCCCTCAGCAGACACAACGTGACCCAAAAATGCAACCTGCTCCAACTAAAACTCGCATTTAGAGAATTTAGCATATAATTTCTTTTTCTGCAAAATCCCCAACACTGTACGAAGATGCTCCTCATGTTCTTCCTTAGACTTGGAGTAAACCAATATGTCATCAATAAAGACAATAATAAATTGGTCTAAGTACTCCCTGAACACCCGATTCATTAAATCCATAAACACCGCCGGAGCGTTAGTCAACCCGAATGGCATCACCAGAAACTCATAATGCCCATATCGAGTACGAAATTCTGTCTTAGGGATATCCTCATCCCTCACCCTCAACTGATGATAGCCTGACCTCAAGTCTATCTTTGAAAAATACTTCGCCCAATGAAGTTGGTCAAACAAGTCGTCAATCCTCGGCAATGGATACCGATTCCTAATGGTAATCTTGTTCAACTCTCTGTAGTCTATGTATAGCCTCATAGACCCATCCTTCTTCTTCACAAACAAGACCGGAGCACCCCACGGTGAAACACTCGGCCGAATCACACCACAATCTAATAATTCCTGCAACTGCTCCTTCAACTCCTGCAACTCCAACGGTGCCATCCGATACGGAGCCTTAGAGATAGGTTCCGCACCAGGAACAAGCTCAATAGCAAACTCTATTTCCTGCTGTGGTGGAAACCCTGAAAATTCCTCAGGAAACACATCGGGAAAGTCACGAACAACTGGAACATCTTCAATACGAGACTCACCCTTAGAGGTATCTTTCACAAACTCCAAATACCCCTCACAACCCTTTGCCACCAACTTTCCAGCCTTCAAAGATGAAATCAACTTCAACATCCTACTCGGCTGAGAACCCTGAAATACGAATTCTGGAGATTTCACATCTCCGAATATAACCTTCTTCGCCTGACAATCGATAGTGGCCTGGTGCTTATCCAACCAATCCATCCCAAGAATGACATGGAAATCGTGCATACTCATTGGAAGAAGATTAGCCCTACGAATCTTATCCCCAAAACTGATCGGACACCCTCGATACAAATCAGAAATAACAACAGAAGTCCCCATCAGGGTAGCAATAGACATAACAGAATCTAAGGACTGAGATGGCACACCCAGGTGCCGAACAAAAGACTGAGCAACAACAGAATGAGTAGAACCCATATCAAACAAAATAGAAGCCTCGCAATTACCAACTAAAAGAGTGCGTAAACGAAGACTGTGCATTTTTTCTTTGCTGGTTATACGTTAAGGCAAACACTAGACCACCCTGACGCTGACCTCCATTACAACCATTATCTCTACCTCCACCATTACCACGTGGCCTGGTATAATCTCTAGCCATATGACCCATCTGCCCACACAAAAAGCATGCACTGGTGATTCTGTGGCACTGCCTCCCCGGATGATTAGCCCCATAAGTAGCACAAGGAGCTATTAGAATGAGATTCAGGTTACCCCCACCAGCTGGTCCTGGATAACGACCCTAATTTTGCCCTGGCCGACGATTATGCCCTCACGACGATTTCATCCATACCAAGGTAGTGAAGTTGACGATTACGCGCCTTGGCGAGGCACTCCACCGATAACCCCTATTTTGATTTCGCCACGCCATCGCCTCTTGGCCACCATGATTCCTATTCAATGACCACCCCGATTTCTCCCATGCCGAATCGAAGTTTGACCTCTTTGGTCATCTCTCATCCCTCTTCGACTCCATCTCGATTTAGAAGACCAAAAGTCTTGTCGCCCATCTCAATATTTTTGGTCAGATTTGCATATAAATGACACATCTGCAAACTTTTTGTTAATGAGATGTTGTCAATACCTATAATAAATCCTCCACTTAAACTTCTCTGCCTGTTCTATTGCAATCCCTACTAAGGTTCCCGCAAAGCCTGGCAACCTAGTAAACCTCGTCATGAAGTCCGTGATGGACTCATCATCTTTCTGCCGAATCGATAGATACTCCCTAGTATAGGCCTCTTTATCAGCAGCTGGGAAGTACTGCTGATAAAAGACCTCACAAAATTCCGCCCAATTAAGTGTCTCAGCAAAATTTTCACCTTTTGTTGTTTTCATCGCTTTCCACCACCTCTGTGCATCCCCTTCCAGCTTGTAAGAAGCAAGCAGCACTCTCTGATTATCTGAACACCCTAACACATCAAAAATCTTCTCCAGGTGGGCAATCCAATTCTCTGTCTCAATTGGAGTTGGTGCTGAACTGAATGATTGTGGTTTCTGCTTCTGAAACCTTTCCAACCATACATACATTGCAACCCCCTGCTGATCATGACCATCCGCATTCCCTTCCTCAATATTTGCATGCTGACCATTATTTCCCGCATTTTCTTGTTCAGGAATTTCTGGTGGCGGCTGCTGCTGCATTGCCTGTACAACCTGTGTCACCAACTGAGGTAACGCCTGATTCACCGCCTGATTCACCAAGGTAGCCAATTGAGCATTAAGCTAATCATTAGGTTGCTCATTGGACTGACCTTCACCACTTCCCCTGTTGTTACCTCGCCTTCCAGCAACTCTAGCGGATCTACAAGCCATCTATGAAAGAGATCATGAACATAAACAAAGCAGATAAGAGACTAATTCGAATATAGCTGATATGCTAGCTAAACAGAAATCAAACAGAACAAAAACCTAACCCAGAAGTCTACCCATAACTCACAGGTCAAACCTAAATAGGGTTTCTACAAGAAAGAACCTAAGCTCAGATACCAACTCTGTAACACCCCCTTTCCAAAATTGAAAGAGAGGTTACTCAAAACATAACAAAACTGGTGAATTTACTAGCAAGACTCAAAGTCAGAAAAGAATAGTCTTAATAACCGATAAATACCACAAGTCAACCATAATAAATCTCAAATTGTCTCAAACCACAATCTAAAATAATTATTACAATTCCAAGTAAACTGACTCATCAAGTCTAAACATAATATTTCTAAATCATTGGAATGAATGGAGCTCTCATCACACTTGTCCTTGATTCCCCTGATTACCTGCCGGAAGAAAAACACAGTATGAGCCAAATGCCCAGTACGGATATAGAATACAAATAATGAACCGAAATAACTAACTCAATTAACTAAAAAGAGACGAACAGAAATGAAACGAATGAAACTAACGCAATTAAATGATAGGCTGAATCAAATGGTTGGGTGTTATTTCATTCCGAGCTCAAAATAATTAATAATATACTTTGCACATTGTGCAAGTCAAATAATGCCACACAGGCCAAATCACACACATTGAACCTTGAATCCAATGTATGTAAAATGGAAGGCGTGTTTGGCACAAGCATCACCAATCCATGTAAGCGAGCGTAGCGAAACTAGGGTCGACCCATACGCCTCCCACAACAAAACACCAAATGGCTAACTCCCACCGGAGAACAAAACGGAGACGTCGTGGACTGATCACACCGCCACGGAAGGTGTCATGCCTCGGTGCCAAGAGGACATACCTGTGGTACCCCCACATGTGGTTATAGCTCAGGTATACCCTACGGTATTCTAACAAAAACATTATGTCACAACACATGCGACACAATATCAACACAAAGGGGTTCTAACGTGTACATGTTAAATCAAACGAATCGTCACCACAAACCTCCAAAATATTAACATGTGTTTTCTACGAGAATCAAAATAAATACAAAAGATGTCACACTAGATCAAGAGTACAAACACGAGTTCTAAGTATCAATACCAAGACAGAACTATCAAAATAAATTTAGACATGTTGTACTAGTCTAAAGAGTACAAATATGAGTTCCAATAATGAACACCAAAATGAACTATCAAAATAAATTTACAAGGAAAAATTATGAGATGCAATACTAAATTTCGAAACGGACAACGAAGCGAACAAATTAAAAATAAAAGAGTCTCACTGAAAAAGCACGGAATCCGTACCTGAATTAAGTAATGTAATACCCAAAATTTATATTCCAAATATACTTCTTAAATTCCCTCCGTCCGATCTAATAAAAAAAATTATAATTCAATTATAAGTTACCAAATCACACGAGACCACTAATTAAAATAATAACTTATAAAATTTATTCTTTTATCTTCACCAGATTAATTAGCTCATTTTATTAATATTCCTATTATTATTGTTTTCTATGAACATTTATTATTTCAAATTAAAAATGACTAAAAAACATAGATTTACCATTGTCTATTCTAAAAAATGTGTATAAAATGAATGCTGTAACGCATAAACCAAAATAAAATAAAATAAAATAAAATAAATTGAAATCTTCCAATTTAAAGTCCCAAGCAAAATCTTATCGTAAATGGTTATATATTCATAGTTA
This sequence comes from Panax quinquefolius, assembly GCA_020205615.1. Classification (NCBI taxonomy): domain Eukaryota; kingdom Viridiplantae; phylum Streptophyta; class Magnoliopsida; order Apiales; family Araliaceae; genus Panax; species Panax quinquefolius. The sequence continues at coordinate 118,297,611 of CM035164.1, read as the reverse complement.
TATATATATATATATATATATATATATATATATTCGGTTCAAAGCTTTACAGATGAAAACTAAAGTTTCATAACATATAAACATATGAATATATAATTATTAAATAAAAATGAACCACCAATATCATAATAATAAGCACACGTAATCCCAATGAGATCCCAGCAACCCAAGCATTCATTCTGCTGCATGTACTAGAGGGTGGGTGCTAATCACAATACCAAACAAAAAGGTACTAAAACACTACTAACATTTTTTTTTGTTTGGGGTGAAAAGTTCATATTGTCAAATTTTACATACTTAATTTATTCGAATACCAAACCATAAAAAAAATCTAGTTAATTTACAAAACCACTTACTTGATGGCACAATTCTGATCTAATGTTTCTTCTCTGCATTGCCGCCACTTCTTTCTTCTTTTATCAGGAGAACAAAAAATACAGTACAATGAATAGGGTTTTTAAGTTTTTATTTATTTATTTATTATTATTATGAATTCTTTTAAATTTTAAAAGGATTTAAAATTAGCCAAATACCAATTAGACCCAAGTAACTTAAAAGCCCAAATTAATGTCTCTTACATATTTTAGTCCACAAAACTTAAATACAATTTGACCCAATTAAAAACAAAGTCCAATTAATATGTTTTAAAATAAAATAATCTTTTTATTAATTAATATTTATTTAGTTTTTTTCGTTTTTTTTTACTGGGTATTACATTTATGTTTCGTATAGATATCCACTTTCTCCCCATACAGGTAATGCCTCCAAATTTTAAGTGCGAAGACAACAGCTGCCAACTCTAGATCATGAGTAGGATAATTTCTCTCATATTCTTTAAGTTGTCGAGAGGCATAGGCTATGAATTTCCCATGTTGCATGAGAACACATCCTAACCCTTTGCCCGAAGCATCATTGTAGATGACAAATCCCTCCGAGCCAGATGGTATTGTCAGAACAGGTGCTGAAATGAGTCTCCTCTTGAGCTCTTAAAAACTCTTCTCACATTCCTCGCTCCAACTGAATTTTGTATCTTTCCGAGTCATCTGAGTTAATGGAGTAGAGATTCGAGAAAACCCTTCTACGAATCTCTGATAATAACCAGCTAAGCCAAGAAAGCTACGTACTTCGATCACTAATTTAGGTTGTTCCCAGCTTTGAATTGCTTTAATCTTTGCCAGGTCAACAGATATTTCGTGATTGGATATCACGTGCCCAAGAAATGCTACTTCCTCATGCCAGAACTCGCATTTCTTCAACTTGGCATATAACTTATTCTCACGAAGCTTTTGGAGTATCTGCATCAAGTGTTGCTCATGATCTTCACAGTTTTTGGAGTAAATGAGGATGTCATCAATAAAGACAACTACGAAGTGATCCAAATAATCCTTGAATACTCGGTTCATCATATCCATGAAGGCAGCAGGAGCATTAGTCAATCCAAAGGACATGACTAGGAATTCATAATGCCCGTACCGAGTTCTGAAAGCAGTCTTTGGAATGTCATCAGTTTTAATCTTCAATTGGTGATATCTGGAACTAAGATCAATCTTTGAAAAGAATTTGGCGCCTTACAACTGGTCAAACAGGTCATCAATGCGAGGCAACGGGTATCTATTTTTTATGGTGACATGGTTCAACTCCCGATAATCAATACAAAATCGCAAACTCCCATCCTCCTTCTTCACGAATAGAACAGGAGCACCCCGAGGAGACGTACTAGGATGAATGAAACCGATGTCTAACAATTCCTGCAGTTAGGTCTTTAACTCCTGAAGTTCAATAGGAGCAATTCGATATGGAACTTTAGAAATGGGTTTTGTACCGGGTTCAAGGTCGATACAAAATTTAATTTCACACTCTGGGGGTAGGCCAGAAAATTCTTCAGGGAATATGTCAGGAAATTTATTAACAATAGAAATATCATTCAAAATTGACGTATTTTTGTTTAAATTTATGACATGAGCTAAGAAAGCTTGACATTCGTTATTCAATAAACGAATAGCTTTATGGCTTGAGATGACAGTGATTGATTTTAATGGTTTGGTTGCTTGAATTTGCATAATAGGTTGGTTAGGAATATGAAAGATAACAACCTTACGAAAATAATCAATTTTTGCATGATGAGTAGTTAGCCAATCAATCCCTAGAATTACGTCAAATGCAAGTATTTTCAATGAAATAAGATCGACAGGTAATGTGAGGGTACCGATTTGAACCAAACAAGACTTATAAATAGTGGATGTAATGAAGGTTTCTCCCAACGGAGTTTCAACAGATAAGTCAAAGTCTAATTTCTCCTGAGTTAAATTTAAACATTGAGCGCAAGTATGATAAATAAAAGAGTAAGTAGAACCGTATCGAATAAGGTATAGACTTCGTAAGCGTTTACAATTAACTTACCCGTGATAACATCGTTCGGGTTCCTCAACAAATGCTCTCACTTAAACTACCGACTTTGACTTATCTGGGACATCCTTTGGCGTCACCATCCCATTTGGACTTAACTTTTTTATAGAGTACATTCCACCCTTAATTGCTTCGTCAAATTCCTAATCCATGATTCAAATCATAACTCTCCAATCCATATCGAATTGGATTTGACCGCTCTGCACAGGATAATTCCGAACTCGATGTTGGATTCTCCCAATTGCTGTCCAAAAAGCGAAATCCATTTCATCTATTTTGGCCTTATTGGATCGGACGTCTTTTTCTACAATATCAACGTGTCGTGCGACTTTTACCCATGCATCATCTATTATCATTCGTTCAGTTGATTCTTCTTTCATCAGAACTTTGATCATAGAATTCTCAGATTCCAACTCCAATATCTTATACTCTGCCAAAAAGTGCTTCTACTCAAGCATCGCACATCGGGTAACACAATTTTAAATTGTTGCATCCCTTTGTTCCACGACCGCCTGCCGTTCTTCAGCCTGTTCTTCTAACTCATGAATACGATTTTGCAATTCTACATTTTGATCATAAAATTCTTCTAATAAATTCTCCACAGGTTCCTCTTCTTCCTCACTCTCAGTTGCTACCTTTGCGACTAGCTCGGGTGCAACTATTAATTCTTCACTCACCACATGGATATCTCTAATTCCTTCTTTGCCTGACATCACATTATCCTGGTTGGTGATTAGAGGTGTCTCCACGGTCTCATTCACTCCATTGTTAACATTTTCAGCTGCCATTTTCAAAAACTGCCACAAAACAAGGGTTAATTGACATGCAACATATTATCCCTATACTCTGACCGACCAATTAAATAGCAAATAAACTTATGTAGGTCATACTAGGGAAGAAATTCCCCGTCTCTCCCCTCCTAGTTCTTGTCTCAGATCTCACCAGGATCATATCCTAAGCTCGATACCAATTGTGACGCGCCCAAAAGCAGTATACATCACCCATCTTGGGTCGCCAAATACATGGTATGTAATTCAAATACAACTTAATTATACAACCGTAAGTATAAAAAGTACGACAAAACATAAGTTGTGAGTTTTAATACAAATATTGTCTTCTAGACAATATACAAACTCAAATTCAATATTATTACATTTATTTTTCCAGTATTTCACAAAATAGTGAGGACTACTAATGCAGACATCTAGACCGTCACTCCGCTCCCCGACTAGTCCCAGCTATACTCTCATTTCCCGAAGAGAACAATGAAATCAAAAGGGTGAGCTCAACTAGCCTAGTAAGAAATATTATGACTAAGATAATGCAGAATAAATTATCGTTAGCCTTCAACAGTATTAAACTGATAAAATATAATAGACATCAAGTTTAACTGCAGCGGAACAAACAATCCATTAGAAGAGTCAAGTAGAGCATGATATCTACTATCTTCTATGATTTAAAAAGTTTATCAACAGTTTTATCGCTGACACTCAGCTTAATAAATAATCCACATCATCAAATCATCCTTGCACTACGACCAAAGATATTCATTAGTATCACGACCACAAATTATTCACGCATTACGTGTAAGACCCCAACTTTTTTGAATAAAGAATAATTTTTCTCGAAATATATTTTTGAATATTATGGCGTGGATATGATATAATGTTATAATTGTGGGTAATATTTGGAAAATTTTGTAAAGTAAGCAAGCTGATATAAAATATTCGTTGTGTTAGTGAATATTCGATTGGTCGGGGAATATTCGTTTTAACAGGGAATATTCGTACGATGGCATAATCATTGGTGGACCCCAGAACAAAAGTATTATCGTAGTTAGAAAACGACAGAAATATCTTTTTATAAAAATAATAGCGGAAGTTTTATCGTTAAACTATTGAACTACCCCGGTGGTAAAAGTATAGTAATACACGTGGTTGCATAGTAGCACACGGTATTGATTATTGATGTTTACGTAAGAAGTCACTCTGTTATACTCAATTATTGCTACAATAATTGATGCATCATATCTCTCATATTATTGATTCAATTATTGTCACAGTATCATCTGCATAATATTTTATATTATTAAATCAATAATTGAGACGATAAAGTTATTCATATTATTATTTGCAATATTGACAATGTCTAGAAAGTTCTGTCGAGGAGAGGTTTGGTCACCTAATTGCGCGCCAATAGGGAGAAATCCTTATTGGAAATCCCCCTTTTCCTGGGAACGATCTGGTTGTTAAATATTATGAGTTATAATATTAATAATGACTAATTGTTGAAGTATTAAGAATGTGTTTATTGAAGATAAGTGAATTACAAAAGTTAGAGGGGAATAATGCAAACTTGGAAAACTTTAGGGGTACCAAAGTGTAATAATTTAAATCAATCTGGACCATTGATGGTGGTTCTAAAAATAAATCAATATGGACCGTCGGTGGTGGTTTTAATAGTAAATCAATCTGGACCGTTGATGGTGGTTTTAAAAGTAATCAATCTGGACCTTCGGTGGTGGTTTTAAAAGTAAATTAATCTGGACCGTCGGTTGTGGTTTTAATAGTAATCAATCTGGACCATCCGTTCTAATAGTGAATCAATCTGGACCGTTCGTGAATTAGTTACTATTTAGTCCATTTTCCTATAAATAGAAGCTTAATTCTTCTTTCATTCTCACCAATTCACTGAGATTCATAAGAGACACTATAGAGAGAGAAACTATAGAGAGCAAGAAGAAGAGTATTCTGCTACTTCACTTTTGCAGTATCCAACTTTCTACTAAGGTAAGGGATATTATTTGTTGTATTCGTGAGGGGTATTATTTCTTTCGTATTCATAAGGAATAATATTTTTAGTATTTATCCTTTAATATGTCGGAATAACCTGTCTACGTGGATTACGTACCGTATGACGGGTGAAAATCCATTTGCAGTTTCGTATGTTATTTCTTTTCATATTCTTAAATCTAAACTTACTATGGTAAGTATTGCTTCTATAATCCTTGAAATTAGTGGAATATCCTTGAGTTTTGCGCTTTATCCAGTATCGTTTCATTGGAATATTGATATGAACTTTCTTATTAAATATCAACATTTTCACCTGGGTTACTATTCACCTGGTTACTATTCACTATAATATTATTCACTCGGGTATTCGGGACATTTTTTATGCTAGAATACTATTCACGGGTTACTATTCACCCAATTACTATTCACTATAATATTATTCACTCGGATATTTAGGGTACTTTTCATGTCGAGTTACTATTTACGAAGTACCATTCACCCAAAAAATTGATTTCTTTTCTGTCCAAAATATTTTTGATACATGGATATTATTCTTGAATTTTACTCCACAAAGAGTATCATGTTGACAATTTGGACATTATTGAATACTAGATAAATTAAATTATGAATCTTTAAAATTTATCCTTTGCTTTCATTTAATTAAATACTTATATCATTGTCATCATCATCATGCTTATATTGTGATGAAAGTCATCTTTAGCTTACGTGCATAGATGGATTGTTGGTTGATATAATTATGACCAGGGTTTATTCGGTATAATCATGACCATTGATGATTACATGAATATCCTTGTCCCGTAGTGCAGGGATGATTCGAAGATGTGGTTTATTTATTAAGCTGAGTCTCAGCGATAAAGTTGATGAAAACCTTTTTAAATCATAGAAGATAGTAGATAACATGCTCTACTTGACTCTTCTAATGGATTGCTTATTCCGCTACAGTTAAACTTGTTGTCGATTATATTCTATCAGTTTAACATTGTTGAAGGCTAATGATAACTTATTCTGCATTATCTTAGTCATAATATTTCTTACTGAGCTAATTAAGCTCACCCTTTTACTTCCATTATTCTCTTCAGGAAATGAAAACGTAGCCAGAATTAGTCGGGGAACAGTGTGATGGTCCGAGATGGTGTTATAGTAGTCCTCACTATTCTATAAAATAGTGTGACAATAAATATAATGAGGACTCCATTTGAGTTTGGATATTGTCTAGAAGACAATATTCATCTAATAACTCTCAGCTCATGTTGTATAATTAAGTTTGTATTTGTATTTTGTACCATGTATTTGGCGACCCAAGATGGGTGATGTATACCTATTTTGGGGGCGTCACAGTTGGTACCAAAGCTTAGGGATATGATCCCTGGTTGAGATGTGAGACAAGAACTAGGAGGGGAGAGACGGGGAATTCCTTCGCTACTATGACCTACCTAAGATTATTTGGTATTTAATTGGTCGGTCAGAGTATAGGGATAATATGTGATATGTCAATTAACCCTTTTTTTGTGGCAGTATTTGAAAATGGCATTTGAAAATGTTGAGATCAACAATGAAGCACATGAGACCGTTGAGTCACCAACGATCAATACCCAGGATAATGTGCAACAGGAAGATAATAATCCTCAGGTAAACAACAACACCGATCAAATGATGAACGATGGGATGTTCAGAAGCTTTATGCAATTCATGCAACATCAGGCGAGAGCGGCTCCTATCCAAAATGCAGGTGGAAACACTGGCAACTCTCATACGGTCACCGCCAAGCAGTTCAAGGAGCTGGGACCACCGGAGTTTATTGGAGAGCCAAAACCACTTAAGGCGGAGACGTGGATAAAGCACATCACCAAGATATTTGATGTCTTGGGATGCTCCGAGGAGCAAAAGGTTCCCTTTGCCACCTTCATGTTGCGAAGAGAGGCAGATTACTGGTGGGAATCTGTAAAGCGTACTCAACCTGCCACACTGAAAATGTCTTGGGAGAAGTTCCAAGAGCTGTTCAACGACAAGTACTTTCCCAAAAGTATTCGTATGATCGTGTCACAGTACGAAGCTAAGTTTGCTAAGTTGTCTCGGTTTGCGCCCCACTTGGTTGATAATGAGAAGAGAATGGCGCGGATGTTTCTAAGAGGTTTGAAACCTGAGATACGTCAATACTTAATTTCTCACAAACTGTGTTTGTATTCAGATGTTGTAAATAGGGCTCAGTTATTGGAGCGCGATAATGAGTTAACATAACCCAGAGAGAGTAGCCGACAAGTCGATAATACCAATGGTAGCAGTTATAGAAGCAGTGACAACAAACGTGGAGGGAATCAACATGCCAGAAATGGTAACCACTCCGGTGGTAATCATGGCCAAGATAATAGAAGTGGAAATTTCAAGAAGAGGAGATTCAATAATGATGGAAAGACGTCAGCACCAGCACCTGTTGTTAAGGAAGGATAACGACCGCCGGTCGTATGTTACAAATGCGGAGGGGAGGGACACATTAGTCCAAACTGTACGCAGCAGTCCAAAGCATGTTACAATTGTGGAAGAGAATGTCACCTAGCCTGATTTTCTAGGGCACCAAAGTCAAGTCCAGCTGGGTTGGAGGCATCAAAGGCCGTCCAAGATAAGACAAAATCAGTAGTTCAAGGGAGAGCGTTTTTCGTAACCTCTCAAAAAGTGAGGAATCCGAACGAGGTGATCACGGGTAAGCTAATCATAAACTCTTGCAAAGCTTATACCTTATTTGATACCGGTTCTACCCATTCTTTTATTTCTCCTACTTGCGCTCAACGTTTAAATTTGACTATGGAGAAATTAGACTTTGATTTATCTGTTGAAACTCCGTTGGGAGAAACCTCCATAACGTCCACTGTTTATAAGTCTTGTTTGATTCAAATCGGTAACCACACGTTACCTGTCGATCTTATCTCTTTAAAAATACTTGCATTCGATGTGATTTTAGGAATTTATTAGTTGACTACTCATCATGCTAAAATTGATTATTTTTGTAAGGTTGTTAGCTTTCATGTTCCTAACCAACCTATTATGCGAATTCAAGCAACCAAACCATTAAAGTCAATCACTGTCATTTCAAACCATAAAGCTATTCGTTTATTGAAAAACGGATGTCAATCTTTCTTTAGCTCATGTCACGGATTTAAACAAAAATATGTCAGTCTTGAATGATATTTCCATTGTTAATAAATTTCCTGACATATTCCCTGAAGAACTTCTGGCCTACCCCTAGAGCGTGAAATTGAATTTTGTATCAACCTTGAACCCGATACAAAACCCATTTCCAAAGCCCCATATCGAATGGCTCCTGTTGAACTTCAGGAGTTAAAGACTCAACTGCAGGAATTGTTAGACATCGATTTCATTCATCCTAGTACATCTCATTGGGGTGCTCCTATTCTCTTCATAAAGAAGAAAGATGGAAATATGCGACTTTGTATTGATTATCGAAAAATGAATCATGTCACCATCAAAAATAGGTACCCGTTGCCAAGCATTGATGACCTATTTGACCAGCTGCAAGGCGCCAAATTCTTTTCAAAGATCGATCTTCGTTCCGGATATCATCAGTTAAAGATTAAAACCGATGACATCCCAAAGACGCTTTCGAGAACTTCGATGCGGGCATTATGAATTCTTAGTCATGTCTTTTGGATTGACTAATGCTCCTGCTGCCTTCATGGATATGATGAACCGAGTATTCAAGGAATATTTGGATCATTTTGTAGTCGTCTTTATTGATGACATCCTCATATATTCCAAAAGCCGTGAAGATCATGAGAAACACTTGAGGCTGATACTCCAAAAGCTTCGTGAAAACAAGCTTTATGCCAAGTTGAAGAAGTGTGAGTTTTAGCTTGAGGAAGTAGCATTCCTTGGGCACGTGATATCAAATCATGGAATATCTGTTGACCCAGCAAAGATTGAAGCAATTCAAAGCTGGAAGCAACCCAAGTCAGTGACCAAAGTACGTAGCTTTTTGGGCTTAGCTGGTTATTATCGGAGATTCGTGGAAGGATTTTCTCGAATCGCTACTCCATTAACTCAGCTGACTCGAAAAGATACAAAATTCGGTTGGAGCGAAGAATGTGAGAAGAGTTTTTAAGAACTCAAGGGGAGACTCATTTCAGCACCTGTTCTGACAATACCATCTAGTTCGGAGGGATTTGTCATCTACAGTGATGCTTTAGGCAAAGGTTTAGGATGTGTTCTCATGCAACATGGGAAAGTCATATGCAGGTACGAGTGCGATATTGTCAATGCAAAGGCCCATTTTGTATGACTTATAAAGGATGGAGATAGAGTTAAAGACTTCAGGGACCCATGTGATGATGGCGAATATACGAGTAGAACCGACTTTAATCGATAAAGTTAAAGCTGCTCAAGCTACAGAACTGGAGCTAATGCGTATGAAGAAGAAAGTGCAAGAAGGTGTTATTCTAGAAGCAAGAATCGATGAAGAAAGAATACTTCGAGTCAACTCCAGACTTTGTGTTCCTAACGATTCTGACTTGAAGTATAAAATTATGATGGAGGCGCACAACACACCGTTTGCAATCCATCCTGGGAGTACCAAAATGTATTGTGATCTTCAATATACATTTTGGTGGAGCAATATGAAGAGAGAGATAGCGGGGTTTATCTCAAGGTGTCTAACTTGTCAATGAGTCAAGGCGGAGCATCAAGTGCCAAAAGGTCTATTGCAACCACTTGAAATTCCAGAATGGAAGTGGGAGCACATTACCATGGATTTCATTACTGGTCTTCCTAAGGTTTCTCAAGGCATAGATGCAATTTGGGTCATTGTTGATAGATTGACCAAGTCTGCTCATTTTTTACCGATACAAGAAACTGATACACTTAAATGTCTTACTCGCATGTATATAAACGAGATTGTAAGATTGCATGGTATGCCAGTATCTATAGTTTCTGATCGAGGCCCAAGATTCACTTCAAGATTTTGGGTTAATTTGCAAAAAGCTATGGGCACGGATTTACGATTTAGTTCGGCGTATCATCCTCAAACGGACGGACAATCAGAGAGGACTATTCAAACTCTAGAGGATTTATTAAGACTTTGTGTCCTTGACTTCAAAGGAAGTTGGGACAATTTCTTACCATTAGTGGAGTTTTCCTACAACAACAGTTATCAAGTAAGTATTGTCATGGCTCCATTTGAGGCGTTCTATGGAAGAAATTGTCGTTCTCTAGTATGCTGGGATGAGGTAGGTGTGAAAGTAGTATGCACACAAGCCAATCATGTTTGATAATAAAGCATATACTTTGTAACAATCTTATTCATTTATTAATAAAAAGTATTAATTTATTAAAGGCTTTTAATTATCTAAATGATGCTGTTTTTATAACATGTGATAAACCCATAGTTTTAAGCAATGCTTTTAGAATAATGATGATGATCATTCTAATGAGATCTAAATTCTTATAAAGCTTAAAACTAAAATAGTTCCCAATCGTTGGATTACTAAATTGGGGATTAGTAAATCCGGATAGATTGGTACATACGTTCTTGCTTTCGTTGGATGAGGATGATTGATCTCATGATAATTTGTGTGGAGACACTAAAGCAAGTATGTAGGTGCTTATTAGAGAATAAGTTCACTTTGAACGTGGCTCGCTAAGGAATACCTAATGGAGTTTTACTTGCCTATCAATAGGAATTTCTGTAGTGATAGTAGACAAGTGATCCTTGGACTTGAGATCATCATAGTATCTTGTGTATGATGAGTTATACTTTGACTTATTCCTTAAGACCCTTAGGGTATATCAAAGGGTATGCTTAGGTATAATAAGTTGTACATGGAGATAATGTATGATCAATAAAGAATCTACCACTTTATTAAAAGAAGAGAAATGTCCTATGTGATTCGATAAATGACAACTTGAAGAGTCTTTGGGTTAATGTAATGAAATTAGAAAGGAGTTTCTAATTTGCATTATTTGGAGTCATGCATTTAAGAGTCGAAATACATATAATTAAATAAAATAAGACTTGATGAAAGAATTCCATGTCTTATATTTAATTGGGACATCAGTATGGTGGAAGGATTGAATTATACTTCAGAACTATTTACTCAAAGGTTCTTTTATGATAAATGTTGAAATCTATATTATCCGGAAAGTCGTTGATCGCTAGGAGGCTTATCCCTATTGTAGAATAAATATTATTTATTTAAATAAATTAATTATTTAATTTATTTATTTATTTAAATATGATTAGAATTGTTCTAATTGATTTATTCACAATCGGTTTAATATGGAGAACCTAAAAAGGGTCACACCATAAAAGGAAGAATAATTATTTAAGAAGTTAATGGCATAATCGTAATAATATGTTATGTATATTTAATTTAATCTATGGTGATAGAATAAATTAAATAGCTTAATATTTATTATTTAATATTTTAGAAATATTAAATATAAATTAATAAGAGGAGTCTTATTAATATTATTACAATTATTATTATTATTATTTTAATTTCTAAAAGAGTTTAGAAATTAAGTTAATATAAGTACTCTCATTTATTCCTAATAGGATTAGGAGGAAAATTAGTTAAAGGAGTTTAATTAATTATCCCTAATAAGATTAGGAGCCCATTTAATTAAAAGAGTTTAATTAAATAAATAATACCTTATTTTATTAAATAAGGTTACCCGATATCTTTATAAGAGTAGTCTTATATCGGATATCCAAAAATATACGTAATAATTCCAATTGTTGAGAAGACGCTCTTTTCTATATAGAGATAGAAAAACTAGGGTTTAGCCAACCACCCATCTTCTTGAATCCTTCTTCTTCCTTGGTGGATCACCTCTAGAGGCCAAACACTTGGGTGGCTAACGTTGATCAAACGAAGGAACCAAACCCGGTGAATTCAAGTTGAAGCGAAAGGATTTGGAGGTGAACTTGTACACGAGGAAGCTTCGATCTTCAAGGGTATGATTTTATTCTTTATCTTTTCGTTTAATTAATAATTGTGCATAAAGGGTGATCCGGGTATATGGTTTGTAAAAATTTTAAACTCTGATTTTTACACGTTTCCGCTATTTTTGCAATTTGATTGCGTTCATGAATATTACAAACCTAACAGTGGTATCAGAGCCAAACCTTTATGCGAATTATTAATTGTTTTAATTTGATATGTATATTGATATGTGTTTAGAACAATTTTATTGGGCATAATTTAATTTTATAAAATTTATTTAAAAAAAAAACGGAAAACATGTGATATACCGCGGACTGAATTTCTTTTTCGCTGTAATTCACAGAAAAAAGGATACTGATTTTGCGTGGATATTGGTCACGTGGATTCATGATGGTTTAATATATATATATATATATATATATATATATAAGAATCCTGTGTTATTTACTTGCCAGCCAGGAAACTTTTTTTTTTAACAAAATTTATATATGATATAAACATTAATGATTACAATAATCATTAGCTTGTAATGATTATAGTAATCATTAGCATGTAATGATTAAAGTAATCATGACCATGTTATATATAAAAAAGGAGTAAGCATATACATTTTAATATATATATATATATATATATATATATATATATATATATATATATATATATATATATGATAATAATAGCTTTTATTATATATATATATATATATATATGTTTTGTTTTATTATTATATATATATAATATTCTTAATAATTTTATTATTAAAATAAAATTTTATTTTAATATTAAAATAAAAGTTTATTTTATATTAAAATATAAAGTTTATTTTAATTTTAAAATTAAATTCCATGCTAACTAATTAGAGTTGGAATTTGATTCCATGATAACTAATTGGAGTTGAAATTGTATTCCATCTTTCCTTAAATAAAGGAGTTTATTTAGATATGAAATAAGATTTCATATTATTCTAAATAAAAGAGTTTATTTATGAATAGAAAGAGAATCAAGTATTTCCTTAAATAAAGGAGTTTATTTAGATGTAAAATAAGATTTTATATTATTCAAAATAAAGGAGTTTATTCGTGAATAAGAAAAGAAAATCCATGTTTCCTTTAATAAAGTTTTTTTTTTACATGGAATTGGATTCCATAATTAATTAAAATAAAGGAGTTTATTTTGATTAAAGATTTTGATTAAAATAAAATAGTTTATTTTATTCAAAATTGGATAAATTAAAATAAAATAGTTTTATTTTGATTTAAATTTGGATTAAAATAAAGGAGTTTATTTTGATTCAAAAATAGATTTTATACTAACTAAATTTGCCCATTAAATGATATCAATATATATATTGAATGTTTATTATTCATCAGATGAATGTTATGTATTGATGCGTATGGTGATATGTATGATAATAAATGAGATTGATTATGGACTATCACCGATGTGATTGGATTTTATTTTAGTTGGATGCATGAATGTATGGGTTTTATTAAATGGGGTCTGCGACTGCGTCTTCTCTAATTTTTTTTAATGTAAATTTTATTCCCCTCCTATGTACTTCCCTCGATTTGGCGATCAAGGTTTCTATTTATTTTAAATAGTTTTGTAATAGGAATAGTTAGAATTAATTTTGAAGAATTGGAGATCAAGGAGCGAGGAGCTTGAAGACCCGATTTGTAATGGAGCCGGGTTTAAATGTAATAGTTATATTTAAATATTATTTCTTGCACCCCTAGGGTTTGACCTTTTGGTTCACTTGGTGGCTCTAGTGAACCAAACTAGAATAAAAGTCCATAATCAATCCGGGTAGAATATAGTATTCTATATGTGCATGCTTATACTATATATATTATATTATTATGCAAACATGCTTCGCATGTTTATTAATATGACGCGTATTTTATATATATATGTGCATGCGCGCTAAACAAGATGAGACAAATTTATTAATAAATCCCTCAAATTTTTTTGATATTAAGTCCTAAGCGTTCAAAGATATTTGGAATATCGAACGTCGCCTTCTAGCATGATAAAATTAATAGAGTATTAAATATTTAATATGAGTTTGTTGTGTCTCCACAAGACAAGTATTAAGTATTTAAGATGTTAATTTATCACATTTGATGCTTATAAAGAAAATTGAACAATATTGTTTTGTTGTGTCACCACAAGGATGATATTTTTCTTTTTTGAATATATGGAGTGCTAGGTTGGACTTAACTTGGATAATTTTGATTCGGATGTGCCACCACTTGATCAAAATAATCTAAGAGGTAAAATAAAAGGAGTTGCATAGTTGATGTAATTGACAAAAGTTGTCTACCTATTTATTTATATATAGTTTGTTGTGTCACCACAAGGCTATATACATTTGAAATGGGATCCTTATTCTCACTATCAAATCTTTAATTAGATTTTGCCGAACTATATAAGTGAGGGTAATATAGTTTGAAGAAAATAGTGGGAGATGCCAATTTAAAACAAGACCTAATTTATTTTGGTAATTAATAAAAGAATGTATGTTAAAATGTTGTTAATTACAAATTCATTTACAGAATTTTACAATGTCTAAATAACTATCACTGCGAAACATATTTGATGTTAATTAACCAGACCGAATTACTCGGATTGGTTAAGGAATTTGGGAATAGTTCTCATGGCTGAAAAGCTATCTTATGTCCATGTCGCTAATCCTCGCAATGGTTGCGCATAATGCCTCTAAGGAAGAGATTGCTACTTTTAGAAAGTGGCGAGATGATGATGATTGGCTCTCGATGCATCATGCTCGCATCCATGAGTAACGAGCTTCGATGTCGAAGATGAAACTATGGATGCTCCTACTATATTCCCGCACATCAAGTAGTTGATGGTGAGGAAAGTAGGACCGATAGATATCGAGATATCTAAAGAGCTCTTCCGATCTAGAATGGCCAATGGCACTATAAAGACAGCATAAAAAGTTCTTAACATAATCAATTTGATTGATCAATTAGGACAACTGGTTTTGTCATGGATGGAGAGTTGAGCCAAGATTTGATCTTGCACTCACTCCGGGACTCCTTTCACAATTGTTGTGAATTTTCATATAAACAAGCTAGATATCGCCCGTTGATTTGCTTAACATGTTAAAAATGATGAGAGTCACTTTTCCAACCAAGAAAGACCATGTCTTCTTGGTAGGGGCCAAATGATCTTACGAAAAGAAGAGCGATTCAAAGAAGGTAAATAGAGAGGCATAAACAAAGGATAATAAGAACAAAAGCGATATGGATAGCAAAGGAGCTTGCTTCCACCGCAATAAGCACGACACTTTGGAAAGAAAGCTGCGAGAAGCATCTTGCAGAACTAACCAAAAGAAGCTTAGTGAAGTTTTGATTATAAATCGATTTTGTTCATGATTGAAATAAATTTTTCTTTAAGTCGAGGTTCTACTTGGGTATTGGATATCGACTTTGGTTATCATAAATATAGATTTATGAAAGGACCAAAGAAGTAGAAAGCTAAACAAATATAAGTAAACCTATAATGCGGAAATGTAACAAAGGTTGCCATATTAGCCATAGAAACTTATAGTTTAGCAATGCCTACGGGAAAATCTATTAAGTCAATAAGTTGTTATTGTATTCCAGTTCTTGTTAGAAACATAATTTTCATTTTGTTGTTGGACAATAAAATTTGGTATTATATTTCAGAATAATTGTTGTTCTATTTATAATAATAATAATGTTTTGTATAGAACTGGAATATTACTTAATGGATTTTATATACTTGACTTACGTGAAAATAATTTTGTAAATTGAACAAACTAGTATAAGAAAAGGAGATGATCATTCAAAGAGTTGAATGTATGTATTTGTTGAAATACAAGTGTGAATTATTTGAAAGGTTCAAAGAATTCAGAAGTGAAACAAATTGGCAAAGTATTAAGATTCTTTGATTAGATCAAGTAATAAATACTTGTGCAATAAGTTTCTAGATCATCTCAAATGGTTTTTCTCATAATGGACACCTCATGATACGTAATAATTGATAGATGTATCTGAAAGGAAAAATCATACCTTGTTGAACATGGTACGGTCCAAAATAATTTTACCGACATTCCAGTATCCTTCTACGATCATGTCCTAGAAATGGCTGCATATCTACGAAAAGGTAACCTCAAAATCCGGCCCCAAGACTCCATAAAAGTTATGGACAGGGAGGATTCCTAATCTTAAGTATGTTAAGATAAGGGGTTGTCCAACTTATGTGAAAAGGTTTCAAAGGATAAGCTTGGGACAAAATTTGACATGTACAAATTTGTGGGACATCCTAAAGTAAGTTTAGGGCATATGTTCTATAATCCTACATAGCAAAAAGGTGTTTATTATGAAACACACCGCCTTCTAAGATAAAGGTGTTTATCATTGAAAGGGCTAGTGGGAGGATAATAGATCTTGAAGAGTTCAAGAACCACAAAACACTATAAGTCAAATAAGAGGAACCTATAGATAGACCTATTGTACCACAAACAGAATCGTAAATCTAGAATAGTACCAAGAAGATACACAGGAGGTATGGATACATCATAGATGATGATGATGAGGTACACATCATAGAAGATGATGATCCGATTACATCTGATGAGGTAAGAGTTCTAGTGTGTACAAAAGGGACACGTGGGAGGGCCGTGACATTCCTAATATTATATGTTGATATACTACGGATAAGGAATGACATACTAATGCTACAATCAGTAAAGATAAAGTTGTCTAAACATTCCTCCATGAATGATTTGGAAGAGTATCTTAATTGGGGATATAAATCTATATAGATAGATTCAAGAGGATGCTCGACTTAACCCAAGGAATGTATATTCATTTGATGCTAAAGTTGTTTAGCATGGAAAGCTCCAAGAGATGTTTCATGTTGATGAGCCATGGAGTGTATCTCTCTTAATAGTCCCCACAGACTCCTGAAAAGAGAGGTCGCATGAGTGACAATCATGTATGCAATGAAATGTACGAGACCTGATGTTGATCAGTCATATTATGGAGAAGTTCACTATGAGTCAGTGAAAAACATCTTAAAGTGCTTAACCAGCACTAAGGATGTGATCATATTCATGGTGGGTCTAAATTAAAACTAGAGGGCTTAACAGACTCAAGTTTTTCAGACAGACCAAGACGACAGAAAATCCACTTTAAGGTAAAGTGTTACCTTGAACGGTGGTGTAGTGAATTGGAAAGGTTCCAAACAGCAAAGAGTTGTTGGTTTAGTGATAAAGACAAAGTATATAGCGATAAATGAAGCTGCAAGTTGATTGTTTGGATTAAAAGTTCATTACTGAACTAGGAATAGTTCTAAGTCTAAATCTTGGATCTAAACATGTGTTGTGGCACTTTCATTTGATTATTAGAATCATTAAAAGATGGGAAATTACTATAGAGATAGTGGACTCTCATGAACAACATTACATATCCATTAACTAAAGCTTATCCAAATGGCAGGATAATCGTCACTTAGAGAAGAAGAAGAGTATGAGATACCATGACGATTGGCTTTAGTGCAAGTGGGAGATTGAAAGTAGTATGCACACAAGCCAATCATGTTTGATGATAAAGCATATACTTTGTAACAATCTTATTCATTTATTAATAAAAAGTATTAATTTATTAAAGGCTTTTAATTATCTACATGATCTTTGTTTTTATAATATGTGATAAACCCATAGTTTTAAGCAATGCTTTTAGAATAATGATGATGATCATTCTAATGAGATCTAAATTCTTATAAAGCTTAAAACTAAAATAGTTCCCAATCGTTGGATTACTAAATTGGGGATTAGTAAATCCAGGATAGATTGGTACATACGTTAACTTGCTCATTGGATGAGGATGATTGATCTCATGATCATTTGTGTAGAGACACTAAAGCAAGTATGTAGGTGCTTATTAGAGAATAAGTTCACTTTGAGCATTGGCTCGCTAAGGAATACCTAATGGAGTTTTACTTGTGCGTCGATAGGAATTTCTGTAGTGATAGTAGTACAAGTGATCCTTGGACTTGAGATCATCATAAGTATCTTGTGTATGATGAGTTATACTTTGACTTATTCCTTAAGACCCTTAGGGTATATCAAAGGGTATGCTTGGGTATAATAAGTTGTACATGGAGATAATGTATGATCTATAAAGAATCTACCACTTCTATTAAAAGAAGAAAATGTCATATGTGATTCGATAAATGACAACCCAAGAGTCCTTGGTTAAAGGTAGAATGAAATTAGAAAGGAGTTTCTAATTTGCATTATTTGGAGTTGTGCATTTAAGAGTCGAAATACATATAATTAAATAAAATAAGACTTGTGATAATTCCATGTCTTATATTTAATTAGGACATTGTATGGTGGAAGGATTGAATTATACGGTAACTATTTACTCAAAGATTCTTTTATTATAAATGTTGAAATCTATATTATCCGAAAAGTCGTTGATCATTAGGAGGCTTATCCATTGTAGAATAAATATTATTTATTTAAATAAATTAATTGTTTAATTTATTTATTTAAATATGATTAGAATTGTTCTAATTGATTTATTCACAATAGGTTTAATATGGAGAACCTAAAGGGTCACACCATAAAAGGAAGAATAATTATTTAAGAAGTTAATGGCATAATCGTAATAATATGTTATGTATATTTAATTTAATCTATGGTGATAGAATAAATTAAATAGCTTAATATTTATTATTTAATATTTTAGAAATATTAAATATAAATTAATAAGAGGAGTCTTATTAATATTATTATAATTATTATTATTATTATTTTAATTTCTAAAAGAGTTTAGAAATTAAGTTAATATAAGTACTCTCATTTATTCCTAATAGGATTAGGAGGGAAAATTAGTTAAAGGAGTTTAATTAATTATCCCTAATAAGATTAGGGAGCCCATTTAATTAAAAGAGTTTAATTAAATAAATAATACCTTATTTTATTAAATAAGGTTACCTGATATCTTTATAAGAGTAGTCTTATATCAGATATCCAAAAAATATACGTAATAATTCCAATTGTTGGAGAGTACACTCCTTTTCTATAGAGATAGAAAAACTAGGGTTTAGCCAACCACCCATCTTCTTGAATCCTTCTTCTTCCTTGGTGGATCACCTCTAGAGGCCAAACACTTGGGTGGCTAACGTTGATCAAAGGAAGGAACCAAACCCGGTGAATTCAAGTTGAACGCGAAAGGATTTGGAGGTGAACTTGTGTACGAGGAAGCTCGATCTTCAAGGGTATGATTTTATTCTTTATCTTTTCGTTTAATTAATAATTATGCATAAAGGGTGATCCGGGTATATGGTTTGTAAAAATTTTAAACTCTGATTTTTACACGTTTCCGCTATTTTTGCAATTTGATTGCGTTCATGAATATTACAAACCTAACAAGGTGAAGCAACTTTGTTGGGACCAGAGTTGGTACGTATGACTACGGAAAAAATTCAAACGATCCAAAAACGTATAAAAACCTCACAAGATCGACAAAAGAGTTCTGCTGATCTTCATCGAAAGAACGTGGAATTCAATATTGGAGATCATGTGTTGTTACATGTTGCTCCATGGAAAGGAGTTACGAGATTTGGAAAGAGAGGAAAGCTCAATCCTTGATTCATTGGCCAATTTGTAATCCTTGATCGAGTAGGAACTGTGGCCAATAGACTCGTCTTACCACTAAGTATGTCTCGTGTTCATAACGTTTTTCACATATCTATGTTACGTAAATATGTGAAAGACCCGAACCACATTATTGAATTAGAACCAGACGAGATAGAAGAAGATTTAACGTATGAAGAGGTAGCTGTTAAAATCTTGGATAAGAAGGATCATATTCTATGCTCCAAGGTTATACCTCAAGTCAAAGTTTTGTGGAAAAATTATAATGTGGAGGAAATGACCTGGGAGTTAGAACCTAAAATGAAATCAAGGTATCCTCACCTCTTCGACATATCAGGTACGTACCCTAATTTTGAGGATGAAATTTTATAAGAAGGGGAGGTTGTAAGACCGCAACTTTTTTGAATAAAGAATAATTTTTCTCGAAATATATTTTTGAATATTATGGTGTGGATATGATATAATGTTATAGTTGTGGGTAATATTTGGAAAATTTTGCAAAGTAAGCAAGTTGATATAAAATATTCGTTGTGTCAGTGAATATTCGATTGGTCGGGGAATATTCGTTTTAACAGGGAATATTCTTACGACGGCACAATCATTGGTGGACCCCACAACAGAAGTATTATCGTAGTTAGAAAACAACAGAAATATCTTTTTATAAAAATAGCAGCGGAAGTTTTATCGTTAAACTATTGAACTACCCCGGTGGTAAAAGTATAGTAATACACGTGGTTGCATAGTAGCACACAGTATTGATTATTGATGTTTACTTGAGAAGTCACTCTGTTATACTCAATTATTGCTACAATAATTGATGCATCATATCTCTCATATTATTGATTCAATTATTGTCACAGTATCATCTGCATAATATTTTATATTATTAAATCAATAATTGAGACGACAAAGTTATTCATATTATTATGTGTAATATTGACAATGTCTGGAAAGTTCTGTCAAGGAGAGGTTTGGTCACCTAATTGTGCGCCAATAGGGAGAAATCCTTATTGGAAAGCCCCCTCTTTCCTGGGAACGATCTGGTTGTTAAATATTATGAGTTATAATATTAATGATGAATAATTGTTGAAGTATTAAGAATGTGTTTATTTAAGATAAGTGAATTACAAAAGTTAGAGGGGAATAATGCAAACTTGGAAAACTTTAAGGGTACCAAAGTGTAATAATTTAAATCAATCTGGACCATTGATGGTGGTTTTAATAGTAAATCAATCTGGACCGTCGGTGGTGGTTTTAATTGTGATGCCCCCAAAATTAGGTATACATCACCCATCTTGAGTCGCCAGATACATGATACAGAATTCAAATACAACTTAATAATACAAGCGTAGGTATACAATACGATAAAACATAAAGCGTGAGTTTGAATACAAATATTGTCTACTAGAGAGTATACAAACTCAAAAGGAGTCCTCATTATAATTATTATCAAACTATTTCCCAGAATAATGAGGACTACTAATGCACCATCTAGGACCATCACTCTGTTCTCCGACTAGTCCCAGCTACGTTCTCATTTCCTGAAGAGAACAGCGAAAGAAAGGGTGAGCTCAACTAGCCCAGTAAGAAATATTGTGACTAAGATAATGCAGAATAAGTTATCGTTAGCCTTCAACAGTGTTAAACTTATAAAATATAATAACTATCAAGTTTAACTACAGCGGAACAAGCAATCCATTAGAAGAGTCAAGTAGGGAATAAAATCTACTATCTTCTATGATTTAAAAGGTTTTTCATCACTTTTATCGCTAGGACTCAGCTTAATAAATAATCCACATCATCAAATCACCCCTGCACTACGGCCAAGGATATTCTTTAGTATCACAAGCACGAATTATCCATGCACTATGGCTTAAGATAATCATGTTTTCATCAACGGTCCTGATCATGCCATAAAACAATTCATCTTTGACTACTACCAAAGAGAATCCATAGCCATAATCATACCAAAAAGCGTCCATCAATGCACTACTACAGGCCAATGAGGACTTTTTCCACATCATTTATAACATTACGGTTATGATTATACCAAATAACCCCTGGTTATAATCATACCAAGTCCATCTATGCACTACAGGCCACAGATGACTTTCAACATAATATAAACATGATGATGATGACAATGATATAAGAATTCAAAAAAACAAGTTCAAGAATTAATTTATCCAGGAACTGATAACGTTCAAATTGTCAACATGATACTGCTTTATAGAGTAAAATTCAAGAATGTTCAGAAGAATATTTCCATGAAAAAATCTTTGGATGAAGAGCTTGAATATCAAGGATACTCCACTAATTTCATGGAGTATAGAAGTCAAAGTTTTAACCAATTGAGTATAATAAAGAATGGAATAACAAAAGAAATCACCATGCATCACGATAGGCCGCATGAGCGAGTTATTCAAACAGAATAATAAATAATGGAACGGTCCAGGCGTAAAAGCGCATGCAGACATGATATTCCAAATGTAATAATAAAGAATGGAACCGGTCCGGCGTAAAAACGCATGCAGACGGGATATTAAAGCAGAATAATAAATAATGGAACCGGTCCGCGAACGCACGAGCACAAGATATTAAAACAGAATAATAAATAATGGAACCGAGTCTAGCGTAAGCGCATGCATGTGAGGATATTAAAAGAATAATAAATAATGAAATAATGAAGAATTTCACCAAGTATAGGGTAGCACTGCGTATATAAGTTATTCCAACAAAATAATAAATAATGGAATAATGTAAGTTCTCTTCATGAATACAAAAGAAATAATACCCCTTACTAGTAAAAAAAGCTGAATATAAGAGTAGGGAAGTAGCGAGAATACTTTTTTATAGTTTTCTATAATTTCTCTCTCTAGAGTTTCAAAATGAATTTCGTAAGAAATAATGAAGGAATGAGCTTATTTATAGGAAAATGGGTGAATAGTAACTAATTCATGAAGCGGTCAGATTGATTTACTTTTAAGCGGATGGTCCATATTGATTTACTATTAAAACTTAAAGCAACGGTCCATCTTGATTTACTATTAAAACTTTAAACCAACGATCCATATTGATTCACTATTATAACTTTCCACCAGCGGTCCATATTGATTTACTATTATATCTTCAACCAACGGTCTGAAAAATTAGCACATCTCCTCATGGAATAATATTGTACCCAAAAATAATTTGGACCGAAAAGAAATATATTTTACGGGTGATCAATAGTACCCCGTGAATAGTAACTCGTAAATAGTAACTCATGAATAGTAACTCGTAAATAGTAACTCATGAATAGTAACTTATGAATAGTAACTCGTGAATAGTAACTCATGAATAGTAACTCATGAATAGTAACTTATGAATAGTAACTCATGAATAGTAACTCATGAATAGTAACTCGTGAATAGTACTCCGACACGAAAAGTGTCCCGAATACCCAATTGAACAATACTGAGTGACTTCTCACATAAGCATCAATAATCAATACCGTGTACTACTATGCAACCACTCGTATTACTGTACTTTTAACACCGGATGTTTCAACAGTTTTAACGGTAAAACTTCCGTCGTTATTTTCATAAAGTATTTTTGTCGTTTTCTCAATCCGACAATAATTTCGTTGCGGGGTCCACCAATGATTGTACCGTCGTACAAATATTCCCCAACAAAAAGAATATTCCCCGACCAATCGAATATTATATAACCACTTGCTTACTTTGCAAAATTTGTAAATATTACCCACAACTATAACATTACATCAAATCAACACCATAATATAAAAAAATTATTTCGAGAAAATTAAATCTTTATTCATAAAATCTGGGGTCTCATAATCTCCCCTCCTTATGAAATTTCGCCCTCGAAATTTACGTACGTGCATGGTATGCCGAACAGGTGAGGATACCTTGACTTCACTTCAAATTCAAACTCTTGAGGTATAACCTTTGAGCGTCAAATATGAACCTTCTTATCCAAGATATTAACATGTATCTCCTCATACGTTAAATCATCCGCTATCTCGTCCGGTTCTAAATTAATAATGTGGTTCGGGTCGTCCCCATATTTACGTAACGTCGATACGTTAAAAATGTTATGAACACGCGACATACTTGGCGGTAAAACGAGTCTATAAGCTACAGTTCCTACTTTATCGAGGATTTCAAATGGGCCAATTAAATCAAGGGTTGAGATTTCCTCTCTTCATCGATTCTTGCTTCTAGAATAACGCCATCTTGAACCTTCTTCTTCACATTCATCAGCTCTGAGTATGTAGCTTGAACGGCTTTAACTTTATCGATTAAAGTCAATTCTACTCGTATATTTGATATCATCGCGTGGGTCCCTAGAGTCTTTAACACTATCTTCATCATTTGTAAGTTATACGAGATGGGTCTTTATGTTAACAACATCGCACTCAGAATGCAGCACGATCTTCTACTCAACAGCTACCGGCTACCACGTTCGTTTTTCCCACGATGATATTGAATGGTACGATCGTAATCTTCAATAGCTCGAGCCAACGTCTTTGGCACATGTTACGTTCGTTTTAGGTGAAGAAAATATTTGAGGGTTTTAGAAATGGATTTTGTACTGGGGTTAATACAAAATTCGATATCACGCTCTAGGGGTAGGCTAAGAAGTCTTCAAGAATACGTCAAGAAATTTATTAACAATAGAAATATCATTTCAAACTGTGACCCTCATCCTAAGACTTGGATAGTACGTCACATTGATACCTATCAACTTGCCATCGTCATTCATGACGTCGCCTACAGAAAGTCTGGCTTCGGTTCATTCCATACAAGGAAGTCAACAATGAAAGGACCGGGGCTCTTTACTTATGGCTTGATATGATAATGATTGACTTTAGTGGTTTGGTTGCTTGAATTTGCATAACAGGTTGGTTAGGAATATGAAAGCTAATAACCTTACGAAAAGCATGATGAGTAGTTAACCAATCGATTCCTAAAATCGCATCAAAGGCAAGTATTTTCAAAGAGATAAGATTGACAGGTAACGTGAAAGTGTCGATTTGAATCAACAAGATTTATAAACAGTAGAGGTAACGAAGGTTTCTACTAACAGAGTTTCAACCGATAATTCAAAGTCTAACTTCTCCGAAATCAAATTTAAACATTGAGCGCAAGCAAGAGAGATAAAAGAATTGGTAGAACCGGTATCTAATAAGGTATTGACTTCGCAAGAATTTATAATTAACTAACCCGTGCTAACTTCGTTCGGGTCACTCGCTTTTTGAGAAGTCACAAAAAACGCTCTTCTTGAAACCACCGACTTTGTTTTGCCCGTATCCACCTTTGGTGCCACCGTCCCAGCTGGACTTGACTTTGGTGCACGACAAAATTGAGCTAAATGACATTCTGTTCTTGAAATTTCCACTTCTATTATCTTGGCCATGATTACCACCGAAGTGGTTACCATTCTTGGCATGATAATTTCCCCCACGATGGTTATCATTGTTCCGATGGCCGTTGCCACCGGTATGATTATTATCGTGTTGTTGGTCGTTACCTTTTGGTTGAGCTAACTCAATGTTCTCATGTGCTTCGTTGCTTATCTCAGCATTTTCATATGCCATTTTAAAACACTGTCACAAAATAAGGGTTAATTAACATATCACATATTATCCGTATACTATGACCGACCAATTAAATACCAAATAAACTTAGGTAGGTCATACTAGCAGAGGAATTCCCCATCTCTCCCCTCCTAGTTCTTGTCTCACATCTCAGCCAGGGATCATATCCCTAAGCTTTGATACCAACTGTGACGCCCCCAAAATTAGGTATACATCACCCATCTTGAGTCGCCAGATACATGGTACAGAATTCAAATACAACTTAATAATACAACTGTCGTGTACAATACGACAAAATATAAATTGTGAGTTTGAATACAAATATTGTCTACTAGAGAGTATACAAACTCAAAAGGAGTCCTCATTACAATTACTATCAAACTATTTCACAGAATAGTGAGGACTACTAATGCACCATCTAGGACCATCACTCCATTCCCCGACTAGTCCCAGCTACGTTCTCATTTCCTGAAGAGAACAGCGAAAGAAAGGGTGACCTCAACTAGCCCAGTAAGAAATATTGTGACTAAGATAATGCAGAATAATTTATTGTTAGCCTTCAACAGTGTTAAACTTATAAAATATAATAACTATCAAGTTTAACTGCAGCGGAACAAGCAATCTAATAGAAGAGTCAAGTAGGGAATAAAATCTACTATCTTCTATGATTTAAAAGGTTTTTCATCACTTTTATCGCTGGGACTCAGCTTAATAAATAATCCTCATCATCGAATCACCCCTGCACTACGACCAAGGATATTCTTTAGTATCACAAGCACGAATTATCCATGCACTACGACTTAAGATAATCATGTTTTCATCAACGGTCCTGATCATGCCATAAAACAATTTATCTTTGCACTACTACCGAAAGAGAATCCATAGCCATAATCATACCAAAACTATCCGTGATGCACTACGGGCCAATGAGGACTTTTTCCACATCATTTGTAACATTACGGTTATGATTATACCGAATAATCCACGGTCATAATCATACCAAGTCCATCTATGCACCTTCAGTGCCATGAGATGACTTTCAACATAATATAAACATAAGGATGATGACAATGATATAAGAATTCAATAAAACAAGTTCAAGAATTAATTTATCCGGGAACTGATAACGTTCAAATTGTCAATATGATACTGCTTTGTAGAGTAAAATTCAAGAATGCTCGGAAGAATATTTCCATGAAAAGATAATGGATGAAGCACAAATATCAAGGATATTCCACTAATTTCATGGAGTATAGAAGTCAAAGTTTTAACCAATCGAGTATAATAAAGAATGGAATAACAAAAGAAATCACCGTGCATGCGATGATCGCATGCAGATAGGTTATTCCAATGGAATAATAAATAACGAGAACCCGGTCCCCAAAACGCATGCATATGATATTCCAACGAAATAATAAAGAATAGAACCAGTCCGGCGTAAAACGCATGCAGACGGGATATTTTGACAAAATAATAAATAATGGAACCAGTCCCAAGATAAACGCATGCATGAGGATATTAAAGCGAATAATAAATAATGAAATAATAGAAGAATTTCACCAAGTATAGGGTAGCTCAGCGTATCTGAGTTATTCAACAGAATAATAAATAATGGAATAATGAAGTTCTCTTCATGAATACAAAAGAAATAATACCCCTTACCGTAAAAGAAAGCTGAATATAAGAGTAGGGAAGTAAGAGAATACTTTTCTATAGTTTTTCTATAATTTCTCTCTCTAGAGTTTGGTGAATTAAGTAAGAAATAATGAAGGAATGAGCTTATTTATAGGAAAATGGGTGAATAGTAACTAATTCATGAAAGGTCCAGATTGATTTACTTTTTAAGCAGACGGTCCATATTGATTTCTTATTAAAACTTAAAGCAACGGTCCATACTGATTTACTATTAAAACTTTAAACCAGCGATCCATATTGATTCACTATTATAACTTTCCACCAGCGGTCCATATTGATTTACTATTATATCTTCAACCAACGGTCTGAAAAATTAGCACATCTCCTCATGGAAAAATATTGTACCCAAAAATAATTTGGACCGAAAAGAAATATATTTTACGGGTGATCAATAGTACCCCGTGAATAGTAACTCGTGAATAGTAACTCATGAATAATAACTCGTGAATAGTAACTCATGAATAGTAACTCATGAATAGTAACTCGTGAATAGTAACTCATGAATAGTAACTCGTGAATAGTAATTCATGAATAGTAACTCATGAATGGTACTTCGACACGTAAAGTGTCCCAAATACCCGATTGAACAATATTGAGTGACTTCTCACATAAGCATCAATAATCAATACCGTGTACTACTATGCTGACACAGCGTATTCTTTGTACTTTTAACACCAAGGGTGTTCAACGCTTTTAACGGTAAAACTTAAAGCTGTTATTTTCATAAAGTATTTTTGTCGTTTTCTCAATCCGATAATAATTCCGTTGTGGGGTCCACCAATGAATGTACCGTCGTACATATATTCTCTGACAAAAAGAATATTCCCCGACCAATCGAATATTATATAACCACTTGCTTACTTTGTAAAATTTGTAAATATTACCCACAACTATAACATTACATCAAATCAACACCATAATATAAAAAATTTATTTCAAGAAAATTAAATCTTTATTCATAAAATCTGAGGTCTCACATTAATAGTAAATCAATCTGGACCGTCGGTGGTGGTTTTAATAATAAATCAATCTGGACCGTTGGTGGTGGTTTTAATAGTAAATCAATCTGGACCGTTGATGGTGGTTTTAAAAGTAATCAATCTGGACCATCGGTGGTGGTTTTAAAAGTAAATCAATCTGGACCGTCGGTTGTGGTTTTAATAGTAATCAATCTGGACCGTCCGTTTTAATAGTGAATCAATCTGGACCGTTCGTGAATTAGTTACTATTTAGTCCATTCTCCTATAAATAGAAGCTTAATTCTTCTTTCATTCTCACCAATTCACTGAGATTCATAAGAGACACTATAGAGAGAGAAACTATAGAGAGCAAGAAGAAGAGTATTCTGCTACTTCACTTTTGTAGTATCCAGCTTTCTACTAAGGTAAGGGATATTATTTGTTGTATTTGTAATGGGTATTATTTCTTTCGTATTCATAAGGAATACTATTTTTTAGTATTCATCCTTTAATATGTCGGAATAACCTGTCTACGCAGATTACGTACCGTATGACAGGTGAAAATCCATTTACAGTTTCGTACGTTATTTCTTTTCATATTCTTAAATCTAAACTTACTATTGTAAGTATTGCTTCTATAATCCTTGAAATTAGTGGAATATCCTTGAATTTTGCGCTTCATCCAGTATCGCTTTATTGGAATATTAATATGAACTTTCTTATTAAATATCAATATTTTCACCCGGGGTACTATTCACAAGTTACTATTCACCCAGTAACTATTCACTATAATATTATTCACTCGGGTATTCGGGACACTTTTCATGCCGGAATACTATTCACCTGGTTACTATTCACTATATTATTATTCACTCGGGTATTTTGGGTACTTTTCATGTCGGGTTACTATTCACCCAAAAAATTGATTTCTTTTCTGTCCAAAATATTTTTGATACATGGATTTTATTCTTGAATTTTACTCCACGAAGAGTATCATGTTGACAATTTGGATATTATTGAATACTGGATAAATTAAATTATGAATCTTTAAAATTTATCCTTTGCTTTCATTTAATTAAATGCATATATCATTGTCATCATCCTCATGCTTATATTGTGATGAAAGTCATCTTTGACTTACGTGCATAGATGGACTGTTGGTTGATATGATTATGACCAGGGATTATTTGGTATAGTCATGACCATTGATGATTACATGAATATCCTTGGCCCGTAGTGCAGGGATGATTCGATGATGTGGTTTATTTATTAAGTTGAGTCTCAGCGATAAAGTTGATGAAAACCTTTTTAAATCATAGAAGATAGTAAATATCATGCTCGACTTGACTCTTCTAATGGATTGCTTATTACGCTGCAGTTAAACTTGTTGTCGATTATATTTTATCAGTTTAACATTGTTGAAAGCTAATGATAACTTATTTTGCATTATCTTAGTCATAATATTTCTTACTGAGCTAGTTGAGCTCACCCTTTTACTTCCATTGTTCTCTTCAGGAAATGAGAACGTAGCCGGAACTAGTCGGGGAATGGAGTGATGGCCCGAGATGGTGTTATAGTAGTCCTTACTATTCTATAAAATAGTGTGACAATAAATGTAATGAGGACTCCATTTGAGTTTGGATATTGTCTAGAATACAATATTCGTGTAATAACTCTCAGCTCATGTTGTATAATTAAGTTTGTATTTCTATTCAGTACCATGTATTTGGCGTCCCAAGATGGGTGATGTATACCTATTTTGGAGGCGTCACACTACGGGCCAAGGATATTCGTGTTTTCATCAATGGTCATGATTATGCCAACAACTGTCCATCAATACACTACGAGCCAATGAGGACTTTTACCACATCATTTGTAACATTACGGTCATAATTATACCGAATAATCCCTGGTCATAATCATACCAAGTCCATCTATGCACTACCGCCAAAGATGACTTTCAAAACAATATAAGCATGGTGATGATGACAATGATATAAGAATTCAATTAAAAGAAAGCAATTGATAAATTTTTAAAGATTTATAATTTAATTTATCCAGAATTCAATAATGTCCAAATTTTCAACATTATACTGCTTTGTGGAGTAAAATTTAAGAATAATATTGTATCAAAAATGATTTGGACCGAAAAAAAAATCAATTTTTGTTATGAATAGTACCCCGGGTGAATAGTAACCGAGTGAATAGTACTCTGTGAATAGTAACTTTAGGAATAGTAACTCCGTGAATAGTACCCCAGCATGAAAAAGTTAAAACTTATCAAGAATTCTCAAAATAATATGTTAGTTCCCGGAGGCACAATAGTTATCTAGAAAGGGGGTCGAATAGATATTTAAAAATCTTTTCATTTTAACTTGTTAGTAGATAATGATTAAAACTTTAGCAGAATTAATATTAGTTTTAATCTCGCTTAAGATAGTGAGTTTATGAGAGTGAGGCAGATATAGCAGTTATAGCAAATATAGCAATTATGGCAAGAATGTAAGAGACACAGTCGTTTTAAGTGGTTCAGAGCACTTAAAGCTCCTAGTCCACTCTTCTACTCCTCGAGTAGGAAATCCACTAAGGATGTCTTTTACACTTTCTAAATCACTTAGATTCCTTCTAGACCAGTAGTCTAGGAACTTCTTAGTTCACTCTTGAACTCTTCAAGTCAGGCCAGCAGACTTGGCTCTTTTACAGTTCACTTAGAACTCATCAAGTCCTTCTGACTTGGAACTTTTTCTTCAGTTGATTGGTAGATGTTGAGTTTTTGGTGGTTACTACTCAGTTGCTGTTTAAGTACTTGTTCAAAAAAACTGAGTAGCTGAGCAAGCTTTTCTTTTTCTTAGATCGTAGAGTTGAGCGTTGAGAGTTCTTGTACGTTTTTGTTCAATGCTTGCTTACTTCTCTCATCTACTTGATTTGCATATATGCGATCTTGAAAACTATCCGTTGGATCCATCGGTTGAAGCATTAAATGCGTTTGAGGCATTACTAGTGCTAGTTTTCTTTGTCTTTTTCACACATGGCTCTGAGTTGGATTCCCCAAAGCCTAAGCCTGTTCTGCCAAATGTACTTCTCTGACTAGAGAGTAGGGAGTCCATGGATGATGAGGATTTGTTCCATGTAGAGATAGTCTTTTCTAGTTTCTCAATTTTAGAGGTTAGATTAGACTCTCTTTGTGCATTGAGTTCATTTGTCTGTTTTAAGATCTCATTCTCAGCCTCAAGCTTGGAGAGAAGGTTAGTACTTAGAAGAGATATTTCAAGCTCTTCTTGAACTTTTTTTTTCTCCTCTTGAAGAAGTGAATGATCCTTAGACAGAACTCTGAACCACTTCATGTATTGATGTAGATCAGTTGTTATGACATGCAGTGCAGTTCTCAAATCATTAATGTCTACATCAGGAGAGTTGAAGTCAAATACCTCATCGAGACTTACTTCATGTATGTTGGAATTAAGTTTGTCCTTTGCATGTTTGGCCATTAGGCACAGATTGGCCATTTGTGGTTCTTCATCATCTCTAGAATCAGGATTGGAGTCATTGTCTGAATCACTCAATGATCCTCCAGCTACCAGGCCTTTGTCTCTCTTCTGAGGCCTTTTGTTGCCTTTATATTCCTTCTTTGGATGTGGTTTCTTCTTTAGTTCTTCTTTGAGAGGTTTTGTGACGCCCCCAAAATAGGTATACATCACTCATTCTGAGTCGCCAAAAACATGGTACAGAAATAACTACAACTTCATTAATATAATTGTCGTGCAAAATACGATAACACATAAACTGTGAGTTTAAATACAAATATTATCTTCTAGACAATATCCACACTCAAATAAGTCCTCATTACAATTATTGATACACTATTTTACAAAATAGTGAGGACTACTAAAACAACTGTCTTGAATCATTACTCCACACCCCGACTAGTTCCCGCTATATTCTCGTCTCCTGAGAAGAAAAATAGAACA
Source organism: Panax quinquefolius (assembly GCA_020205615.1). Lineage (NCBI taxonomy): Eukaryota > Viridiplantae > Streptophyta > Magnoliopsida > Apiales > Araliaceae > Panax > Panax quinquefolius. The sequence continues at coordinate 118,265,555 of CM035164.1, read as the reverse complement.
AAAAGGAAAAGGGTGAGCTCAACTAGCCCAGTAAAGAATATTATGACTAAGATAATGTACAACAAATTATCCTTAGCCTTCAACAGGAAAAATCGATAGAATACAATAGACAACAAGTTTTAGATCAACAAGCTGCGGTGGAAACAACAATTCATTAGAAGAGTTAAGTAGAGAATGAAATCTACTATCATCTATGAATTTAAAAGTCCATCATCGATATTTTATCCACAGTAACATCAATCAATATACATCATAAATCAAATATTCATCTTTGCACTATGTGCCAAAGATATTCATCGATTGGTCATGTTCATCTAAACACTGTTCATCTTTGCACCACGGCCAAAGATATTCATCATAAAATCATTCATCTTTTTTACTACTGGGCCAAAGATATTCGATTATATCATCTTTTAGGACCGAGGATGATGAAAAATATTTTAAAAAAGCGAATCCAAAGTGAAACAAAAGAACAAATATTAAGGATTCGTACTTTAAACAATCCAAGTTCAAAAATGCTTCATAAATAACCAGAGTGGAATAAAATTCAAGAATGATCAAAACATAGATCCAATCAAAGATAGGAATCATAACAGACGATCTTGGACATAGAAAAGAAAATTTAATTTTTCTGTGAATAGTGTCGTATTCGTGAATAGTGTCGTATATGTGAATAGTAACTCCGACACTAAAAGATAGAAATTTCACAAAAAAAAAAATCATTATGCTTCGTGAATAGTACTCGTGAATTACTCATGAATAGTAACTCATGAATAGTAACCCCGACATGAAAAAGTTCTAAATTTGATAAAAATTTTCAACCAATATTTTGGCATAATGATATTGAAGAAATAATATCATTTTTGAATAAAATAACATCCCTTATCTCAGAAAGAATAGTACATCTCACTGGAATACTGGATATAGTGCTGAAAGAACTTGCACCGTATAGTAATACTCAAAGTACTAAAATACTCACAAGAATACGCTCGATAATATAGAGAGAGAAAGAGAGAGAAATCTTTAGTTTCTGGTGTAATTTTTAATTCTAACCTAAGCGCACTCTATTTATAGGAAATTGCTTAGAACACCAAAGCAGAAAATTGAATATAATAATATTATATATAAAACAAATTCCTACGCCCACTTTGAAATTTGATTTCAGCCATCTAGCACATGTTAAAGATGTCCACAAACATTTAAAAAACGTTTATCTTTTAAAACATAAATAAAACTTCCAAAAATCAATTATTTCGGAACTTTGGAACTTCAATAATTCATAATAAATAGCCCTTTTATCAGAAAATTCGAATCTCGCGACTTCTTATAGGAAATTCAATTCTCTACAACTTTCCAGAAGAAAGTTTTTCCAAATTCCAAACAAAAATTGACCGAAATCCACATACAGACGATTTTACATGCTATAATCAAATTTCAATCAAGAAATGGGGTCCACCAACACACAAAATATGTGTTAATCATTTAATGCAACAAAAATACTCTTCCTCCTCATATACTCATATATCCCACATTCATTGTAAAAATATCATCATTATTATATTATAATAATATAATAAAATATTATTTTATCAGAAAAGATAAATTATCAATTTTTAACAATTGTCACTTTAAAAATTTTCTCCATCTATATCCACATAAAATCAATATTTTCCTCATCATATAAATCAATAATTAATTATTCACAAATAATATTACAGAATCACAAGATCTTGGCAACTGGTAGTTCCAGGAAAAGAGGGCTTTCAATAAGAATTTCTCCTTCTTCGCGCTTGCAATTAGGTGACCAAACCTCTCCTTAGATGTAACTTTCTAGACATTACCAATAATGTTTTCTAATAATATTATTAGGATAATATGAATTATTGCTTCGATAATGGAAAATACTGTGTAGTGACAATTATTGAAACAACAGTAATATAAAAAAATTAACGCATCAATTATTGAATCAATAAAATAAAATACTGAACAGTAATTACTATAATAATTATTGAGTAGTGCCTTCTTACGTAAGAATCAATAATTGGTGCAATATCGGTGTACTTCATCGCAAGAACAACGCCAGTACATCGTGTTTTAACCACGGGTATTCCAACAAGATAATCTGGTGAATAAGCTGCGTAGTTATTTATAAACAACTTATACTTGTTATTTTCTTCATCCAATCGCTTTCCATTATGGGACCCACACAAGGTTGCTTGCGTCATTGTCACGAATATTCCCAAGACGGTAAGAATATTCCACGACCAAACGAATATTCTCCGACAACAATGAATATTTTATAACCACTTGCTTATTTAAAATATTTGCGTATTTTACCCATAACTAACCACATTAATCAAATCAACCACTTACTATTTCAAAATAATAATTAGAGAAATTAAATCTTTATTTATAAAAAGTTGGGGTCTTACAGGTTTGTTGCAGTTGGCAATGAAGTGGCCAGGCTTCTTGCAGTTGTAGCATAGATCATTCATTTGCTTCCTTGCTCATAGTGATTCTTGACCTTCTTTGGCTTGCTGGTTTTGCCTTGACGCATGAACCTTCTTAGTCTTTTTACCAGTATAACAAAGTCTTCATCATCGTCTTCGTCATAGTCAGAGTCAATCTCAGTGTTGACCTTGGATGCACTTTCAGTTGCTTTGAGAGCAACACCCTTATCTTTCTTTCTTCCTTTTGATAGGGTTTCAGCTCGTTGAGTCAGCTCCAGTTCGTATGTCTAGAGATTGTCGTATAGCTGTTGAGCTGTCATCTCATGAAGATTCTTTGACTCTGTAATAGCGGTGGTTTTGGCATCCCACCTGCTTGGTAGGGCTCTCATGAACTTTATGATCAGATCTTTGTTTGGATAGATCTTCCCATATGCTCGTAGAGCGTTGAGCAGAATGTTGAATCTCTCATAGGTGGCAGTTACGTTTTCTCCTTGAACATGAGCAAACATTTCATACTGCTGTGTCAGGAGTGATTGTTTGTTTTCTCTTACTTCTTCCGTTCCTTTGTTTTCGAACAAATCGTCTTCTAAGGATAGAAACAAAATGTTCTTGGCCTTCTTGTCGAGTTGGACAGCTCTCTTCTCGTTGTTAGTCCATTCTTCTTTGACTTTGATTTGTATTCTGTTTGGATCGTCTGTAGTTGATGCAAGCTTTGTTGGAATATAGGGCCCATTTTGAACGATCTCATATAGATCTTCATCTATTGAGTCCATGTATGCTTGCATCCGAACTTTCCAGTTAGCAAATTTATATTTATTGCACATTGGTGGCTTGCTGCCTCCTCCAGTTCTTGATTCATTTGGTAAGTGTGCCATTGGATCTACTAAAGCTTTGTAGGTTGTATAATAGAACCTGTTTTGATACCAATTGTTAGTTCCCGGAGGCACAATAGTTATCTAGAAGCGGGGGTTGAATAGATATTTAAAAATCTTTTCGTTTTAACTTGTTAGTAGATAATGATTAAAATTTTAGCGGAATTAATATTAGTTTTAATCTCCCTTAAGATAGTGAGTTTATGAGAGTGAGGCAGATATAGCAGTTATAGCAAATATAGCAGTTATGGCAATAATGTAAGAGACATAGTCGTTTTAAGTGGTTCAGAGTACTTAAATCTCCTAGTCCACTCTTCTACTCCTCGAGTAGGAAATCCACTAAGGATGTCTTTTACACTTTCTGAATCACTTAGATTCCTTCTAGACCAGCAGTCTAGGAACTTCTTAGTTCACTTTTGAACTCTTCAAGTCCAGCAAACTTGGCTCTTTTATAGTTCACTTAGAACTCTTTAAGTCCTTCTGACTTGGAACTTTTTCTTCAGTTGATTGGTAGATGTTGAGTTCTTGGTGGTTGTTACTCAGTTGTTGTTTAAGCACTTGTTCGAAAGAACTGAGTAGCTAAGCAAGCTTTTCTTTTTCTCAGATCGTAGAGTTAAGCGTTGAGAGTTCTTGTACGTTTTTGTTCAATGCTCGCTTACTTCTCTCATCTGCTTGATTTGCATATATGTGATCTTGAAAACTATCCGTTGGATCCATCCGTTGAAGCATTAAATGTGTTTGACCTTTCTGTTCTTTGATGGAGACTTTTTTGCACATCTTCCGAATTGCATTTCGCCCATCGACACACATGATCGCTTTCTCCTAACACTGAAAAGGTGTTTTCCCCCTTACCAATGGTACTTTCCTTAGCTTCTTCAATACGCTTCTTTGTTGCATACTAAGGATATCTTTTATACCTTTGGGACTAGTGAGTACTACAACGTTTAGAATCCATTCCTCATATGTTGGAGTTTGTCTCCACATAAAGCGTGAGGTTTGATGCTTCTGACACAAGACAGATGATATCTACGATTCAGGTTGTGGTACTCTACGATTCAGATCGTGGTGACTTGTCGCCTTGGTGCTTGGTCTGATGCTATTAGCCGAGAGCACTACGATTTCTCTTAAATACTTGCACACTACGATCTTCACTTGCTTGAGCTGTAAACTCTACATTTCCGAGAGCACACTACGATCTCTGAGTTGGCTCGACAAACGTTGGGACCATTCTACGATTTTCGGAGAGGCCCTTCAAGGCAGGCACACTACGATTCTTGAAGCTTCACGTTTTTGCCTTGACTTCTGCAATCTTGATCAGATTGATGCACTATAAATTCTTTGAAGCCTATCTATTACATCTCAAGAACAACCTAACAGATTTGATCTTTCTATCTATACATTCATTTCCAGAATGATACACATTAAGAGCTTAGATCAACCTAAAAAATTTGATCTATCACTAAGTCCTTGTACATATATTCCTTGAAGTAATTTACAAATAATCACGAGCATTTATATTTAAACATCAAATCAACATATACATTCTCCCAACATAATATTTGCATAAAAAGATACTGGATGAAGCGCAAATATCAAGGATATTCTACTAATTTCATGGAGTATAGAAGCCAAAACTTAACAAAATGAGTATAGAATTCGAAATCTGAAACGAAATAATATTACTTGCATACTACAGCGTATGGAAGAAAATATTATTTTGTACGAATACTGAACAAAATAATATCCCTTACTTTGAAAAGAAGAGTATTCTAACTGGTATAACGGGGATATTCTTGAAGAAAACTTATACTGTTTTCTACGCTCAAAGCTTTCTAAAACTCGAAAGAAATACGCTCAATATTATAGAAGAAGAATTCTCTGATTCTGGTGTGATTTTCAATTCTAACTAAGCATCCTATTTATATGAGAATGGAAAGGATACTATTTAGGAAAAAAATTCACGGACCAACAGTGAAGAATGCACGGGCGCTCAACCAGTGAAAATTTTCTGAAAATTTGATTTTACTATTCATTAGTATGCAATAAAATATTCTAATAAAACAAAAACTTTAAATAAAATATAATATATTCTATTTATAATCTAATAAAACAAAACTTATAAAATATATAAACATATATATAATTATATAACCTTTGCCTTACGACAAAGGTATACAAACACATAAGATATATATATATATATATATATATATATAAATATTCATGCTGGACTTCTATATATATACATATATAATTATATCCCTCCCGACCAAGTTATAATCCCCCCCCCCCCCACATTTCCATTTTTATTTCATTTTTCTTTCGTGGGCCCCACATGTGGCCCCACCTTTATTATATAAAAAATAATTTTTTACCGATTATTTTGAAAAATGTGTAAATGGGGGTTCAAATAATACGCCAAAATTACAACAAAACTTCATAAAAATCCCCTCAATATTTTTAACAACATTTATTCATCGTTATTATAACTCGCAATATTAACAACCAGATCGTTTCCAAGAAAGAGGGAGCTTTCCGATAAGGATTTCTCCCTATTGGCGTGCAATTAGGTGACCAACCCCCTTTCCTCGACAGAACTTTCTAGACATTGTTAATTATGCATATAATAATTAGAATAAATTGTCATCTCAATTGATTTAATAATATATAAAATATTGACAATAATTGAATCAAATAACGTGAGATACTATGCAGCAATTACTGTAGCAATAATTGAACAAAACTGAGTGACTTCTCACGTAAGCATCAATAATCAATATCGTGTGCTACTATGCAACCACGCGTATATTGTATTTTTAACACTGTGTATTTCAACAATTAATGGTAAAACTTCCGCCGTTACTTTTATAAAAAGATATTTTTGTCATTTTCTCATTCCAATAATAATTTCATTGTGGGGTCCACTAATGATTGTGTTAGTCGTCATCTGAATATTCCTGTTAAAGCGAATATTCCCGACTAATCGAATATAATATAACAACTTCGTGATTTTTACAAAATTTATAAATATTACCCACAACTATAACATTATATCAAATTCACTCCTTAATATTCAAAAATGATATTTATAGAAAATTCATCTTTATTTATAAAAGTTGGGGTCTTACAATCCTTATTCCGTTTGAAATTTTGACAAGTTAGATGAAAAGGATGACATGGCGATGACTAGGCAACAAAGTTGAATTCATATGTATTTCCCATTTATAAAGGTTGATCAGCAAAAATGAAGAGATCGATATTGGGGGGGGGGAACCTAGGGTTCTATACTTCCGTCCTTCTTCTTTTCTCATTCTTCTTGTCTCGATTCTCCATTGATTATTGGTTCCCATATATTTATTAAAGGGTTTTTAGTGTTTAATTGAAAGGATGAGCTCGTCTTGGAGTGGAATCGTAAATGAAATCGGGGAAGAAGATTGTAGTTCATGCAACAAAAATGAATGGATTACACCAGACTTCCCAAGTCGGTGCCACTGTGGAGCAATGGTGCAAATGTGGGAGGCAAGGAAAGATGGAACAAAACATCGAGGAAGGCGATTCATTGGGTGTATTAATTATCAGGTAAGATTTTTGAAAGATGTTTTTTTATTTCTTTTAATATGATTGCTTATGTTAATGGTTGGTGTGTTGATGTGTAATAGGACAGGAGAGCTTACTGCAGTTTCTTTTAATAGTACGATCCACCATTTCCTGATAGAGCAAAAGATGTTATTGAAGATTTGACATTAAAGTTGAAGATGAGCAGAGAGATGTTGGATAAATTGAAGAATGAAAATAGTGAGAAGACCAAGGATTGGAAAGAGTTGGCAGAACTTGATTCAGTGAAGACATTGGAGAAGGAGGTTAAAAAGCTGAAGAAGATTAATGTCAAAGCTCAACAAAAGGAATTTTTTATGGTTTCTTTAAATTTGCTCATGGATGTTAGTTGGCTGGTGTTGTTGGTGTTAGAATTTGAATGAATGATGCTCTGTTTCAATGTATTAGTTAGCTTGAAGGTTTGTTTATGGTGTTATGTCAATGGATTTTGATGTTTGGTGTTGTTTGGTGTTTCAATGAATAAATGATGTTGTTGTTTCAATGAATGAATAATGTTGCTGTTTCAATGAATGAATGATGCTCTGTTTTAATTAATGAATGAATGGAATGCTCTGTTTCTTATCTTTCTAGTTTTTGGCTGTCATATAGGATTCATCTCCATCCTAATTACCTAACTAGTTTAAATGCTGAAGTTGAGTTGAGTTGCCTTGCCTATTTTTCTTCATTGTAAGGTTTCCTTATAACTGTTTTTTTTGGTTTTATAGTTCTGATATTCCGCCTCTCTTTCAGATAGTTAGCCTTTTGCTGAGCTATAAAATTGCCATCATTCAATCCAACCATTTCAATGAAAATAACTACCATTAACAATATCCAAGATAAAAATTTCATCATTCAATCCAACAATAAAAATGAAAAGGATTCAATCCAACCATAAAAATGAAAACTGAGATTGTCAACATATCATAAAAATGAATAAAGATGCCATCATTCAATATCCAACCATTTCAATGAACGCACAGTTCAAACTTGATATTAAACAAAGGTCATAAATATTAAACAAAATTCTTAAAAATTAAACATTGATATCAAATGTTCCTACTAACTTCTAACTTAATCTCTCATGTTCTCCAACTGACTTGACTAATTAAGTGTTTCTGTTGTGCTTGAAGTTTGTGGATTATTGCTTGATGTAAGTGGGGTTCTATACATTCTTGTAGCAGGAGGTGTGTTATTTTTGCTTGATCCATCTTGATATATGACTTCTCTTGGAGTTGGCATCTGCATTTGACATAACCAAGCATAAGTATGGTTACATATGAAAAATGTCAAATAAAAGTAACATAAATACTTGCAATTTAAAAAAAGTTGTAACTCACAAAAACTAAGCCAGAGTTGTGTCCATTCATATTATCTATTACAACTCCCTCAGGACTAACATAAACACCAAATCCTGCTGGTACTTTAGCGTGAGTCTTTATCCTCTTAACTTGTAACTTTGGTCTAGTATTAGTCTGTAGATTTACATATATATATATATATATATACATAACTAGTATTCATTCCCAAATAAATATATCAACTTCATGAAGTTATGATATAACAATACCTTGTTAGAATTACCAGACTGCACCATGTCATTGTTATGTTTCTTTTTTTGGATCTGTTGATGCAGTGCAACATTTCCTCTTAACCTGCCTACTTGCCTGACACAGAGAATTAATAATATTTAACTCTGGTAAACAAAACTGTTTCATAAAAATAATGTTGGAATGCTATAATACTTACATTGCTTGACTGAAGTTCATCTGTTTGGCCACTGATGGTAGGACAGTTACCCTTATTGTGATATGTCTGTCTATATTTTGAGCAATGCATTTTCCTTCCCTTCCTTGTTATCCTTGTAGGATTTTTTGGATTCTCCCATCCTTCTTTCCTTCTCATTTTCTTAGGTCTTCCCTTGACTTTATGGTATATTGGAGGAGGTAACATCTTCTGAAAACTTGTTTCACCCCAAAAACTGCTTATAACCTCTAACATGTGTGTGTAGGCTTTTAGGTATGTTTCCTTCTTGTACCAATGAGCAAGATAAGTTTCAGGCTCTTCATCCCTGAAATATATTGCTGAAATTGCATGAGCACATGGAATCCCTGTCAAATCCCACTTTCTGCAAGTGTATGTCTTCTGGTTACAGTTAACAACATATGTGTCTCCTCTCATCTTAACCGAAAACTGATTCCCTCCACCCCACATAGCTGAACAATAACCAGACTCATCAATAGCTTTATCAAGCATTTTTCTGATCCTAGGACATATACTATCACTTGACTTCTTCATTGCATCCCTTTTAGTGTGGAGCCTAATCATAATCTGCCTCCTTATTTCTTCTAACATATCAATACAATTCATCCATCTTGCTTTCACAATCCAAGCGTTAAAGCATTCTGATATATTATTCTCCACCACATCTGATTTGCATACAGTCTTAAAAAAGCCTTGCTTCATACCTTATGATTTAGTTCTTGCAGTTTATCATGTGCATCCCTGTTGAGTCTATTCACCTCTTTCATGTTTTTCTTGAACTCGTCTTCATATGTTGACATTGATGTTGCCCAAAAAGCCTTCCTTAATGCTAGGGATGAGACCGTTTTTCTGAAATTTGCGTATATGTGTCTTGAACAATTCCTATGCTCAGTAAAAGGAAGAACATCATCGATATCCACTTTCAACCCTTTTTGTTGATCACTGACCACTGTCCACCCAGACCCATCACCTCCCTCCAGGTCTTCAACCAACAATTTTAGAAACCATCTCCAACTATCAGTGTTTTCGGTCTCCTGATAGCCCATGCGATAGGATACATTTGATTGTTCCCATCTCTACCTGGTACCGAGATCAATTGTCCCCTAACAGCAGTCTTAAGGAAACATCCATCTAGCCCAATTATGGGTCTACATCCCTCAAGTCAACCCCTTTTCAAAGCATGAAAACATACATAGAACCTCTATAAGTAAGGCTGATCAGCAGGATTACTTCTATGTGGAAAAACATCAATTGTATTGTTCTTGTTGGACTTGATCAATTCAGTGGCATAATCCTAAATTTTTTCATAGTGTTCCACTAGTAAATCCCATACATTGCTTAAAGCCATGCTTCTAATCCTAGAACATTTGTATATAGTAATGTCCAACTGAAACTTCCTCTTCATCTCATCTTGCATGTCTTTTAACTTCCACTGAGGGTTTTTTCTAATTCTGTTGCCATAAAACTCAGCCATGAATTTGACTGATCCCTTCCTATTTTTGAAAGCCCTGCTACAAGTATGTTTTTTCAGGTATGTCTTAACCTGCAGTGTCTCAAATGAGTCATCCATTCTGCTTACAAACAGCTCCCAATGACATTTTGGGTTTTTACACTTAAGGTGAAACTTTTTCCCAGTATTTCTAAGGTACCTGACATCTTTTCCTTTTCCCAAACAATATCCTCTAATAGCCTCTCTGAATTCACGAGGTCCACTAAACATCATTCCAACACAGAAGTCAATATCCGTCCTCTTAATCTTTCCACATTCTTTTTCCTACTTAGCCTATCTGGTTGATCTACTTCTTCAGCATCTTCACTCTCTTCATCACTGTCTACATCCATAAACCTCAGCTGATCTGAATCTTCATATTCACTGGGTGACCACTCCTTATCAGTGATGTCTGTATCTTTTCCATCATCATCAGAATTTGCAGTCTATTGTTGCTGAACATTTTCCTGTGTACCTGAGTGTAGATTAGTCTCATCTTCATGTGTACTTGTCTGTACATTAGTCTCATTTTCAGCCTCCTTTTCTCCCTCCTCTTGCAACTCATGTAGATCAATACCACCAACATCATCAGGATCTCCAACCTCTCTCATTTGTTTAGTATACTCCTTAAATTTTGTTCTTGCATTTTGGTACTCTTTATCACTGCTTAATTGTTCATTATCACCAGTCAAGTCAGCATCAGAGTCCTCAGAACTTTCACCACTAGTGAAGTCACCATTCACAGCATTGTTCCCCTCAGCATTCACCCCATTGTTCTCCTCATTTTCATTTTCTTTGAGCTTACTAAGTAGATTAAGGTTTTTCAGATAATCAAGGTGATCCTTGTCAAGTTTATGATCCACAAAAACTTCTACAGTCATATCTTTTCCAGAAGCTTTAATTAAATCCCTAATCGAATCATCATCATGAATTAATCTAAACCCTTCACCATATTTAAAGAAAATCTTAGCAGTAGTATGGTATCCTAATATATATGAGCCATTTGTTCATTTATACGTGTAGTGCACAAGAAATCAGGATCACTAGGGACAACCTTTTTCAACCCTCCTACATAATATTTTGTGGGCTCAGTGACAAACTCTCCACCATAGTGCACAATTAATGAAATCATATCTGTCACTATAAATAAAATAAAAAAATAACATAGAGTAAGCAATGAGAGATTAAGTAAGCAATCCGACAAAATGTCAAGTCTAATTCTCCAAAACAGAAAACTAATATATAAATGAATGATATAATTCAACTCATCAAGAACAGTGATAAGCAAATGAATTGTGGAAGTAAGACCAAGGAGAAAGCTACTGAGATTCTTAAGTTGCATGTTAGGGCATGTAAGAATTTTTATTGAAGTTATGCACAAGAGCACAAGAGGTGTTCTTGTTTGCAGATTCAACACATATCATTAATTCAACACAAGAGCACAAATTTTGGGGAAAACGACCACAAACATCCAACAAGGTGGACATTAACCACATAAAGTAAGCATAAACAAAGATTAGGTTCACAATCGAGTGCACAGAAGAAATCTTTAACACTCAAAATAAGGGTTTGAGTGCTTACTCAAAATGGGAAACATAGAAGAAAAAATAAGGGTTTGGGTGCTTACTCTTTGTTGTCGAACAAATTTGGGGATAAATCTGGCCGAATCCACTGTAAGGCTTGAATCTCTTCGCGTCGACTTCGAAGCGCTTCTCTCTCTGTATTTTGTCTCTCTCGTTGGATCTTTCTCCCTAACCCTTATTTCTTCCTCACTTGGTCACATGAGAAGTATAATTCCCTCAAGCCCCGATGTGTCATGCTCCTATATACATATCATTATCCATGTTAGATGAGGAAGCCACGCTTGAAATTTTCCATCTCTATCAGTTAGTCAATTTTAACGATTATTTTAAAATTGGAAAGTACAAACACCAGGTTCTCAACAATTTTGAGTAGACAATCACCAGGTTTGTAACTTTTTCGCTTGGGTATTAAATTGTAATTAGGTGTCCCAAAGATGGTATTAAAAGTTGTTTTATCACTATATTTAATGTTATACAATTATTTTTTAATTTTTATACACAACTTTAAATTGACATATTTAATTTTATCATTTATATTAAGATAAAATCTATTTTAAATTTGGACGAAAAAATACAAAGACAATTGAGATTCATTCTCATTTATTTGGATGAAAAAGTACAAGCAGTTCATATTCTATATATGTGACACAACTTTGTGTCGACTGTCGTATGTAGCACACTATAAATTTAAATTTTGATTTTAAGAAAAACAAAATAAACGAGACAGATATCAAAACTGGACTCTTCTTCAGCTTCCGTTCCTTCCCCGTTCCCGCAAAATAATAGGAAGAGGGATAATAGTAGACGGAGAAAGAAACATGAATCTCAGTGCCGGCGACGAATCTCCGGCGAACCCGCTGAGACAGTGGAGTTACACCGTATCCCGTCGTTATCAAAACCTCTTAGACAAATCCACCCCGCACATCCCCGCCGTTGGGTCGCCTTCTCTGCAATAGTCTTCATCTACGCTCTACGCGTCTACTTCCTCCAAGGCTTTTACATCATCACCTACGGCCTCGCTATCTACATCCTTCAGCTCTTCCTTGCCTTCCTCTCTCCTCAGGTTGATCCGGAGATCCACGATGGTCCGGGTCTCCCCACTCGCGGTTCCGACGAATTCCGACCCTTTGTTCGTCGCCTACCAGAGTTTAAGTTCTGGTAATTTTTCAATTGACAATTGGGCTATTCAAATCTGTGCTATTATTTCAATTGTTAGATAAATTTGTGTTTAATTAATTGATTCTTTGTTAAAGAAATGTGGCAAACGTTGTGCTTATAAAAGCTTGAAACTTTTGTTATCTTCAATTTGCAACATTAGCGTTATTAAGCAAAAATTTAAGGTAATTTTAATATTTAGAGAGAAAGGTGAAGATAAGGCATAAAGTTTGATGGAGTAGATATCTTTGGCAAGGAGACTTATAAAGCAAGCACATTTTTGAGCTCAATTAGGCAAAATTTATTAAGGATTTAGCGAAAATGTTGTCTCAGCTATTTTTGGGGCCGTCATTGTGCAATATCTAGGGCCAGAATTTTCAGATGTTATGTTAAATGATGCTATATAAGTCTGCAATATCTAGGTCTGTCAAATTCTCACTTGCCTAAATGGTGGTGCTAGCTCTTTAATTTTCAGGTTGAACCTATGCTTTTAGATCCAAGATATGCGTTGTGTACTATATTTATATATATTTGAATGATATTACTACCTGCTCATTATATTTAGGAGCAAAAGATAAATTTAGATATGAAGTCCATAAAACACTGATAGTTAAGATCATATTGGATGATGTTTTGGTTTCTCCATCCTTTTGGCATCTTCAGTGAATAAATTAATATTCAAAGCATGAGTTGTTTGCGTCGAACATGAATAAATCATTTTCCAAAGGAATTAGTGCTAGAGATTCTTGAGTACTCCTTTTGGCAAAACAAATGGATTTTTTTTTGTGAATATATTAATTGTATTGGTTTTTAGGAAGATTCAATTGTCTGATACGATGGAAAATATCAATCAAAGATTAGAATTTCTGTATATTTTATTTTTTTTATGAAGTTTTAGTTTCTTTGATGTATTTTTATTTATTTCTTCCATCCCCAAAAGAATGAGCAAAGTACAATTTTACATGTTAAGAAAAGTAAAAGTAGAGGAAAAAGAGTAAAAAAATTTAAATTTATCCTTAGTAGCCTAACAAGATTATATAAAATGATAAGTACTTTTATTATTTTATATTAACGGATCCCACCAAATAACATATTTACCTTTCACTTTATGTACCTTTAGTCATCCTTTTGGGGATGGTGGGAATATTATTTAGAAAAATTCTAGTTTAATTTATTATTGACCCATTTGTATTTTGGGCTTTAGTTTTTATAATTTTAGGGTTTAATTATTTTCTTTTACGAATAGTCATAAGAAAGTTGTTTAGCATTATAAATATGCTTCTTGGGGTTATCGACAAATACGTTTGACTATTATTATTTATATTATCAATTGTTCTCTTTGTGAATTTATTATCTTCCTTGTGGATTCAAGAGTTTTATCTCGTTTGTGTTAGTACGATAACTAACCATTTATGTGTATTAGAGCGTTACAGTCTAACTGTATTTCGCTGCGTCAATTGACATCAGAGTCTGGGTAATTGTATCCCTAAGAGCGTGGTTGAAAGAACAATTGAGAATTCTAGGTTTTCTTGTGAAAAAGTGAAACTCTAGAGCCGAAGATTGCGTGACTTGTGAATATGTTTACCTAGACTGAGGCGGAGCATAATTTTTGTTTATCTTTATCCATATTTAAAAAAAATAAAAACTTCAAAAATTCTGCCGTAATTTTTATCTTCTTAGGAAGGTCCAAACAACATTCTGCCTCAACTAGCTGCTACAAAAGAATCCACAACCACCCTACTACCAACATCAACAATCACCATATCCATCATCATCACAGTAAAAGAATAAAAATTCCCACTATTTTTGCAAATTGGAAACCATTAGCGCCGCCATCAACACATTTGTTTTGCCATCTCCCAGGAACGTCATTGTGCCATTGCAAACGGTCGCCATGGAAACCCAATTGTTGGTTTTGTAGCCGCTGCAGTTTTTTTTTTCATCTTTGGTGAAGTTGAATGGAAAGTAACAGCTATATTACGTACTGGTTTTTTAATTTTTGATCTAATTTGGCAAAAACTACATATTGGACCTTTAATTTTTGATCTCATCTTTAGTTGTAATTTATGGATTGGCCCTTTAAGGTTTGGTTGATCACAATTTTGATCTTTTAATCTTCAAGAGATTGAAATCAGTCCCAAAGCTGGTATATTTTGCAGTTGGCCCTTGAAATTTTAGATTTGGCTGGCAAAAATAATATTTACCCCCATTGAAGTTTTCGCGTTTTGTATAATAGCCCGTTGAAGTAAAAGAAAAAAATTTGCAATTAGACAATTGAACTAAAAAAAACACTGCAATCTTCTTATTTTGTCAAATTTCTTAACTGTCCGTCAAGATGACTTGCCAACTTTCCTACGTGTCTTAGTGAAACAAAAGAAAAATGAGTCATAATTACGTCACTCCCAGATGGGTTTTGGTGGCAAATAACAGTCACATGCATAACACACAACCTCTAATTTGGGGATTTCTTACTTAGGTGACTAAATTTAGCTCTAGAATAAGGGTTACATAATGAGTTCAGTTTCCAACACGTTTGTCTATCCTACTATCACTTCATTTTATATAACTAGATGGTTCTAATCAATGTTACGTAGATGTAGTTCAATGCGGTGGAACGAAATCAGAAACAAAAAACGTCATTTCGGTAGAGGTAGATCTTTTCGAATCGCTAAGTTGGTATGAAATATGTCTATTCGGAATGTGGTACGTTGAGAATAACTTTATATAGCTAAAAAACAAATTGAGATATAGTTGAAATTAATTGAGTTGTTTTTAAGCGTAATGTCAGAATAAGAGTATTTTCAACGAAATTATGCCATGTCATCGCTTACTTGAACAACCACAAGACACTCATTTGCTACATTAGTTGACAATTTCTAGAATCTTCTGTTATATATTAGGATTACTAATAGAGTATTTTAGATTTAATCATGTGATTAATATACTTTGTAAATATTCTTGAGATTTTAGACGATAATTCTAGATAGTTTATTCTAATTTCAGGCCTTCCATTAAATTTGATAGTTTATTCTAATTTCAGGCCTTCCATTAAATTTGATCTTAGTCGTAAGCTGTACGGCCCAAGGGCAATATAAGAGGATTCTCCTAATTTATAAATCATCAATAAAAGTTGTAATCATGGTTGTGCAATTGAAGTTTAAGTAGATAGGAGGAAAAAGTTTAGAATCGCCACATTTGATGTCCCTGAACAAAAGTATACCATTTTTTGAAATGTTCGTACCAAAACGCAAATATTAGCATTTTATAATAGCTCTACTTTGGATTTAATACTTGGTTTTACCCCATGTATAGGGAACTTTTCATGCATAGGCAAGCAGTTAATATAGATGAACATCCTTTCACACTTGCACATCCTTTAGATGATTCATTAATAAATATCAAGATTTTTTTTTATTAGGAAACAATTTGAAACTATAATTAAAGTGGCATGTTGAAACTGAAGATGCTGATGTACCATTTCTTTGTTTTTATGCATAATAAACTAATAAACTGGGAAAGATTGAGACATGTAATCAATTTGGAAAAGCATTTCACCTTTTAATGATTTTTCTCAAAAATTTCTTTTCTTTTCTTTATGATGAAATCATTAAAATGCCATATCAATGCAGAAGGCTTTAGGATTAGGTGGTAGAACTGACATTTTCTAATTTTCTGTACCATGTGGTCGGCATAGATGTTAAGGCGTCGCCTTCCAGTCGGATAGAGACAGGCAAGGCGAGCGAGCTTGGTTGAGCGATGAAAGGCGAGCGCCTAGCAAAAACAGTCGTCGCCTTAGACGAATTTCCGGCTGATTGAGCGACTTGCCTATATGGGTATACCCAAGTTCGAACTGGGTTAAAAAAAACGAAGTCGTGAGCGCAACACCAAAACTAGCCCTAGTCGATCGATTCACAGAGAAGTTAGAAGAAAATCGAAGTCGAGAGCAATCCGAGAAGCTGCGAAGTGCGAATAAGAAGATCGAAGTCGAGAGAGACTACGACCGAGAGAGAGACTATGAGAGCGAAAGACTTTGACTCTTCGAGATGACCACGAAGGTCTTTTTCAAGCGACGCTGCTTGGACTCTGATCAACGGGTATGTCTTCCTTCTTTTTTTCTTCCCCTCTTAACTGCTTCTTGCTTGGCTGCGTTCTTTTTATATATCAGTATATGAAGTTTTTTGGTTGGTGCTTTCTTTTTGTCTTTTTCTGTCTGACTGTTGGCTTTTTTTGGTTACTCTTTTTCTTTCTGCTAGGTCGATATATATATATATATATATGTATGTATAAATTTATATATATATATATATATTTATATACTAATACATGCTTATACATACATACAATATATGTACAAATACATAGAAAATTTATATATATTAGATAATGAGCACATACATATTGACTGTGGTCAAGGGTGTAAACGAGTCAAATCGAAGCGAACAGAGAGCTGCTCGAATTCGACTTGAAACATTAAATTCATACTCGAATTCAAATTGTATTTGAAAATTTCTACTCAGATTCGACCTGACTCGAATATTTATTACTCGAATTCGACCCGACTCGGATCGAATTATATTCAAACTACTCATGAGCTTCAAATTGAAGTTTGAATTCGAGTCTCCACATAATAATTAGCTTTATAATAAATATAATTATATATTGAATTTGTTATTTTACTTAGAAATGAGAAAATATATTTACTATTACACTTTACATAAAATAAAATTATAATAATTATCCTAATTTGTTTTAATTTTGTATATATTATAAGAGAATGTATCGAGCATCTAATTGAATTTGTATCAATCAAGTATCAAATCACAATCGAGAACTCGAGTAGTTTGAACCTTAAGCAGTGAATATAACCTTACTCAGATTCTACTCATATTTTTATTTGAACTATTTTTAATGCTCAAATTTGGATCATGTTATTAACAAATTCGAGTCTCACTCGTATTTTTTCGAGTCGAGCCCGAATTGAACCCAAACTATTTGGTTTGTTTACAGCCTTAACTGTGGTTATATAAATATAAACACATACATTCATTAGATCCATGACCACCATTTTAATTGTAAAAGTAAGTGGGTTTTATTAGTTATTAGACTATATATTTGTGATGATTGGTTGCAACTTTATTTTTTATGTGGGGCTTGTTGAATTCTTCATTTCTTTTACTAATTTTTAATATCAAGTGTTTTGTTTTTGGATTATTATTCCGTAGTGTTTTGTTTTGAGTTTTAATGTATATGAAATTTTATTGCCAATATACTTGTTAAGTAAAATAAATAATATATAAATTGCACATTGTAAACCACTTGTCGCCATACAGACGTCATGTCGGTCCACTTGTCGCCATACGGACGTCATGTCGGTCACCTTGTCGCCTAGGCGTCCTGACAGTCGGCCACTGCCATGACTCGCCGTGATGCCGTAACAACTGTGGTGGTC
This sequence comes from Panax quinquefolius, assembly GCA_020205615.1. Classification (NCBI taxonomy): domain Eukaryota; kingdom Viridiplantae; phylum Streptophyta; class Magnoliopsida; order Apiales; family Araliaceae; genus Panax; species Panax quinquefolius. Next base: position 118,247,202 of record CM035164.1, on the reverse strand, counting down.
AGAGGGGTGGACAAGCTGATGCAGGACAATATTTTTAAATATTTAGAATAATGAAAAAGATGAGGCTTTTTCCATCCTCTGCAGAGAATCAGCCATCCCTCAAGAGTGTTTTGAGGTCACTTCACAAAGATGAAACTTGAGACTTAAGAGAGAACACAGCTCACTCAAATTTTAATAATTGATTGTCTATTGTCTAATTAACTCGTGGGGATTACAAAGCTATTTAATGGGGAGCGTGCCGTAATTTTTCTTTGTGAATAAGAAATATACCTAGAACAATCTTACTAAATAATTAAATACCTAATCAATATTAAATATCCTAAATCCCTTTAATGAATAAAGTATCTACTAATAAGATAATTACAAAAAGTTCTTCCTAAATATAAATAGAATTTTCAGTTCATTTAGCTTTGTGCTCCCCATCATAAGTTGTTGGCTAATCTTCAAGAAGTAGTTGTTTTTATTTTCTTTTTTCTGTGTGTGTGTGTTTGTTTGCATGAAGATGTTGGATCCTTTAGACCGGATCCTGTAAGAAATTTTCATGTTATGTTTAATGTTCTTTCAACTTGAAGGAATTGCTAGTAGATTGGCTAATATTTTTGGTTTATCTTACGTCATCAGGTATTCATTAACAAAAGCGTTCTGCGTTGCTTTTGTGCTGACATTCTTTAGTGCATTTGGCGTGCCTGTATTTTGGCGATTCTGTTGTTCTATTGGATTGTGCTGTTCATTTCAACGATGAAGAGGCAGATAATGCACATGATTAAATACAGATATGTCCCTTTCTCCTTTGGCAAGCAGGTAAGTCTCAAGTTCATTTTAATGCATTTTTACGATCTGTTCAGTTGTTATTGTACTCTGCTTCTAAATGACCGAGGTGTTACCTAATTGTCTTATTATTTTTTTCAGCGTTACACCGGGAAGAAAGCAGCTTTTTCTGATGATACAGAAACTGTCAGGCCTTGAGTATTCAGGTAGGCTGAACATTTTATGATGAATACGCACATGTTTAGATTACAAGTTTTCATTCATAAATTATGAAGCTGGAAGTCTCCGTAGATGTGGAAGCAATTGTAATGATTTGAGGGTGTTTTGTGCATGCGGTGCATGTAATCCTCAACTTTATATTTGTAAAATTGCTCCTTAAAGTCTTGGTTTAGGGGATCAGGGATATGGTTGGTTTTCCTATTACCCTGATGCTGATCTGTTACATACCTCACAAATTCTGATAGACAGGAAAGAGTTGTTGAATAGACCAGTGTAAATCCTGATAGATGACTCGCTTTTGCAGTCAAAATGGATTTAGAAATTCATATCCAAATTTAAATTTTTCTGAAATTCCATTTTAGATTTTGTTTGGCTTTCTGGAATAGACTAATATCATGATTTGGATAAGAAATTTACTTTTGGCTGGACCAGGCCGAGTTCAAGAATGTTTTTTGGGTCGATTTTACTATTAAACATGCAATGTATCCTTACAATATATTTAATGTACTTTTTAATTGATAATAATCTATTAATATATGGCTACATACATTGTATCCTAAATTTTTGTTTTAAACTTGCTGATGATATATTATAATTTTGAACATTTACTTTTCTGAACTTATTCTAATCGGTTATAAATAGGACTCCGACTCCATCTTAAATTACACCTAAACTAATTGGATCATATTTTCCTTTCTAGATATTAATATAATATATTCATTTTTTCGTCTCAAATTAATTCTTTCGATTTTGACTTTTACAAGTTAAATTGATTTATTTTAGAATTAATAATTAAGTATATATAAATATATTTCTAAAATTATAAAAATTGGGATTAGTAATAAATTGTATATACTTTCTTTTGGTTATAATTTCTTCCCCTATATTTTAGCAAAAATAGTAAAAAGATTAGTTTTAAAAATGGTCAATTTGAATTTAAAAAGTCAAAATTGAGCAATTAATTTGGGACGGAGGGAGTATCTATTATGTGGATTAAAAGTGGCACACCGTAATGGGTCATGATCATGATACACGGAGAGAAAGTCTCTCCACGTAGGAACCTGTTTGGGTAGTTAGAGAATTTTAAAAAATTTAATATTTCTAATTATATTTGATTTCTGACTCAGCATAGAATTGACTTCCTTCCTTTATCAACTTCTTTTCCTTTAAGGAGATTCCATTAATTAATCTGACCTTATTAGAGTCCTATAAATACAAGGTTATACTTAGTTCTCGGTACACACATTATTATTAAAGGCTACCGTGAGCGAATCTTGGCGTTAACATTTATTCAAATATATGATTTTTTAAATTTCCGCGTATGTGAATTCTAAAGCTTATCAGTGGTTTGCACTTGGAATAAGCTTGTTTTAGTTATGCAACAAGTCAGTTCAGCAAAAGTTGCTGCATATTCACTTCACCTGCCGATGGGACTTGAAAGTTGCAAATACCACAGCAACAAAACCTACTAGTACCACCTCTATAGCATTAATCCAAAACTTGACCCTGGAAGTACCTTAGGGTTTGTTTAATTACTGGCCTTAGCAATTTTTACTGTGGTTTTTTTTTTTTCAAACTAGTCAAACCTCATCATTTCCGATGCGGTACGTTTAAGTCACAAAAGTTGTTTTGTGAGTCAAATAAGTTACGTTTAAAATAAAATTTTACAATGCGTTTGAATTTTCAAATGCAGCAATTTATATATAACAAAACAAGCACTTGCGTTATGCAAATTTTGTTTCAGCAGATGAACTAAATATAGTCGATTGAATTTTCCGGTGAGCCCAACAGATCAAATTAAGGAACCAAATATGGTGAAATATAATTTTGACTATAATTTTAAATATATTAAAATAGGAGAGATGACTGAAGAAAAAAAAGAAAAAGCTAAAGGACACGAAGGTTGCCTGAAGCCTGAAGAAGGAGATGAAGACCAAGGAGATATTGAAGAAGAAGATGATTGGGGCAGGGATATTTGTTAATAATAGTTTGTATTGTTATTATATTTGATTGATTTTATTGATAAAATTTCTCTAATTTATTTTTTATATGGAATATATTGGAATTTTTTTTGAATTTATTAATTATTTTAATATTTTTATATTATAGTCCACAAGATAGTCTATCTGCCGAAAAGATTGAAGACTAAAGGACATCTGCTGATATCATATGGACTAAATATAGTCCACAGGAGATGCTCTTACTATGCCTGGCTCGAAATCTAACAAACTATTAAGCAACTTTCAATAGGATAAATATTTGGCTACAACAGAGTTGAAATAAAATAAAAATCCGGATTATGCATATTATGATTTCAAAATCTTGTGGGTGAATACTAAAGTACACAATTGTAATATATTGTCCAAAAAAGAGCAATGTAGCAACTCTTTTCTGAGAGCCTGAGACTTTATTATATGCAATAAGCACAAACAATAATAATAAAAACAAGAACAGTCATTACTCGGATTGGTTGGAGCTGGAGCATACTATATAGCAGGAGCCATAGTACTCATACATGCAGCAGCAGTCGTCACTGGCCGGGAAACTGTTGAAATCATTCATCAGAAACGCTTTCAGGACGAGTTGGACCGGGGTTTTGGCCATTCTTCACAGGATAAGACGGGAGAACTGCAAGTCCACATAATCCTGCAGAGCTAGCAACGTTTCGTTCCATCCTCATGTAACCCTCTTCTCCCCATTTTTTACCCCACGAGTTCCTCACAATCCAGTAATCTTTATCGTTTTCAGTACCATAGCCTACAATTAGCATCCCATGGTCTACTGCTTTGCCACACTCTCCTGTGAATATACCCTAAAGATTGAACAAAATACTAAGATTAAACAAAGTACTATATGATTTAAAAGGTTTGAAAGAAAATCGAGTCAAGTTCTTCTGCAACATTTATCTGTCTCATCACCAAACTAATCATCCAGATTTCAGGAGGGCTGTCCCGAGGGAATATTCTTCTGGGGAATTAATTGACACCAACATAAAGGAAAGAGGAATCATATATATATATATATATACACACACACACACACACTCCATATTCTGATTAATAACATATACTTTCAACTTAGAACCAATATCAAATGGAAAAGGAAATGCACAAGCAATTGATTGAACTTTTACCGATGTGTAGAATTGGAAGGCCTTGCCACTGCCTTCCATACCAATGGAGATAATAGGCTGGCTAGCCACAGCCTTTTTGCAATGCCTTCTCATTGTATGGACTAACACGTTCATATATACGTATCAATACTAACAACTTTTGCATTTTCTGCAAGGCAATTGATATATATAGAATGAGATGCATACATTTTCGTTATAAATTTATCATCCCTTAAATGTCTTTTGAATGGATTTGATACTGACCTTGTTTTGATCACACCGTCCTTCAATGGCTGAGTAGGGATAATCATCCTCGGAATCAATTCCACCATTTTGATAATGAACTTTGTTAGCGCCAAGATCTTCTCGCCATCGCCCCAATCACGTAAAACGCATACGATCCTCGCACGATAAACACGATAAACACCTCAAGCTTGGCGAGGTACATTCGTCGTTGAGGGATAGCTCAGGCGTGAGAGTCAGTAAAATGTGTTCACAAGGTTATCAAAATAGAGGATGTAATACCTAGTGTCTTGAGAGAGAGATGATAATAAATCTTAAGTGTATATATGATTATGAATGGTAAAATGTGTGTACATCCCTCTTTGTGGAGACTTCCTTGCTAAGCTATACTCTCCTGGCCTGGAATACCGTGCCACCCACTACTACCTGACACACCCCCTTGATCTGATGGGTTCTACCACCGCTGCGTATGTAGTTTATCCACTTGCTTTTGGTCATCGCATTTCTCTTCTTGCAGTAGGTTATAATCCCATCCACATTAATGTCATGGCGGGGTTCTCTAGTCAACCATCATGCTTTTCATCATTACAAGTCAAAATAATAGATATTAAAATGTCGAAGGATCGATCCAATGAAGGCAAGCAGGTCTTATAAGTCAAAATGAAAATAATAGGATAAGCTGGGCTAAATGACTTTCACGGTTCAATAATAAAGGCCCGATAGATTAATTAAATGAGTAAGCCCGATCTACCCGGCCCAATGAGAGAAAATATCATGACCCAACATTGCCCTCTAGTTTTTTGTTGAGCGAGAATGTTTAATAGAAACTATAAATAATCCATGATATTTTATTGAAGATCCATAATAAGAAGTAATTGAAATGTGCATGTTATTGCTCACGAAATGAAATGAAAGGAGATCAAAGGCCCAAATCGAAAAAGGCCCCATTATTAAATACGGACCCGAGACCGGACGCTTCCCATTCAAATTTCAAATCATTACTAACATTTAATGTAGCGACCTTGAACACCGTGTAACTATCGATTATAAAAAGATAACTTTATCAAATTTGGCAGTTTTATACATTCATTTAAAATTTCGAGCGCCTTTCCGAACTTTCGATCTTCTCTCGGCAAGTCACAAATGGCTTCCCCAAAACTCGAACAAAGTTCCCAATCTGGTAACACCGATCACACGGTGGTTCCACCAAACCTGACCCAAAACTCCAAAACCCCCTCCGAATACTACTGGGAGTATGGACCGCTTCTCTCATGCCAACACTCCTTCATATCGTGATCGAGGTGAACTAAAGAGGTTCGATCTCGGTACCATATTAGGATACCCACGCATGATCGGGGTACCCGGATCTGGTGAGAAGATGTACCAACAGTAGGAAGGTTGGATGGTAGTCCTGTGACCTTATTGGAGAAGGGTTCGTTTTCCCCAAGACATTTTATAGTGACCATCTTGGGGTTCTGGGTGTGGGGTTCTCCCGATTGGTACCAAACTCTACATTCACATTCGACCTTTATGGCTTTCGCCATGAGTTGGGCGTCGAGCCTCCTTGACTTCTTCTTCACTGTCTACAAAATAGTACAATCCAGGGAGAAGGGGTTCAAGGCCCTTAGCAAACATTCTCCAAAGTCTGGAGAAAAGTTCGAGAGGCGTTCACTTTGGTGAACACTCCTTGAGCAATAGGGATGGCATGAGAAGTGGTTCTACGTCAAAGGTCCCGAGATTTCTTCTTCTCTTAAGGCTGGGCAATCGATGAAAATATCTCTGCCGACTTGGAGACATTTCAAGAACGGGAAGTGGAAATGATGGAACTTTTTCGACAATTTCCCCAAGGAGGAGGTGGAAATATGGACTCCTCTCAAGGCGGGCATGGTTATATGACCATAAATGTGAGTATTGGTTTATTTCATATATATAAATTTTGAAAAAGTTTTATGATGTGTAATTAAACATAGGATTTCTTGTTTTATCACAGATATCTGATCGTAATCCCAGAGCTCCTTAGAAATAAAGGAGTTCAAGATTTTTATCCTGAAGTCTTGAAGGCGTTGAGAATATACCAATGCAAGCCACTCCGGTGACAAACCGTAAGGAAATTCATACGGATGAATTTAGAGCGAAGAAAAGAGAAGGTCAAGAGGTTCTTGTACGGAAGAGACCCTTCATCCTCGTCGGAAGAGGATAGCCACCGAAAACCCGGTTCGACCCCTCTTATCACCCCTTAGAATCCACACGTAAAGCAGAGCCAACCCCATACTTATTCCTCGACAAGGCGTTTTACTTGATCGTCCCGATCAAAGAAGTGTCTTCGGACCAAAATTAAAAACAAAAATAACCCCACTAAGCTAAGAAGAACTCAAGGTGCCTCAGGTTTTTCGGTCATCCCACCCTCGTGCCCCACAGCAGAAATACAGATTGACGAAGACGGTGACCGAAGGCGACGAAAGGATTCAACGCTATCCGGGAAGAGAGCACGCACTCGATAGCCATCAGGATTCTTACGCCTCAACACCTCAAGGACCCACCCAAATAGATCCTCCAATCAAACCATACATACGGACCCTACCCCTCCGAGCATTAAATCTCTCCCGAAGGCCAAGACTTTCCCGAACGACCGGTCCCTTCAGTCGGGGTTACCTACGAGGCTGTGGGATCTCGACCTTGTGGCCTGGGTTGATGCCAATTTCCCTTCGATCTCTTGAACTTTCGTTGAACACTTGACGACCAACGGTTGATGATCACATGACGAAAATCGCTCGATAAGTGGGATGAGCTATTTAGCTAAGGTAAATAAGAATTTCTTTTTTCTTCTATGTCTTTGTTCCCTTTGGATATTTGGACGTTTGACTTGAATATTTTGAAAATATGCGAGACTAATCTTGTCTTGAGACGATTAAATCGAGACACATAAACGGGGAAGGAGGAGGATTTCATGAAAAGGGAGATAAACATCTTTGAAATCATCCTTGGATCGAAAGAGAGCCGGTCGTGAAGATGCTTTTCATACCATCAATGTAAGACCCAGCTTTTATAAATAAAGATTAATTTTCTATAAATATTATTTTGAATATTATGGAATAATTTATAATGTTATAGTTGTAGGTAATATTTATAAATTTTGCAAAGTATGCAAGTGGTTATATTATATTCGATTGGTGGGGAATATTAGGTTTAGCGAGGAATATTCGTACAACGGCTCAATCATTGGTGGACCCTACAATGTAATTATTGTTTGGATTGAGAAAAGACAAAAATATTTTATTAAAATAATTGGCGGAAGTTTTACTGGGTTGATACTTGTTGAACTACTCGGTAGTAAAAAGTACGATGTAATACGGTGGTTGCATAGTAGCCTTACCGGTATTGATTATTGATGCTTATGTGAAGTCACTCGGTTTGATTCCATTATTATCATGAATTATTATAGCGATAATGACTTTTTTGTTTTATTCGTATTATTAACGTAATAAAAATGAAACATCTTTTATATAAAGCGAGAATACTTTATTAAAGTTATTTTATAAATAAAATATATTATATTTTATTATGCATAGTGTTACGTAGTGTTTTGCATAGTGTTTGCATAGTAAAATGTTTTATATAAATAGAATATATTATATTTTATTTAAAAGATTTTGCTTTAAATATGGATGTCGATTAAAGTAAATCAATGCGGACCCGATTCATGGATTAGTTCTTATGCATTCCATTTTCCTATAAATAGAAGCTCATTCCTTCATTATTTTCTTACAAATTCATTGAAACTCTAGAGAGAAATTATAGAGAGAAGCTATAGAGAGAAAGTTATAGAAAGAAGAAGAGTATTCTCGCTACTTCACTACTTCTTATATTGAGTTCTTTTACGGTGAGGGGTGTTATTCTTTCTTCTTGAAGTATAACTTCATTATTCCATTCACTTTATTATTACATTGGAATAACACGTAAAAGTGGCATACCCTATATACATAACTTTGTGTCTGCTTTGCATACCCTATACTTGGTGAAATCCTTATGTTATTCCATTGCTTATTATTACATTGGAATAACTTTGTATCGCTGTCTACACCTATACTTGGTGACATTCTTTATTATTACATTGGAACATCACATGCGTGTGTTTTACAGGACACTGTTCTATCTTATTATTACATTGGAACATCCACATGCATGTGTTTTACACGGGACTTGGTTAAAATCTTTATTATTATTCTTGGAATATCACATGCATGCGTTTCTGTACGGACACAGTTTAGATTATTTATTATTACATTGGAATAACCTTGCTGTGCTGATTCTATCGCATGCATGGTGATTTCTTTTGTTATTACATTCTTTATTATACCAGTTAGTTTAAAACTTTGACTTCTATACTCCATGAAATTAGTGGAATATCCTTGACATTTCGCTTCATCCATTATCCTTTCATGGAAATATTCTTCAAATGTATTCTTGAATTTTACTCTAAAGCGATATCGTATTTGGCAGTTTGGGCGTTAATAATTCACGGATAAAATAATTCTTGAACTTGTTTTATTGAATTCTTATATCATTGTCATCATCCTCATATTTTTATTTTTTTTTAAAGTCATACATGGCTATTTGTAGGCATGGATGGACTTGGTATGATTATGACGAGGATTATTCGGTGTAATCATGGTAGTAATATTACAAATGATGTGGTAAAAATCCTCGATTAGTAGTAATGCATTGATGGACGGTTGTTGGCATGATCGTGACCATTAATGAATACACAACTATTCTTGGCCCGTAGTGCGGGAATAATTGTAGATTCGTGATATCTTAAAGAATATCCTTGGCATTAGTGTACGAGGGTGATTCGATGATGTGGATTATTTATTAAAGTTTGAGTCCTCAGCTATAAATGTTGATGAAAAACCTTTTAAATCATAAAAGATAGTAGATTTTATTTTCTACTTGACTCTTTTAATGGATTGCATATTCCAGCTACTTGATTAAATGGTTATACATTATATTTTATCAGGGTTTAACATTGTTGAAGACTATTGATAATTTATTACGCATTATCTTAGTCATAATATTTCTTCTTGGGCTAGTTGAGCTCACCCTTTCTTTCACTGTTGTTTCTCTTGAAATGAGAATATATAGCCGGGAAGAGTGGAAGCAGTGATGGTCACGAAGATAGCATTAGTAGTCCTCACTATTACGTGAAATAGTGTGATAATAATTGTAATGAGGACTTTTTGTTTGAGTTTGTATAATATCTAGTAGGCGATATTTGTATTTAAACTCACAGTTTATGTCATTATGTATACGACAGTTATGTTAATAAGTTGTATTTAAATTACATCTACCATGTAAGTGGCGACCCAAGATGGGTGATGTATACCTAATTTTGAGGCGTCGCGGTTGAGATATCGAGCTAAGGGATATGATCCTGGCTAAGATGTGAGAAAAGTACTAGGAGGGAGAGGCGGAATACCTTACATTAGTATGACCTACCTAAGTTTATGTCTTTATTTTATTGGTGATCGAGAATATAAAGATAATTGTTACATATCGATTAATCTTTTGTTTTGTGTGATATCTCGAAAATGACATCCCCGAGAATGTTGAGAAATAGCAATGGAGCATGTGCTATCGTTGATTCACCACATATCAAATAATCGGATAATGCATCGTCAAGCGACAATCCTCATACGAATAAACAACAACGACCAAATGATGAATGATCAAATGTTGAGAGCTTTATACGAATTTATGCAACAATGAAGAGCGACTCGACGCCAAAACGTGGGGTGGAAACACGGAAAACTCTACGAAAGGTGATCCTTATTAAACAATTCAAGGCTGGGACCACCGGAGTTTAAGAGAAGCAAAACCACTTGGCAAGCGGAAGCATGGATAAAGCGATTACCAAGATATTAGATGTCATGGGATGCTCCGAGGAAGCGAAAAGGTTCCTTTGCAGCCTTTATGTTGCGTGGAGGCTGGTCTTGGTGGGAATCGGTAAACGTACTTTCAACTTCTTGTCTTGAAGATATCTTGGGAGAAGTTCGAGAGCTCATTCAACGACAAATACTTTCCTGAAAGTATTAGCCACATGAAGAGAGGTGGAGTTTATCAAGTTGGAACAAAATAATATGGCCCGTGTCATGTCTGAAGAAAAAATTTGCGAGTTATCACGGTTTACGTCCCACTTGGTGGACAATGAAGAGAGAATGGCGCGAATGTTTTTAAGAGGTTTGAAGTTCGGAGATATATCAACATCTTATTTCTGCAAGCTGTGTTTGTATTCGGATGTTGTAAATAGGCTCCCGATTAGTGGGAGCGCGATAACGAGTCAACGCGAACTAAAAAGAAGCGTGACAGCAAAGTTATAATACCGGTGAGTAGTCGTCCAGCGGTGGCAACAAGCGTGGAGGGAATCAAGCGGGCGGATATGGTAACCACTTCGGTGGTAATCGAGCCAAAATAATAAAATGGACATTTCAAAAAGCGGAGATTCAATGATGATGGAAAGACGGCGTCGGCACTGGACACCGTTGTTAAGGAAGGAGAAAGACCACCTATCATATGCTTCGTATCACGGAGAAGAGGACACATCGGTCAAACTGCGTGCCATCTGATCAAAGCATGTTATAATTGTGGAAGAGAAGGTCACGTAGCTCGATTTTGTCGTTTCACAGAAACAAATTCAACTAGGATGGAGGCACCAAAGGTCATCCCGAAAAAGTCAAAGCCGTGTCTGCAAGGAGGCGTTTGTTGTGACCTCCCGGAAGCAAGGAACCCGAATGAGAGTCATCACGGGTAAGCTTATCATAAACTCTACAATGAAGTCTACACTTTATTTGATACTGGTTCTACCCATTCTTTTATTTCTCCTACTGCCACTCATCGATTAAATTTGACTCAGAGAAATTAGACTTTGACTTATCTGTGGAAACTCAGTTTGGAGAAACCTTCATTACATCCCATCATTTATAAGTCTTGTTTGGTTCAAATCGGTACCCTCACATTACTGTCGATCTTATTTCATTAAAAATACTTGCATTTGGCGTGATTCTAGGGATTGATTGGTTAACTCACTTATCATCTGCAAAATTGATTGTTTTATTAAGGTTATTAACTTTCATATTCCTAATCAACCTATTATCTGAATTCAAACGACCAAACCATTAAAATCAATCACGCGGCCATCTCAAAGCCATAAAGGCTATTCGTTTATTGAAAAATGGATGTCAATCTTTCTTAGCTCATATCACAGATTTAAACAAAATACGTCGGATTTTGATGATATTTCTATTGTTAATAAATTTCTGGCGTATTCTCAAGAATCGAAAGTATTATGCATACAAGCCGATCATGTATGATGATAAAGCATATCTTGTGTAATCAATCTTATTTATTTATTAATAAAAAAATTATTTATTAAAGGCATTTATTATCTACATGGTGCTTTTTTAATAATATGTGATAAACCCATAGTTTTAAGCAACGCTTT